>OX411306.1:137834603-138427103 GCA_948150685.1 Rhaphigaster nebulosa | reverse complement strand
ATTACTAATCATTTGGATTTTCAGTCCAGATGTCTGCCAGTGTGATGACATTTTAATTTCTATGGCTATGTCCCAATGGCATGATTTGCATCTCTGCAATGCCGTGCAGTCTCTCCTTCATTGTTAGCTACGATACGTTATATAATAGTAAAGAAGAGATTTATTAAAGACGCATTTTAAAAATACGCTTGTATTTTACTTTAGATTCATTAGTCATTGATGAGTCATTTTCACATAACATGGTACTTTGATGTCCGTGTTCTTTGAGTAGCTAATAAAGAAAAAATATTTTTGTTTATTGACCTCTATTGGTCGCAAATTGAATTAATGCTTGTAATGGATTTATATTTTAAATTGATCAATACTATTTAGCGCACGTACGCATGATGAAGTTTTGAAAATTTATCACTCAAAAACTAAAGATGGGAAAAATCTGAAATGTCAATTGCATAGTGTAGGGCATATCAAATTGAGTTAATGCTGGTCATAAATTTTTAATTTAAATTGATCGATACTATTTAGTGCATGCACGCACGCACGCACCCACGCACTCACGCACCCACGCTCACACGCACCCACGCTCACACGCACGCACACACCCACACACGCACACAAATAACCTCCATAGCATTATCGTCCTAAAGCTAAGTTGTAGATTTGAAACTCATATAGAAATCTTGAAAATGAAACTACGAAAAGTCTGGTTCCCAGTATTTTTTTTGTTATTATCTATATTAGTCGCAAATGGTCAAAAATGTTGTTTCAAATGCCTTTTAAACCTTTCTCTAAAATGCCTTTTAGACAATTTGGTGGAGCTTTAAGTAATTCCCGTGAATATAACCATTACATTATCTCTTTTACATTACCAAGTTTGATGGAGAGCTAGAGGAGTATACGGAGAAGGAAAGGGTTAAAAGGAGTTCTACAGAAACCAGGTGTTGTCAGAGAATGCCGCAACACGGTTTCCGAATCTGGCAAGTGCCCCTTCCCAGGATAATATGGGGAGTATTTTTTTAATACTCCATAAAGTGGCCGTTGGTTTTTTTTTTTTTCAAATTTATTAAGTGATTCATTTCCCTTGTTTTATTGAACTTTTTTCGTCATGGACACAATTTTTTCAATTTAATAACATTTGATAATTAATTGAAGCAAACAAGTTCTGAGTGTAAAAGCTACCATAATCTCCATTACGTTACTTCTCCATTACGTTATCGTGTCGGAATGGAATTAGATGATGAAGAACAAAATTTTAATACTGTAACGTAATAGATAATTATTATCTAATTACTAATCTAAGCAGTGCCATCTTTACACCAATGGGCACAAGGCCCCGAGTTCTCTTGTAAATGTTTAACATTTTTACCTAAATGTTTTTTACTTTTCAAATATTAAATAAAATAATGACTTAAACTCGTTTGTTGTTTATTTTAGTTGATAACCCAATGTTGCACAAAAAATAAATTCTCTAGTATGGAGGGAGGGCCCCATATCTTAAAGTGTCATAGGGTGCCAAAATTCAGGGAAACTAAAATTTGACAAATCAACTACAGATTTGTATTCAGAAGTATTGTCCTGGCACGGTAAATTGTTTCAGAACGCAGTTATAAAAAAAAAAAAAAAAAAATCAAGAAATTCCAGCTTGCTCAAATTTAAAAGTGCCATTTTATTTGAAAATGACCCAGATATAGTTGTTATGATATAATTTATTCTGTAATTACACTTTAAAAAAATGTAACTTGTTAAATTAAAATTCTCATTTATGTCAGATAATTGAGAAAAATACATCATATGCATGTTCGTGAAAGAAATTGAAATTAAGAACATGAGTATTTTCCATGTATTGGATTGAAATTTCGATTTTGCTTCATAAAAAAATAATTAAATTAAATTATTATTATTATTAAATTAAAAATTAAATAAATAAAATAATTAATTTAAAAATAAAAAAAATTAAAAATTCGCAATTACAATTACTTTTTTGGAAACCTCGACTTTTCTAAAATCTGCATATTAGCCTTTAACAACAAAAATACCGATATATAATTATTTAACATTATATCTATATCCTTATACATTTGATGAATTTAATTTATTAAAAATAGGATAATCGTAATTAATCGACAAAGGAGCATAAGTTTCTTATGAATAGAAAATTAATAAGTATATTCAAACTCCAATACTTCTTTTATTGATTGATATAATTATTTAAAAACGATCTGTTAACAATTTTAATTTGAATGTTTTCCGCGGGTTCAACCGAAACATATTTTTTCACATGATGATGAAATAGAACATTATTTCTGATGAGAAAAATATCTGGTATCAAAACAAGAATTTTAATTGTGTTTTATTGTAAGCGAAAATTGATATAATAAAAACAGAAAGTAGGTTGGATTTAAGCACCATTGACTGAGACGTAAAAGGTGTGTGTGACGTCATTTTCGGGCGAGCTCGTCGTTTGGAGCTGGGCTCTGATTGGTTCCGAGCTTATCCGAACAGGTCAATGTCTCAGGATCTAAAATTTTGTTAGTCCAGTGGATAATGGGTGGTTTTTCCGATTTGCAGTAACCCTGCTTTGTTTTATAATGGCTCTTTGATTCGTATTTTGTGAGTGATAATTAGTGTTGAATGGAGAATACCCATAGCAAGTGTAGGTTTCGATTTAGGGACGTTTGAGGCACGGTTTTCTAAGTGACTAAGGCAGGGAGCCCCTGTCCGATTCAGTGTGGAGGCTGTTGGGAAGAAATGTGATAAATCTATGACGTGCGTCAATATTTTTACTATTTATCTACGAAGACAGAAATGAGTGGACGTCCCAGGACTACGTCCTTTGCTGAGGGTAACAAGCAACCTCCAAATCCACCATTACCGGGCATGAGAATAAGTAGTAAGTGCAGTTATTCAACTGAGCTCAAATATGACGTTATTTTATTCCAAAGCGAGAAACGTTACTGTTAATTATAATTGAATTTTATATTCATTTACCTTATTCATGAAATATTAATTTAGTGTTATTTTGAATCATTATTTTAACAATTATGATATGTAGTTCTTACTATTAAATATGGAGGTCTCAGCTCCATCTTCTAATCCTAACCTTAGTTTCTTGTTTTAAATCTTTTTATTTGTGCTAGTAATGCACCGTTGTATAAACCTTTTTATCTAATCTCAGTTCTATCTGTTTCCTTAGTATTTTGCATGAGTAGCAATTATTGTTTCATTGTATTTAATTCTAAAATTTCGAATTTTTAAAATTACTTAAATACCAATCACTTGTTCCCTATCAAATAGTTTATTAATTGTTTCATACAGCTCAGTTTTATTGAAAACTTGTAGAATATTAGCATTATGCTGTCCCTAACCCTAGTGAAATGATAACTGCTCAGTCTTTTTTAACCAGAGGATAACAAAATATGAACTAGCAATTGTTAATACCTAGCTTCAGATTTTTTACTATAGTTAAACTGTTTACCAACATCGATTACAAGTATACATCACTTAACTATTGAAATTTACTTCTGTTCTTACTATAGGCATAGAAAAATCTTTTTACAATGACATTTCGATATTATCATTGCAATTATGATGGTTATGTCAGATCCTTGTTTTTTTTTTAACATTTTTCTTTTTGCTTCATGTGAATTTTTTTAAATTTGTTGATTTAATATGTTTATTCAATTAACATTTATCTTGCTAAGGGACCTGTTTTCATTTGTGTGTTAAACTATTGATATTAATTTGGTTGGAGCCTTGGGAGTCATTATCACCAGTAAAATGTTAGAAATCTTTTTATGAGTAGAACTAGGATAGAATATCCGTTGTTTGATAGGTGCTGCGCTCCTGTGGTCGCAATAGGAAGCTTGCCTGGGCCTCGCTCGATACAAGTACAAATATTGATTCTGCAAAGAAAAGTGATCAACCTTTTTATTTCGTTTTGTAAATGTTTCTTTCGATTCCAGCATTTCTTCTTTTAAGCCAGATACTCATTTTAATTTGTACTTATTATTGATTATTTTAAGCGTGATGTGGTTGGAAGTGATTATCACAATTACTTTAAAGCATTCATAACCTTTCATTTATTTAACCACGATAAAACGTAATTTCTCTGTTCTTTGAACTGTAGTTGAATAAATTAATTTTCTTTTCTTATATATTAAAAAAAAAATTATCATTCGGAATTCGTTTTAGATTTTCTCACTAAATCTTTTGTCTTTAAAAAAAAGTTTGTTTATTTAAACTTACTTAATAATTTATAATATTGGTTAACAGTGACAAAGTTTATATTTGTCTGACCATAATTTTTTTAAATAGTTAGGATACAATGTAATAATGGTGTTTTAGTATAATTAAGCTATTCTTATCACTTGTATGAGAAATTTGTAATTATATTCAATTCTTTTTAATTTATGAAAGTGGTGGCAGACATCTTAGGATGACAAGAAATTATAGCTTCTTAGTTTGACTACTTATCTTGTTTCTTCAGTAATATATATGATATATTATTGATCTAAATAAATCTTATTATAAATCTATTGGGATGCTTGAAAATTAATTTACCTGTTCATTACAAATGTTGTTATACCTTGTTTGTGTTGATTCTGGTGAAACTTTTTCTTCTCCATTATTATTTATTTTCATCCTGAATTTTAATAGTTTTATTTATGACATCATCAAAGTGGTGGATTGTAACAGTTGGTTTTATTGAGATAATAACTGCTGATCTTTTCTCTTAAAATATTTTTCTTAATCAGCTGGATAAGTGGATTTGATATTAATACTGTCAATAGATTTTTTTTTTAAATTTCAATGAGAACAGAAATGTTGAAATTTTTGTTGTTCCTGTTTGTCATTAGTAGATTAAATGTGAAAAATTTTGCGAGTCTGTCTTTGACAAATAAATAATCAAATAATTACTGGATGATTACTGATTAATTACTTACTATCATCATCCTCTGTGAAAACATAAGAAATTATTTTGAATTTAGCTTATATTTATCATAAGATTGCAAGACCAACTTTTGGTAAAGTTTAGAAGCTCCTGGTGTGGCCATTAATTAATAATCATGAATTTGATTGAATAATCGTTCATGATCACTAAGCATTATTCTACTGTTTATTGTAATGTTTAAAAAACAGTTGACATTTCAGTTTTGTTACTATTTCGATCTTAAGGTTTATCAACTATGTATTTCAGTTTTAGGCATTAACAGAACTTAATTTTTCATGTAATTTACTCACTATCAAAAATTTAAATGCAATTTTGATATTCATCAGTGCCCACTAAAAAGTTTTTCTTTATCTTTAATGAAATATTTCGAAAAATTTGCTAAATGTTTTATGAATATGTTATTTTTATGATAAATCTTATCGACCTGAAATGGAGAATAACATTTTTGGATTTTTAGTTTTTATTTGTGATGCAAACAACATTGTTTCTATAATATTATTCTTTTAATTACTGTTTTATCACTATTTTTATTCAGGCTACCAGATTTTGATCATGATATAGAAATATCTGAATCCTTTAAAAGATATTAAAAGAAAATAGAGTCAAGTTAGAGATCTGTGGATTCAAAAACATTTTGTAGATGCTGACATATAAATTTATTTTAGATACATGTTCTCTAACTAGTTAAAATTGTTATCTGGATAATATTTGTTAATTTGATCACAGCGATAATTGTGGTCAAAGTTTTTTTGTATGTTTGAAAGTTTATTATTATTATTTTTCCATAAAATATCAATGAAATAATTGTATGTATGTTGACGAACGAATTGTGGGAGTGATGTGCTATAAAATCTTACGAAGCGGAAGGTTCTTTTGGTTGTATTTGATAGTTATGTGCTTGTTATCTCTACATTGATTTTGCTTCAGTGTTGGCCTCTTTTACAACTCCGCGCATAAATGTTAAAATTTTTTTTTTATTCAGTATATGAACAATTATTTCGTTGTCGCTCTGCACCTTTGGTGCAATCCTTAATTGTAGATAAATATTCAGAGTAGGAAACAGGCCATGAGGTTAATTTACTGCAGTGTACTGTCTTTGGTTAGTGGCGCATGCGCCTTTTAGACGTCGAGCTTCTCTCCTCTCCACGAATTCACTTTTACTATCATTTAGCCCACGTTGGATTGTTCAACTTTTTAATCAAAGTGTCTTGACTCTTTTTGTTTTATTTATACAACAATAGAAAAGTTACTGCAAAGTTTCGATGAAAATAAGAAGTTACTCTGAACGAGTTGTAATGCGTAGATAAATTATTTTATAGCTTTTATCATAATAAAGAAAACAAAATTTGTTTTTAAACGAAAATACAAACTTTCTTCAAGATACAACTTCAAGATAATACTTCAATACTTGATTCAAAATACAAAGGTTTCTTCGAGAATTAAACTATATGTTGTCTTATTGGTTGTTAATGAGGAGCTTTTTCGAAACGTGTAAAGTTCTCCGAGGGAATTAAGAATAAATAATTTGTTATCATTGTATTTAATATAGCATTAATATATTTTATTTATTATTTTTTTTTTTTACTCCACCTTAGTATTTGAATTAATACCCATAAACTAAACGTAATAGATATTTATATACGAGATATAGATATACTTGTTATTTGGGGCAATCTTATCTTAGCAGAGTGTGATAAGGTAAAGAAAGTGTCTATTGGTATTGTGAATGACTCGTAAAGACTTAAGGTTGTTTCTTCTTCGCTGTTTAGAATTGCTGTGGTGTACAGGTAGTAGGAAAAATTTCTTACCATCTGTGGTAAATATGTACAAGGTTTTGGTATGATTTATTAGTAATTATACGGAACCCATGTCTGAGATATAATTTCGAAACCTTTCATGAATTATTTTATGTAATGCTATGCCATAAAGCTTGTAATAACTTAACCCATTTATTTATTTTTAAACTGCTTACTTAATGAAGGGTATTATAGGCAGTCAGTACTTTTAATTTATAAGAAACAATTAAATTTTATGATATGATTAAAAAGTTTCGATAGAAATATAAATGTCCACTTTTCGAGAAGTGACAGGTTTTGAAGATGCATTTATAAGCATATATTTGCAACTGACATGTGATCGAATCATTATTGTTTATTTCGTATGATCGATTAGATTTTTCTATTGGGATCCATATCGATAATCTAATTTTCTATTAATACGCCGTCTCATTACTATGATTTCAATTACAGTATAAGGTAAATTAACAATTCTATAATCAACTATTAGTAGAACAGCTCATGATGTCTTTAGGATAGAAGTTGTCATTTACCAGTGAATGTGTATGTTTATGTCGCACTGATTAGGTTGACAAACCCTAAACTAATCTCCTCATACATGTTCATTGAATGAATTAGAGGTAAATGCTCCTTATTTTCTTGTATACAAATTGCCTTTATTGTCCCGATGATTTAATAATTTATATTTAAAGAAGTGCGTCGATTCCCAACTTTTTTAACAAATAGGTTTATTGTATTCTTATGAATTTACTAATGTAATCGAAAGGTATAAGGCGGCAAGTAAATTGTTAGAAATCCCTGTTTCCTGCTGTTAAGACCTCACATGATATGGAAAATACTTATCATTTTCTGTAATGATAGTTACGTAACTCAAATCCTTTCGGTGATAATAGTTTCAACATTTAGTTAGTTACGATGTTTAATAGCAAAGATTGACTTGAACAGATGGTAATCATTTTGCACTCTGCAGTTTTGACAAATACACAATAATTTCATATTTACACAATAAGAAATTTCATATTTGTTTAAGATTCATTTGTTATACGTAACATTATAGGAATAGAATTATTGTAATGATATATAATATTTCATTTAATATGTTGAATTTATTTTTTCCTATTATTTTATTTTTCACTCTGAAGAATTCCTCTTGTTTTAGCAGATTTTTTTTTTTTCATTTACTCCATATATTGACTTCTGCCTGAGAGATATCGAACAAATAAACTGTATAAAGAGGTTTTATCTAATCTAAATTCTCCTATTTGGATTACTAAATCTCTCAGAGATAAATATTAACCCTTGTTCCTTTCTTACTAATATATATGTATGTATATATATATATATATGTATATGTATATATAAACTGATGAGTGCTCCACCTGCTGGGTGTGGGCGTATCCCTCCCCCATGGAATGAGGTCACAGCTTTGACCCCCTAGCTTCGGCCCCTCTGCCGTTGCTCCTATTGGTCAGAAAAATCAGGGAACTGTGGCATCTACCATCAGTTCTCTTTTTATTATTTTGATGTCCAATGAGTTATCGTATTCTCTATCTCAGAAAAGGGAAGTTATGTATCTCAGAAACTACTAGATATACTGATGTCTATTACCACCCAAATTGGGGCTAGTTAAATGCACCATAATGTAGTTTATAATCGTCATCTTCGTAGGAAGAATAGTTTTCATGAAATTTGCCAAAATAAATTCATGAAATGATTTCTCGTTTTTCTAAAATATATTTAATTTTTAATTTTACTTAATATCATGGAAACTGTCCTTCCTACGAAGATAATGATCATAAATTGCTTTAAGGTGCTTTTAACTAGTTCTAATTTGAGGGGTAATAGACATCTGTACATCTAATAGTTCCCAGATAAAGTTTTTCAAAAACTTGATTTTACACGATTTTGACTGAGTCATATTTTAAGAAAAATTATATATTTCAGGAAATATTAGATATACAGATATCTATTACCGCTCAAATTGGAGCTAGTTAAATGCACCATAATGTAGTTTTTAGTGATTATCTTCGTTGGAAGAGCGGTTTTTATGATATTTGCCAAAATAAATTCACAAAATGTTGATTTCTCGTTTTGAATGAAAAGTAAACGAAAAAATTGTTTTTTTTTTTCTTGAATAAATTGTGGTCATTTTTAAAAGTAGCAGCTTTGTAATGGCATACGAGATTTATTTTACTTAGAATGTCCTACACTTTCGAAATTCATTTGCCAGACTTCTCCTGGAATGTGTAACTTTTTTTTTTTTCACAATGTGGTTCGGAAGGAACTGGTAAGGCTTGCCAACTGTTTTCCTCAGCTGTAGAAGACTTTGAGTTTACTTGGCGCCTATTTTTGATAAAGGTGAAGTACATGGCCAAGTGATTAATTTAACAAATTGTTGACGTAGTTATCCTATGACAAATTTGTTTTTCTTTTCTGAAAATACTGAGCTTGTTTGATCTCTTAATTTATTTTTATAGCGGTAGGTTAAGTTTTCCGGCAGCTTAACCAAGTCAATGCAGAAAACTCAACAAATGGGACTTGTGACGGAATGAGGATTTTAACGCTTAAAACATGTTTTTTTTTTTACTTAATTCCTGTTGTCCCTCCCTGGGACATAGGGCCCTGATGAAGTTCCGCCATCTATCTCTGACTGGAGCCATCGCCTTAAAGATAACCCAAGTATGATTGTCCTTCCTTGCCTCGTCCAGGACAGAACTCCTCCGCGTCTTCCTCGGCCTGCCGACTCGACGCTGTCCCTGAGGGTTCGACTCAAGAGCCTCCCGAGCCATGCCTTCTTTCATCCTCAAGGTGTGCCCGATCCATCCTCATTTTCTTAACCCGATTTCATCTTCTGTTTCCCTCTGCTTTGTACTTCTCAGTAGTTCCTCAGCGGCAATGGTTCTGGGCCACCAAATTCCCAGGATAGACCTCAAGCATCTATTGCTGAAGCTTTGCAGACGGGCAATCTCCACGTCGGGCAAACTCCACGTCTCCGAGCCATAGAGGAGCACAGACTTTACATTGGAGTTGAATATGCTGAGCCTTGTTGCCAGACTTACACCCTTTGCACGCCACAGAGTGCGGAGTTGCGCGAAAGTGCCTTTTGCCTTTCTGATCCTGCTTTCCACATCGTCGTCAGCTCCTCCATCGCTCGTCACTACACTTCCCAGGTATGGAAAGGCCTCCATTTCGTACTTTTCGTCCGCATATTCAACTCCTTCCAATCGCTTATGGAAACCCCACTGGATTTCTCGTCGCCTTCCTCCTATGTTTTCATATCTAAAATTATTGTTAGGATGATAGCTAATCCCTGACAAAGCAATCTAAGATTAATGCTTTATCAAAATCAATGAAAACATTTCAACCAGATGCATAAAAAAAATCTCATTTCTTTATGAGACTTTTCCTATTTTCGAAGAATGACCCATATCCAACTTAATTTGTCTTCTTATTGAAATTCAAGAATACGATCGTGTATTCATAATTGAACGAAGCTTAACCATAACGCAGATTCTATGAGAGAGAAACACATATTAATCAAACGGTCATTGATCTGATTTATAATTGTCCTTTTTGATATAGCTCCTTTTCTGTTGAGACAGCCCTTTTGATATAGCTGCTCTCCTGTTGAGACAACCTTTGTGATATAGCTCCTCTCCTGTTGAGACAGCCTTTTTGATATAGCTTCTCTCCTGTTGAGGCAGCCTTTTTGATATAGCTCCTCTCCTGTTGAGGTAGCCTTTTTGATATAGCTCCTCTCCTGTTGAGACAGCCTTTTTGATATAGCTTCTCTCCTGTTGAGGCAGCCTTTTTGATATAGCTCCTCTACTGTTGAGACAGCCTTTTTGATATAGCTCCTCTCCTGTTGAGGCAGACTTTTTGATATAGCTCCTCTCCTGTTGAGGTAGCCTTTCTTGCTTTGTCTGGCGGATACATTTTACAATGGAGTTAGTTCATTAATGGAGATCGGCAAACAATGGAGGTTTTTGAAGTTTTTGAATCTCCGACTTGTCCCCACTTCGTTTTTAGTAAAAAAAAACTTGGAAAACAGATTGCAGCAAACATTAGTTGCACGAATATCGATAGTAATAACCCGTATTTTTTTAAAGGTTTCTAACCCTCTAAAACGTCAATAAAGTTTCTCTTAAATAAATTGCACATTTTTACACAATAATTTCACTCTTATTAAAATATATACTTGCTTCCAAAGGTTGTTTGTTTGCTTTCAAGTTGTCATGACAACGATTACAACAGGGAAGTACAAATTGTCTGGAAAAAAATAGGTTTTTTATCCCTAAAAGTTTCATAGGAAATTAAATCCCCATAAACGACGCAAAATATCTTAAATCACTCCAAAAGAAATACGCGTGATAAATTTCATCACAATTGGCTCATAAATAAAATTTTTGTAGGGCAAAATATGTTTTTAAAAAAATCTGGTCCGGTGCGCGCGCACAACTTTCACTTACCTTGCTACTTCATAAATTTTAAAATTTTCTATTTAGTTTCCATGGAAACAATTATTTTTCATTTGATAATATAAAATTTGAAATTGTCAACAATCACTTAATTGTAAGCGTTTTTCGTCTCTCTAGCTTCTACAGCTTTATGTGTTAAATATTATCTTATCTAAAATCATTAACTTTCTATTGGTAAATTATACATCTATATTAAAAAAACAAAACAAAAAAAAAACCTGTACCATTACAACCCATGAAGGGTCTTGCTAAGGATCGTACTGTTTCTAAAACAACGGTTGCGCAAGGAGGTGATTTAGCCGAGATCATGCTCCACCGCCAGGTTTTTCCCCCAATTAAGGGTGCCCACTTTATTGAGGCTGGGTGTGCCCCAGGAAATGCCCCACGGCTGATAACAGAATAAATAATTATCTACCACAGCCGGTCTCGAACCCGGAACCGGGAGCATGGTAACACAGTGCCTTACCACTGAGCTACTCCGCTCCTATGTGGAAAAATAACTCCTTTTTTCTCCTTTGGTTAATTATCAAATTCATTTATAGTTCACATTTATTCATTTTTTATTACTACTAACAATGAGAGACGGTTAATTATTTCAAATAAATTTGGTTCAGACTGTAGTTCCGTCAAAGGTCTACAAGAATTTGATCGTGAAATGCCATTTTCGAAGTGTACTTCGCCCAACTTAAGTCGTATTGCCATGGAAATTTGGGCACATTCTCTTCTCTTATCAAATTATATCTGTGTAAAATTTCAACCACCATGATATTAAATTTATGAAGATCCACACATCTGAATATTTTTATACTTGTCATGTCGGTAAAATATAGTCACGCAGCGTTTGTAGTTTTTCGATTCATGCGGATTTGCTTGGCGGTGCGGAACACTACCGCGTTCCTAGATTCAGCGATGCTTTCACTTTTAATTTTAATCTGGAAACCTAGGGAGGTCCTCAAATTCAATGAATATTTTTTTAATTATATCTAAATAGTTCCTATTAAAATTACAGTATTTTACAAGGATCAGTAATTTAAAATTGTTTATTGTAAAGCCTGCTTAAAATAATTTTGATAATTTTTATTTATAAATAGGTTGACTAATAATTACGAATTTATTAGTCAAGCTTATTTGATATTTGAGTACAGGAAAACCTAAGCAGCCGAGATCCTAAGAATCGAAAAATATTTGCTATAAGCAGTAATCGAACTTATCTACCTCTCCATACTAAAAGCTTTTAAGGATCAACGGTTTTTTTATTTGTTTTTTAAGTAGCCTTAGTCATTATGTGTTATCTTGGTAGGACATCGTGGAGCTCGAAATCCTATTAAAAATAACTATTTGCCGTTTGTCAGTAATTTGATAATTCAGAAATCGATTAAAGCATAAGAATATCAAGTAAGATTATTGATGAATACCCGTACATGGGTTTACAGTTCAAAACCTCTAACATGAAAATGAAAAAAATGAATGTTGTGGACATAACTAATAAAGACGAACGCTTGTTTCTGTATTATTCAAAGTTGTCCAGAAACAGGCGTACATTTTAAACAACTCTTCGTTCTTAAGTTCGAAAAGTAAGGTCAAAGGGTTGTAATAGAAATGAGTATGAAGACAAGAATTTCAATGCGACATGAGGTGTTAACAGACACTGTTTACAAATTTTCCAATTTATAACGAGATTGAAAAGCTGGCTGGAAGTTTTGGAGCGTTAAAAAAACCCGATGAAAAGTAATGGCTCCCGTATGAGATGGATATGTACAGGGTGTCCATCAGCCTTGAATTCCTTGAAGATCGGGAATTCTGCTTGAATTTTTCGCGTCGAGAAAAAAATCGAAATTATGCCTGAAAACTCGCCCGTCTTCGGGAATTTTTAGTTAGTATAATAATTTTGTTTTTCCATTAGTACTTGGCAACAAGTATATAAAATGTTGAGAAGGGTTAATGCCCTATTCGTTAGCCTTAATACTATTTCTAATTCCAAGGAAGTTAGAAAAAGTCTTCTTCCACTTATTTTGTCCATCAGCCAGTCTGTCTCAAACACGTTCTCGTTCTATTTTCTGTCCCACCTTACACGGTTCGCTCTACTTGTCGCTAGGTGAACTAGAAATGTTATAGAATGGTAAAATAAGGCATTAGCCCCAACCATTCCAGTTCCGCCCTTGTACTAGGCTTCAGCTCGTAACAACTCCGAGTTTCAATTTCAACCGATTTACACACGTCTTCTTACAAGTTGACCGATTCGCCAATTGCCCTTGAGGCCGAGGGCGGAGTGACTAGGACTCATTTTGTTCCCATAATTATGGGTGTGAATGATATTATTATTATAGATATGAATCTTCAAAAATACGCAAAACAACCAAATAAAATGAAAAATATTCTCATTCAATTTTAGATATATTTAATATTATTACTCATGTTTAATTCTATTTACAGTGAAACTTCCCCTTACGGACACATTCCTCCTATGGACACACCTCCCTTTGGATAATTTTTTAATTTAACCCGGCCTGAAAGTGAAACATGTATGGGCTCATTTTATTATTTTTCTTTTGTTTACATTATAATTAATAAATCGTTCCGCCTGATATTTAGTCTTAAAATACGTTTCCATTGTTATATTGAATTATTTACATTAAAAAATATATTTTGTTTTGTTATCTAAAATAAATTTGTGAATAAAAGTTTAGTGAAATTTATTCCAATAAGTGAATATTATTTATTTACACTTGAAATTATTGTTTTTATGCTGTATTTTCGATTTTTTTTTATTTTTTGCTTTGTGATGAGTTCTCAGTGTATGAAATAAGGTAGCAATTTTTCATTATCTAATATACACAACCTTTATAATTATTCAAATTCATTCTCAAGTCCTAATTGTCATTTTTCAGGTGACGATCAAGTACTACATTTTATGGTTCCGATTTTGTTTTAAATGTAATCCAATAAATTGACGAAAAAGCATCTTGAATTTTAAAGTTCAGTCTTGAAATCCTTGAATTATGGTTGAATTTTTTCATGTCTTTCGCTGGACACTGGATGTATTTTATTCACAACGTATAATAAATATGGAGGGTGAGGGTATTATAGAGGGAGGGGATATAAGATCACCGCTGAGGTAACGTATTTATTCTATTTACATATTAGATTACATATGTGATCTATTTATTTATGCCGTTTGTTTTCACCAATCTGTCAATTTGCCTGATGGCTTAGAATAATATTGGTACATGTTTTTTTTTTAATGGAATAAGAGAATTAAAATGATTGATACTTACGAGTTTTAATTTTGTGTGTGGACAATCGTAATTTGAGGACAAATTATTGTCGGTTACTGGTACAGACGTTAAATCAATTTTGGTCTACCGGCTATTCGTGGTGGTGGTACAATCCATCTTAGCCCAGTGAAACTATTTGAAAAATCCTAGTTGACGTAGTTGGCTCATGTACAACATATGTACCGTGGTCCTGCTATGGATTAAATACACAAAAATCCGAGCCTTAGTTATATAACTGTTTAAGATCCCTTCTGTGGATTCAAGCCATGGCAGTCACATCATAAGTTTCCTTATTCCGTCTTCATATCATGTTGTTACCTTCTATTCTAATGATATGTTCAACAGAAAATATTGGAGTCGTTTTCATTGTTAAAATATGATTTATATTTATAATTTATTTATATGATTTTGGAAGGTTTGTTTTTGATATTTATTATTATTCAACTCTGTATTCGTTTGGATTTATCCAAGAAAACGGAAAAATTTTTAGTTTGGAGAATTAGGCCCTATGATACATGGGCATAAGTTCTATGACAAGTTGATGGAAACAGTTTTAGGAGTGGTTGGGATCTGGGTTGGGTCCTGCTGTCCTCCGTTACAGCTATTCTCGGTAGAGGGGTTCCCCTCTTCATCTCCGTCCGTCTCCCTCTGATTCATTGAGACCAGAACACACCATCACGATCCTCTTAGCTTCACCAACTCCAATTGTCGAAAACAATATTATTGCCAATTAACATTGCTCGTTCAATTGACACTAGTACAATTAACTTTGCTAATTATCAATCTAGTAAGACTAAGAGATTCTTTTTACGCTCTTGTTTCTCTCGCTTCACTCCTTTAATTATTTGTTCATAAGGATTTCTAAGCCGGTGATAATTCATGTTGTCAGTATTTCAAACTTATACATCAGCCATGTCAATAAAAAATTGTGAAATATTACAGAATTAACTCTAAGAACTATTAATTATTATTAGATATTTTTAAACCTTGTTTATAATATTATTTGTTTTTATTTTCAATTTGAAATATCATTGATACTTCTAAGGTCTTTAGAATTGTATATATTCAAAATCGTTTTCAATCTTTTAAGAAGTGATCTTCATATGGTGTCATATCATAAAAAAAATGCGTCCTCAGAATTATATTTTATTTTTGTTTTTCTGGTGTTAAGTATTTGTTTTTTTTAAATTTAAGTACAGCTGTAGCATTTTATAGTCATTGATTTCGTGAACTTTTTATGACTTTTAACTAATTTACTCACTACGTCAAAGGTGCTTGGTGGAATGCCGACTCTTTATTTTTAGACGTTCTTAAAGAAACCATTATGACGAAAAAGCCCTGAAGGAATGTTGAAATGTTTTGCAAGATAGACCATTTCTATTTCGAAAACTTACCTCACTTTTAGTATACTTATATCTTAGTCATTACGTTTAAACATCGAATGCGAAAAATTGCATTTTTCGAATTTTTTGGTTTTATTAATTTGACAGAAGCATATTTGCAATATAAAATCTTATAAGCATACATCTAAGGCTAGTAAATATTAGCAATGGGGAATAATTTGAAAATTTAAAGCTGAGCCTAGTTTTGTATAAGGTGAAGAAAAAGGCTTAACCTCGGAACGGAAGATACTGAGCTGAAAATTTGCATGAACCTTTGGTATAACTTTCTAAATGTTAGCTAAAAAGTCACATCAAATCTTGTTTCAGTGTATCAAGTTATTAAAGGTCAAAGGTTAAAAAAAAGTGACAAAAATATCTCTTTTTTTTTTTAAAATAAGTAATGACTCAAGTATTGAAGAAAAAACCTAAAAATATCGATCATTTTTTATCCCATGCTCAATATCGTGAAGACTACCAGCCCACGAACATTATGCATATCTTTTTTAAAGAAAATAAAATTTTCTAAAATTAGAGCCCTAATAGAGTTCTTTTCGTTTACAAGTTTCCGAACTATAAAATTTTTAAAAATAAATTTTTTTTCTAAACAACGAGAAGTTACCACTTGTTGAATTTTTTCTGGCAAATTAGGAAACTATTCTTCCTAACAAGATAATCATTATAAAGTACGTCATGGTGCATTTAACTAGCTCTTATTTGACGAGTAATAGACATCTAATATTTCTAGAGATAACGTTTTAAAACAAAATCCAAAAAAAGAGAAATCGTCATTTTATGAATTTATTTTAGCAATTTATCATGGGAACTGTTCTTCCTACGAATCTATTCAATTTAAATTGCTTTGTGGGGTGTTTAACTAGCTCTAATTTAAGTGGTGGTAGTCATCTGTTTGTCTTATAGTTCCCGAAATAAATTATTTCAAAAAACACATGTACACGATTATACATGTACACATTACTCATGTATTACACATGTACGCACTCATATCAGGAGAAATTTATTATTAAAAAAAAATTATAATTGGAAGAAAACTATTTCGTAAATATAGAACCTTACGATTTGATATCAATTATACTTATTTTAGTTTATTATGATCAATAATGAACCTTTGTTATCGACCAAGAGACTCCTGAAAATTCGAGGTTTTGCATTTCAAGATTCGTAGAATCCAATATCGAATAAAATTATCAGTCTATCCTCCGCTTAGTGGTTAAAAGATGGAAAAACCTATTTTTTTTTTATTTTTTTATTAAATGTTTGATTATTAATAAAATAATTGTCAACATTATTATTATAGCCACACCCAATTTTTTTCAGAGTAAAATATTCGTCTGGAATGAATTACAGCTATACCAGACATTAAAACGGATTCCGAGACGTCAATTTTTTTATCAGCTGTATCGTAATTTATATTAAATCTTTATCAAAATTGAAACATCAGTGTTCTCACCAAACCAAATCCATTAAGTAACAATGAATAAATTTCAGATATAAGTTTAAATTATTTTTAGAAATCCTCCCTCCCTTCAAAGATGACCTGTCAACTTTGCCAACATCGCACAATAATTATTATTTATATCTTGATTATCAATTATTATTTACTTTCCTCAACATATGAACATTGGTCGGGGTGGAAATTTAAATGAACTATAGTTAAGTTTTGAATTAATTGTTTCCAAATATTCTATATAAATTGAAAATAAATTATTTATAAAGAAGACCAATCAAATAAATGAATGAAACCAATTAAAAAGGATGGAGGGAGAATTGGTCTTCGTGGCGAACCGACGGTTTTGCCCCCCACATTTTTTCATTATTCAAAGCGACGGTTCGGATGGACGAGCGATCGTGCAGGGCCACAACACCTACTACCGTAAATCCGGTTTTGATGAAATTTTTAGGAATTGTGCATGCTGGTGCCTAGATGGTACCATATCAAAATTATGAAATTCTATTCTCTATTTTCTTTAAAGCATACTCGTATTTTTCTGGATACACCTATGTTTCAATAACATCTTGTCCAAATTGACCCAAAGTTGGAGAAAGATTGGGGACTTTTCCACATGCACACTCACTCACACACACAAACACGCACGCGTGATTTTTCGTTCATAATAAACGTTTTGACTTAAAAGTATAAAATATAATAATTTAGAGATTAGGGTAAGGGTTGAAATTAATATTTATTTTTCTCTCTGAGTGAAAAAAGTCTTGATATTCAGCATCGAGAAATAAAAGTCAATGTTAACTGTTCATTATTTGAGTATGAATATCGATGATATAATCGTGTATCGATTTATTTGAACTTTTCCGATTTCTTCGATATTAAATTCGAACATTATTAATTTATAAATCACGACATCTTACAAAGAAAGTTCATTTCAACCAGTTTATTACTGTGTGTATTCGCATTGAGCAAAATTAATCAATCGAAAATTCTATAATTAATTATCAAGTTGGGTCCTTAATAATCTGATAAACGATCCCGGTACCGAAGAATTCTGTAAAAGTAATAATTAATCGAATTGCTACGAAATTCACTAATAGTGTCTTCGAAAACTAATGCATGCTCACCATATTGGAAAAAAGAACCTCCGATAGCACAATAACTGATAACAACATGGAATAAATCTAAAAAGCTAAAATAAATCGATACCTGAACGCTCAAAAACGATAGTATTTTCATAATAAGCGTCTTCGATAATCCAATTTGGTTTTTACTGTATATAGTTGTCCGATTGTTTAAACAAATAAAATATAATATTAATAAAAAAATCCAACTCATTTTTAAAATTAATAAAAATAATGTTTTTAAATTATTTTCAATTTTTGACCTTCCATATTATATGTTTATCTTCTATTGATTGGAGATAAAATATATATATATATATATATATATATATATATATATATACACATATATTATTCCGTTTGAATTATACAACTTACAACTTGAGCGGTAAACCAACACTGACTTTTCAAAGAATTTTTCCTTTTTGGAAGATTTTTGACTTCTAATAGCACTAAACTGTAGGATATATTACCATTAGTCTAATAGACGAATTTTATTGTTTTAATTGGTTATCAAATGCAGGACACATAGAACACGTTTTTTTTCTGTTTCGGGGATGTCTGATCTATACATTATTTTTTCCACCTCGAATTTTATTTCTGACGTCAAGATTTATTTCTCGGTCCCACCACGAAATAAATATTAATTGACCTAGGTGGGAATCGAACCCACCACGTTCCGAACCGGGTAATTTCGGACCCTCGGTCTATTGGGTCAAAAATAAAAAATGTATGTAAGATATTTGTTATAAAATTTGATTCTAAAGTGAGACTAGGATTCGGGGATATTAGAAATAACCGTTTAGTCGATTACAAAGCCACTAAATGAAGATCAAAAATAAAAAGTCTATGCCTAATTCCTTTAGATCGTCCTAACTAGTATAACTTAGCGATATCCATTATCAACTGCAAATAAATTCCACACCTTTAGGTTTAGATTTTTTTTTAAATATGGATTCAGACCCCGGATATAAGCTGTTTAAAAATTTCACAACTGAATTCATAAAAAGTTGCTGTGGATTAGTATATAATAGTTTTCCACTTGAGTAGAAATTCAGATGAAGATCACTAAAATAAAAATGATATAACTTTCTCGGAACTTCTGAGAACTTCATAATATATATATATATATATATATATATATATATATATATATATATATATATATATATTTCCTGTGAATACAAGCCATGTATTTTACATATTTACTGATTGAACTGCTTTGCCTCGTTTGCAATTAAATAATTTTGTTCATTTCAGTTGCGAAGCATTTGATTACAAGAAGTGAATTCCGTATTTTTTTAAGGGACCAAAAAGCAATTAACAGGTCAGATCAAGGGTGCAGTGATACCGTGTATAAAAATAATTTCAACCTCCAGGATCTTCCTAAATGTCAAAGAGAAGAACTGCTTCAATCCTTACTTTTGTTTTTTAAAGTTTTAAAACGAAACTGAATTCACTGCAATCGTAGCTTAGTCAAATTACAGGGAAAGCATAAAAAATATTTGGATTATTGAAGGAAATTGAAATTTTAAACCTGGCTTTATCTGTTTTTATTTGTCTTCAACGTCTTTTGGCGGGCCTTCAAAAAGTTTCAATGAATGCGGTTCCAAATTAAAAATGAAGAAAAGTCTAGCGTTTACTCAGACAGTGGTCAGAAAGACAACTCTGTTATGCAGCTGAATAAAAATTAAAGCAATCAGGGAGGAGGGGTTCTGCTTTGACGATGAAGACAATTTTGACATCACCATCAGCCGGCAGGAATTTTCTAGAGAAATATCTAGGGAACATACAAAATAAGATATTTTTCACAATTTGTTAATATCCTTTGATCCCATGATCTCATATTTAGCTTTAAATTTAAACAATTTAGCTGCTCTAAAGAAGCATTGAAAATCATTCATCTATCGGAGATACAGCACGGAAGTAATTCCATTCTCCTTGACTACAGCATTATAAGTAGCAGCAGTGATAACGAAAGCGACTTGAGCATATTAAGTGATATATTACTATAATTTTTGCTTATATCTTTAAGTTCGGTAAGGTGATTTAATAAAAATGTTAATTGTATATTTTTAAATATAAAGTTTTTTTTCGTATTTTTTTTTATTTACGGGGTAAGATATCTTCTGAAATCCATCTTTTAATTGCGTACAAAAACAATTTTGAATTCAAATGATCTTTTCTAACTATTTAAAAATAATTTTGATCTAAAAAATCCAATTAATTCATTTATATTGACTTGTCCCGCTAGATTGCTCAAGGTAGACTTTCGCTGGTACTGCCCAGGGTTGCGGTTGGTAGCATTACCGCCAACTGTTACTGTTTGTATTTCAAAATTGTTCTACTCTTGTAACTACTTTTAAATTAATCTACTATCTAATAAATCGTTGTTGTTTTTTTCACTGATACTTAATTAACTACACTCCCAGTACTTTTAAGTGATACAATTGAATAAATTACGTCATTTTGTAAGTATTTTTCTCAAGTTCATAAATTAATATTTAAAAAACATCATAGTATCCCTATTTTAGGCAGTTTAATAAATGACAAATTATCTTTATGAGGGAACTAACAAATATTAAAATATGTATTTAAAAAAAATTCAATATTTTTTTTTAAATTATCTATCAGTAGTGATGATTCAAAACTTAATTTCTTAAACAATCAAAAAGCTAATGATTCATCACTGATACCATGATACCATCCAAATGCTCTTCAGTCTTAAAATATTTTCAAATAAAATGCTAAATAGACATTTGTTTCCAAAAAAACGAAAGACACATGAACGTTTATAGAAAATTTAATGTTCATTCTAACAGTAATACTATTTTAATTTTAACGTTTCAGAGTTGGGCAGTATTTCTAAGTACAACATAAAATACATTTTTTGTATCATGTATTTTAGGGGCCAAAATACAAACAAGTATTTGCATTTCTTCCAAAATACTTGGCAGTACTTTGTAATTGAAATACTTCTTTCTTTCGAATGCTAAAAGTATTTTGTATTTGAAATACTTAAAAAGTATTTTGAGTCACAAGTTTTGCCCAACACTTTAATGTTATTTGGGCGCTTCTGAGTCATCAGCGTTCGTCATATCTAAAGAATCGGAATAATATATTTCATCAGTAAACGCAGTTTATATCCTTGTATGAGAAAGGATGTTTATAAAAAGTTGTAACATCAAAATTATAATAAGTTATAAATTACAAAAAATTGTTATGTCATGGAATCCCTATTACTTCTTAGCCTTTTTTTTACTAATTAGAATTTTAAAGATTACTGTTTCAAAATTATTTCCCAATGACACTTATTAATCACTAGACCAAATTCACTGTTGATAAGATCAACTAAATAATTTAAGAAGAATGTTAAGAGGCTTTATCCATCTATGTCTAAAGTGCGGAACCGTTTGAAATAAAATTTCAGATAAAATTTTGGAATTTCATCTCCTTTTTAAAAATAATTTATTAGATATGGGCCATTGCATGGCGCAGATCGAGAGCCGTATAAATTAATTACTTTCAAGCAGAGAGGAACAAAACTCACCCACAGTTCTCTCCGTCTCTTCGTTGCTTCCTATGTGCAGGGGCTACTATGTTCGCATCTAACAAGGAGAGGATCCCAGATGTGTCTCATAGACTGGTGAATTTTTTTTTTAGGTGAATCTAGGCCTCTACATATTGGACTGTGTAAAATATTAGGGGCCACCGTGCCCCAGGAGCTCCGGAAAAATCCGGAAGTTTGCATGTGCTAAACACATTTTATTTTATATCTTAGGTTCTAATGAAGTTGGAAGAATGAGTAAATTTATTTGCTAATAAACATCCAAAGAAAGGAGGGGGGGCCTTTGAGGAGTTTTCAATAGTTTTATATATTTTTCCAGTTTCTTGGATCAGTAAAATTACGTTGCTTGGCAATAGGAACGTTTTGGTATTACATTCATTTTCTACCTTTACCAGAACCAGAGGTACAAAATAACACGAACTTCCCGATTTTTTTCGGAGGCATCTGAGGAACGTTGGCCTCTAATATTTTAGGCAGTCCAATATTTTAAGTCCTAGATTCATCTTAAAAAGTTTTTATCAAAATTTAGGAGACACATAAGGACCTTGTAAAGGAGGAAAAGGATAGAATTGAACTCCTTGACATATTACAGATACTTTTAATGGGTGTTGATAAATAATCCATTATGTTTAATAAGATATAAAGTGGCAAAAATACTTGAAATACCCCTAAGAAATGTTGACTATAACATTTGATTTAAAACCTTTCTCAGCATGACGTTCTCGGTAAGAACTGAGTGTACGTGTTTAAAATTATAATAATTAAAATATATTTATTTTTTGTTCTATTTGCTGAGTATATTTACATATTGGCCTTCCCCCTTATGAAGGATTATTATATTTTTGAACGTAGACTTACCCCTAAGCGGTGGGCATTGATCTTACTTTTACAGATTTTCCTAATCAGGCAAATCTCATTTAAAGGGAATCACTATAAGCCCTTTAAAAAGGAATTTTGGTGAAAAATAAACGTTGAAAAGCAGGATATCATTTTAATCGCTTTATTTGACGACAAATAGAAGTATGCTGTTAGGTTTTGACGGTCTCTCGACTAGAGCTTAAATTTTAGTATTAAAAAAAAAACGCTGCAAATTATTACACAATGGCTTATTATTTCCATTTAGTAATATTTCAAAAATATCAATTCTGTCCTACTAAAAATAATTAAGCAATAGGCACCAAAGGAAAAGAAATTTGAAGCTTGTCCCAAAATAATCGCCGTGATGGTGCCGAACTGGGAGTGTTAAGAAAAGTTCGGCGGACGGACGGATTTTTTTTTTTCGATATTTATATTTCTACGTATCTTGAAACGTAAAACCTCAAATTTTGAGAGGGGATTAAACAAATTTTTCCTTGGTCGATTCCAAAGGTCTATTATTAAAAATAATAAACCAAACTCTGGAAAATTTTTATTATGGATTTATATCTTCATAGCGGTACTTTGTTGCGAAAATATTTCTATTTAAATAATTAAAGGAATTTAAATAATTAAATTCTGCATCGAATGCGTATCTAACATTAGAAATTTGATTCAGGAATCAGGTCGAAACAGACGTTCAAATAACACTAATTTTGCTAATAAGCTCTAAAAATATAAAAATAAAAATATAATGATTTTTAAACGTCTGTGTGCCATGGAACCGATTATTCTAAATTTAAAATCTGTATAATAAAACTTGTAGAGCATCAAATTTTGTTTTTAGAGAGTACCTTATATTTCGATTTTAAATACTACACAAACCCTTCTACGAATTAATCACGGTCTGTGATTCAGATTGTCTCCCTTACTCACTGATCTGTATAAAATCTAACCTACTTACTAACTGAGCTCTTAACTTGAAAATTGGCAAACTTGTAGCTTTTAGCTTATAACCTACCGAGAAATTCCAAGAAATATAATTTTTAATGTCTGATCCCGAAAAAAAATAAAAATGGCAGACGCAACTTAAAAATCGGTAGACCTGTCTTTGAAGGTCTATTGTGACTAAACCGTCATACGAATATTTTCCCTCTCGTTTCAATAACTTTGTATTCCATATTACCAGTTTACATTTTTCTATGATTTAATTTATTAATTATATTATTTATTTAATTTAATAATTTTATTATTAATTATTTATTTATTATTATTAATTATATATTAATTTAACTCCTGAGTCTTTGATGAATTTATGGGTTTTTTTCATTTAAATGAATTGCAAAGTTGGAATTCTCTGTCTTATAATCAAAGCCTCAGGAGTTAAATTAATATATCACATTGAAAACAGTCTCAAATTAAATATATGTGAAGCACTTGAAATAATAAAATCCTTCAAATCCAATCCAGATTTTTGCTTAAATGACCAAATAAATATTTCCAATAGTCCAATCTTAAATTTATTCCCATTTTTAACAGAAAAACAATTACTCACCGGAATTACTAGAAAAAAACCCGACCCTTAAACCGTTAACCTATAAATACTCCACCTTTCTTTAATTGTTAGTTCAGTGCGAGAAGAAACCAGTACAAACTTTTCTGTGAGTGCCAACAAGAATTTCATTTCTTGTCTTAATTTAATTCATAAATGTTTTATAATACTAATTTATATTAAATTAGATGTAATATAAATCAGTAGATTTATATTACATCTAATTTAATATGTATAATAATACCAAAATATATTTTGAATTGCTTATTTTTGAATTTTTTTTGTGTTTTTAGAACTGAAGATGAATGTATAACATTCGAAAATTATCAATAAAACAAAATTATAGAAGTGGCAAATAATTTATCAATCCCTAATTAGGAGAATTGACATTATCCCTTCGAATATATGCAATTCCTTCAGTCTTGGTTTATGCACAACTGAACAGAAATTCCCAGTTGTTTAATCTCTGTGCTGAATTTTTGTATCCAAGGGTCTATGCAATGGTGCTCGCCTCATTGCTTAGAAAAAAAGAAGAGAACGATATTGCATTGCGAAATATTAACCGGTGATAAGAAATGGATTATATGCTCGCATTTCACTAATCACATTGGACACGCATGTACATACGAAAGAAAAGGCCATTCGTAAGACGATATTGGTTTTGCAATGACAAGCTATAAATTGCAGTTTTTATGAAACTGGGCTAGGTCTGCTCCTATAGACTAGATGATTTACACAGAGTAAGCTTTTTGAGTTCCGGAGATTTAAATATTGATATAGGATAAAATTGGAATCTTAAAGTTTGTGGATAAAGTTATACGTAATATTGACGAGGTCTTGCCGCAGTCTTTACTGCACCTCGAAGTGATCGACCAGCAGCTAAGTCGAGTAAAAATATTAACATCGCTTTTATCATGACTTCTTGTTAATATAAAACACAAATCTATTTTTATCCAAAATCGTCAGAATGTTAATAAAAATGGCAAAATAAATATATAAAAATTCTTGGATGAAAATAAAAATGAAATATTTTAAAGCTCAAATAAATCGTTTCAGGTAGGTTATTAATCTTAGTAAAAAAATTTATTGTCTCAGAAGTGATTGTATTTTTCTTTGTTTCTTAATATATTTAAATGATATTTGATTTGACTTACTGAAACATGATCCATTCTTTTCCTAGAATTCCTTCCTTTTTTTTCTTTAATAGGATTTTTTAAATAACTAAATATATTTCCTGATATAAGTAAAGTGTTTGATCTTCTGTTTAACTCTCCAAATTGAATTTATTCAAGGACCGTGGTTTCAAGGTCAAACAGCTGCCTCTCGGTATGACTTGAATTAATGATCTTCGTTTTGACGCAAGTTAAGTTACTTATTTGCCAATCCTTATGCTGCTAAATATACACAATAATCTATATTAAATCCTATTCTATATTACATGTTATATACTATAGCTTTCTGTGATTAACATAATTATTTTCAATATTTATTATACGCGATGATTGTTTAATTAATAATCATTTTAGAATCAGTGAAGATTTAAAACTGCTTAGTAGGCATAAAATGGCCCTCCTCAAGGGCTTTAATAAATAACTGGCAGTCTTACAATTGCCTTTTAGATGTATTAGAAATTAAATATCAGCAGGTTATTTGAGTCAAGTGTTTGTTATTTATATTATGGTTCTTACTACATTTAAAATAGTTAATCTTGTTTATTTCAGGCATAGGATTTTTGTTCGGTAAACTTATATTCAACTCAAAATATAAATGTGATTTATATATTGGGATTTTTTAATATATGTTTATTAAAAAATAAATAATCAATCATAGATTAAAAGAAAGACATTTAAGTAATCCCAAGAAAAAATATAAATTTTAGCCTTGCAAATTTTATTTTAAAAAATTACATCATGTACATTTTTTTGGTCGTGACGTTTCGGCCATTTTTAAACTTCATAAATTCATTTACAATATCAACTGCCCAAATTTTAATAATTTATTTTCTACAGCGAAATACCTGTTTTTTTACTTTATTGTAAAAAAAAACTTTTTTTACAATAAGGTTTCGTCTGGAAAAAACTCTAACTGATGTTAACTGAATGGTATAGTCAAACAGTCATTATGATGGTGGTAACTTTCTTTCCTCATTTAAAAATTCTTCACTGCTTATTAAGAACTAAAACACCACTCACATCCCGCTTACTATTGATCATGCAAGGTACCTACTTATATTATGGTTGTTACGACGTTTAAAAAAGTCAATCTTGTTAATTTCTGGTACAGGATTTTGGTTTGGTAAAATTTATATTTAGCTCAAAATTTAAATTGCATTATTACTTTTAATATTACGTAACATTATGCTCATAAATTGAGATCTAGCTTTACTCTTTCCGTTTTCTCTCCTTTTGGAGCTGCTGTTCTTACTTGTCATTTTCTCTAACATTTATGTGTCGAATGAATGAAGTCATCATCGCAAAAACGTAAATAGTGTGTTTGATGTGGGGGCATGAATCCAGTTGGTCGTCGTATTTTTGGAAGCAGGATACTAGAAGTGCCTTGTTAAAAGTAACCTATGACATCACATGTCCCAATGTTATTAATAGAAATATCCTTGGATAAGTTTAGCGACTTCATTTTCCCTTCCACGACAGGTCTATGGCTCAGTTTAATAATTTTCTTGAAGTATAGTAACTTTACCTTTTCAAAACTGCTTAGTATTTGGAGCATCTAGTTACAGAGGAATAATTACGCGGAAACATGAAATCTGCTGTTCTGCATGGTGTCACATCCAGATGGTAGGTCACCGACAGCTAAATGTCCTCACTGACCTACCCCACTTATATCTAGAGGGAAAAGACGTTCGTTTTAGGAACGTCGACTTTCTAAAAACTATTGTTGCACAGCGGATTAATTTATTTCTTATATATATATATATATATATATATATATATATATATATATATATATATATATATATATATATATATTTATATATATATATACACATGTATTTAATTTTTTTTTTTGAAAATGGCGTTTTCTCTACTTCATGCATTCATTACTAAAGCCTTCTATTTCAGAGGCACACATTCAACCTGTATTTCAATTTTTAATCCCACGCTAAGCTAGAAAACGGTATTCATAAAAGAGAAATGAATTTTGAAAGCCATTTTTTCTCGATTATTGACTCTATTTTAAAAAGTTATGGTATGTATAATTAATATTCTGTTATATATAATTTTACTGCTATAAATATTACGATTCACAGTATTGCTTGTATTGAGAATTAATCTTGTGGTTGTAAATTGAGATCAAACCATTAATTTTGTTTATACAATAGGTTTTAATTCTATTGTAATTTCTGTAGTGCATTGTTCTTTTTTTTTTAAACTACTTTTTTAAAGCCGGGTGCGGTGCGCGCATCACACAACTTTTCATTACCATCCAACAATAACAATATTTTTAACATAATTTTAAAGAGTTCACATAAACACGAAATAAATTCAGTAGAATTCACTTCTTCTCATCTTCTCTCACAAAAATAGTCTTTTTTAACAATTTTAGTACGGCAATTCAGTACACTATATATATTTTAGCTTTGTCAAGCTGAAAATGTATTTTGAAAGTTTCGGTTTAGTTTTCATGGAAGTTCCATTCAGTTTTCATGGAAACATTTTGTTTCCATTAAATAATATAATAGTAGAAATTATTAAGTTAATTTCTACTTTTATATTCTTACATTACATTATTACAGAGAGTATTGTTGACAACTGGTTGGCGGCTTGGTGGGAAGAGGTGCGATTGTATCCTCCTTTCGGGCGCTCTCGGCTTTCCATTTAAGGTCTTATATTTCTTATAAGATGGGCTGTATCTTTGCTGATACTGGTCCGATTTCGATTTTTTATTTTTTAGATAATTCAATTACCTTTAGTTTGATCATGTACATTATAATATTCTTTTCATCATAACTTTTTCCCCTGCATATCTTTTTTTATATGATAAGCTCTACAAGGCCCTAGATGGAAAGCCGAGCGCGTCCGAAAGCAGACGTATGCGACCGAGCTTCCTTCCACCAAGCCGCCAACCTTTGGTCAGCAACACGCTCTGTAATAATATAAAAGTAGAAATAGCTTAATGATTTCTACTTTTATATTATTTAATGAAAACAAAATGTTTCCATAGAAACTAAAACGAAACTTTTAAAATATGTTTTCGTCTGGATAAACCAAAAATATATAGTGTATTGAATTGTCATACTAAAATTGCTTAAAAAAAACTTGAAGACTTGAAGAAGTGCATGCTGCTGATTTTATTTCAAGCAGTATTTATGCGAATCTTTAAAATTGTGTTAAAAAATAGTTCTTAAATATCACTGCTAATAAACAATTTAGTTTTTTTTATTAAAACTTTTTCCTACACAGTTTGAAAATAATAGTTATGATAAATGGTGGTAAGAAAAAGTTGTGTGATGCGCGTCACCGCACACAATTTTTGTTTTATAAGAAGTTTTCTAAAAAAAAATATTTATTTTTTTAGTTTTAACTCGACTTTTATTTTATTTATTTTTATTAAAAAAGTTTCAAGGAAAAAAACGTTAATATTCTTTTTATGATTTCTATTGCATTGTAAATAAATACCTTGACTAGATTGAGAATAGCCCACAGCTTGGAGTTATTTATGTGCTAATATGCGATGTCTCAAGAAAGTTAAGATTATTTCAGTTCTTTAATACCACAGCTCATAAACAATTTAGTTTTTTTATTAAAACTTTTTCCTACACAGTTTGAAAATAATAGTTATGATAAAACTTTTATTTTAAAGTTTGAAGAATATAAGTTTTTAAAAAACTCATATGAAAAAGTTTTGAAATAAACAAGTTTTATTTTGCAGTGAAACTGTTATTCCACCAAATCAAAAATTAAATTTATATTTATTTTTTATAGTAAAAGACTACACTTTGTTTCAGCCTCTGCTAGTCCGTCGACCAGTGCAAAAACTGCGACCCATTTGAAAAAAGTTTTAGCGTGCTCGATGGAATCAATCCATTAGAGTGAAGAAAAAAATTGCACGTCTGGATGGATTTCAAAATAGCGTGAAAATAAAATGAAGAAAATCAGACTCTTGTGACCTAATTTTTCTCCTTAACGTCATGATACTAGATGAAAACATAAATCAAAAGACGCCAGTCTGCTACTCATATGTGGTCGCGTTGCTCCGACAGACGAATTTTAAAAGTTTGCAATTCGAGTTCCGAAATTCGACTCATCCGACCAAACTTTCCCTTTTGGTTTCACGATACTAGACGGAAATGCAAAGCAATAGACATACAAAGTCAGTTTGCCACTCATGTGGTCGGATTGCTCTGGCACCGGTATTTATTTCTCAATATTCGCAATTTGGGACCCGGAACCTAAGTTCGATTCATATGACCAAAATTTTCTTTTTTCATCATATCTCATCATACTAGAAATGCAAATGAAAACGCTTTTGAGACGGGATTTGTTTTGAATTACTCATGTTTAAAATGGAATTTCAATATGATTTGAATGCCTATAATCTGGAATTCTTTTCACAATTGTAACACACATCTGGTAGAGAGGGTACAGAATTATTTGTAACGATATCTCTTTTTTAAAAGAGGTAGAGTTAATTGAGTAGAGTTTGAAAGAGTACACTTATTACAGTACACAAAATTCCTGGTGGAAACTCTTAGTGACTGACGTAAAAAATTTTACATTACATACCTACAAAAGCTGGTGAACCACCTAATTGATGTCCCCAAATGTCTGAAGAGATTTAAGTTTCTTATCCTGGGCTTTGAGAGTCGATACACTAATTTTTTTCATAGAGGCGATTCTCGAACACAATATCATCTCTAAACATTATCCGAAAAATTTATTTGTTTTTATAATAAAGTTAGTCTATTTTGAGATCGAAGATCAGCAGTTGGAATATTTAAAGCTAATAATCAAGAGGTATTCCTGCAAAGATTATATGTGTCTAAATTTTACAACAGTAAAATCATGCCAAATAATCACCTTTAAACACTATCTGCATAAGTTATATTTGGTATTGTAATAAAATTGGCCTGCTTTTGGATAATACATTTGCAGTTATAAGATTTTAATTTAATAATCGTGAGGTATTCTTACAATTTTGTTAAGGCTGGCTAATCTTAATTTTACAATAAAAAGTATTTTTAAAAAATATAATTTTAATAGTGCTAAAAAATAATAAAATAAAAAATAATAATGCCAACACAACTTGTAAATTATATTTATTTTGTATTTTTAGGAGCATTTTAGATTAGCTGAGTGTGTGTAATTTCGACTAGTCTTTGTTTATTTGTTCTTTATTGTTTATGTATTTTATCTCTTGTGAATTTAAATGTCTTCTCTATGTATTTAATTCAGCTTTATTTATTTATTACTTGCATTTTAACCTTGAAATATGTAATGTATTATGATATGATATTAATGTGATAGTACAAATAATTACTCTTGATAAACTATTCCTAATTTTATTAAAACAAGTGGAATGCAGCGTAATTCAAAATAATATAACATTCATTTCGCTTCTTGTTCGTCATCCCTTGCAGAAAGTGTATATTCTTCCTCTTGCGATATCCTTCTCGAACTGACAAAGATGTCTTCCACGTTTTCTTGAACTATTCTTTCAGCATGCCATTTAATTTCATAGGGAGACTCACTAACCTTAGTTTTCTGGTAGCATAGTTCCTTCTAGGAATTTCGTAAGAAGATTCTCGGTAGAAGAAATATTATTAAATGTACTCTGTCAAACTCTAATTAATTATCTCTACCTCTTTTAAAAAAGAGGTATCCTTACAAATAATTCTGGACCCTCTCTACCTGATGTGTGCTGCATTTGTGAAAAGGAATCCAGATTATATAGACATTCCAATGGTATTGAAGTTCCATTTTAAACATAAGCAATTCAATACAAATCCCAAAAGCATTTTCATTTTTCAATTCTAGTAGATGAGATAAAAAAAAAAATTTTGGTGGTCGCATGAGTCGAAATTCGGGTTCCAAATTGCTAATTAAACCTGTCGTATTAACCGGCCACATATGAGTGGCAGGCTGCCATCTTTTGATTTGTATTTCTGTCTAGTATCATGAGGAAATTTTTTTTTCAGTTGAGTCGAATTTCGGATCCCTCATCGCTAACTTTTGAAGTTTGTCTGCCGGAGCTATCCGACCACATATGAGTGGAAGACTTGCGCCTTCTAAATTTTCGTCTAATATCATTTCGTCTATTATCACAGGTATAAGAGAAAAATTTGGTCACATGAGTCAGGATTTCAGCAGTTTCTTCTCTTTTGGAATGGACACCATTTTGAAATACGTCCAGATTCGAATGACAGAAGTGTATTTATTTTTTTACCCAAATAGACAAATTCTATACAACCTATTAAAAATGTTGGTCAAATGGGCCGCAGTTTTTGCATCTATGATAAAAAAGTAATTGCATTTATAAAAAGATAATAAATAAATAAAAAATAATAAAATGCTATAAATTAAAAGATAAATAACTTAACTAATTATATACCAGCTTCTTGTAGCTACCAAACTATTTTAATGTTAAAGATTGTCTTCCCAAAAGATTGAATAATTTGAAAAAAATTATACATAATAACCTTTAGCGCAAAGAGGTAACCTGATGGTTGGAGTGCTGACCTCAGATTCCAAATTGGCCCAGTTTAAATCCTGGTTTGACACAATAGCTTACAGAGCATAACTTAATTATGTAACTAATTATCTCCAGAAAGAAAATTAGTTAGATTTGTCTCGGAGGAAACAGTAGTTTGATTGATGCTTTCTGACTCCACTCAAGGATGAAATGAGTACCTGATGTATGTTTATTCAGTCAAATAATCTTGTCTTGCCACCCTTGAATTTAATATAGGAGGTTATTACAAAAGTCCTTGTGCATTTATTGTAGCTTTCTTTCAGATTAAATATTTTTAATACTACACATTAAACATTATTGAATACTACTCTTCAAAGTAAAGTCCATTGTTTTTAACTGTTTTCATCCATCTTTCTGCCAGTAATTGGATTTGGTATCACTCCTTTGGTTTTGAGGCAAAGAACTCTTCACCAATTTTTACGTCCTCATATTTATCAAAGATCCGACCTTTTAAAAAATGATCCGACCATTAATCTAAACAAACCATAATCTTATAGTGCAATATCTGGGCTGAACGCAGGATGAGGCAAAACGAACTCCTTGCAGTTCCGATAATTTTTCCTTGATCAAACGAGAACTATGTGAAGGGGCATTGTCGTGTTACAAAATAGCTTGGTTCCCGTTGACCAAATCGGTGTATTTTGCACTCAAAACTGCATAACCTCCAGCTATTTAGCTGTTCACAGTGAAGGTTCTAATCCCTACTACGGCCGATAAACCACGAATAGTTGCATGTTGTGGGTTCTGGTTCACACATTCAAGAAGAACGTCATCATCAACGACCGATGGGCGATCTGATCTGGATTGTGCGGCAGTATTTCGGTGGATAATTGGCTCTCCTTCTATGGCACAAATTTCCTAGGCGGCTGCCTTTGTGCTTAAACCTTGTTTCCAATAATGCCTCAAAAGACCGCCAATCACGATTTTTTCTTCTGACATTGCACATGCGTTTTAAAAATGACCCCATAAGGCCAAGAAATTAAAGGATTAGTCAAAGTAAACATTGACATTAATAGTAGGAACAGAAAGATTCTTATATGATAATTATGATAGTTTGGAATTAAGGGTTGTGTTCATGCACAATCACTTTTGTAACAACATAGCAAATCAATAATTCCATGCTAAATTTTCACTTGTATTAAAAATTCGATTCACACCACTTTCATAATAACTTGTATTTGCAATTTTATTCATAATTAGTTCAATGTTAAAGTTTATATATATATACATATATATATATATATATATATATATATATATATATATATGTATATATATATGTATATACATATATATATATACATATATATATATATATATATATATATATATATATATATATATATATATATATATATATATATATATATATATATACGTATATATATATATATATATATATATATATATATATATATATATATATATATATATATATATATATATATATATACGTATATATATATATATATATATACGTATATATATATATATATATATATATATATATATATACGTATATATATATATATATTTATATATATATACGTATATATATATATATATATACGTATATATATATATATATATATATATATATATATATATATATATATATATATATATATATATATATTATTTTGATTTTGGAAATAAATTATTGGCTTTTTTATTTAAAAATAATGCTTACTATAAATCAATGATTTGATTTGTTATAGTTGTACAGCAACCTTGAATTTCTTGATGACCGTGCACTCTGCTTGAATTTTTTGTGTCTTAAATTATGCTTGAAAAACAGCCAGTTATTGGGAATTTTTAGTTTTTAATCTAATAATTTCATATTTCCATCAGCACTAAGCAACAAGTCTATAAAATATCGAGAAGGTTGATGTAGTTGTTCTCTTTACCGTCTCTAATTTCATGAAAGTGGTTAGGGATTGATCCTTCTATACATCATGCGGATGTCAACTGTCCATGAGAGTATTTTCTCTCTCTCTCAAATACATATTCGTTCTATATTCTATTTCACCTTACTGAATCGCACTATCTGTTGCTAAGCGAACCAGGGATGCTATATAACTGTAAAATAATCTATTAGCTCCAAACAGCTAATTTGGAGCTGCTTCATTTTGTTTTTTGATTGTAAGGTAAGAATTCAATAGTATCACGATGATAATAACTGTAGCCACTATAGTTTTAGGATTTATTTTTAAATTTTAAATCAATAACTCGATTTTGGAAACAAAAACCGTTAAATTTTTACTTTCACTTATCCTATATATGAAATATATAGGATATATATCTATATATATATATATATATATATATATATATATATATATATATATATATATGAATATGGATATATATATGAAATATATAGGATAAGTGAAATATATTGCGATCGTGAAAAATTTCGAATTCAAGTTTTCAAAGGAAATACACGTTTTAAGGTCTCCTGATTCCAAATAATCAATTCCAACATAATGGTATGTATGTGTGTGTGTATGTGAACAGCCTAGCTCAAAAACGAAAAGTTGTTCGAAACTGAAATTACGTATTTAAGGTAAGTACGTATATGCCGAGGATGTCACCGCAACTTTTCCGCTGAAATCGACTCCCCGGAAGTGGCACTTTATACTACCAATTTTACCCTTTTTTGCAATTTTCTCGAAAACGGCATTGACGATTTTGATGAAACTTGCCAAAAGTCTTCTCCTCAAAGTTCTGTAACTTTTCATTGATGTAGTACATCACCTAAAAAATACAGGGGAAAAAGTTATGACGAAAAAAAAAATTTATTTGCGCACAACTCAAAAAGTATGGATTTTATGATAAATTATGTGTATAATTTTATAAAAGATAAAGGAGAATCTTGGTTGGGGGTGTGTTCATTTGTTGACCACACCCATAACCAAGATTCTTCTTCATACTTTTTCAACCGTACTCTCATCAATATATAAAAGATAATTCAATTCTGTAAAAAACTGAAAGGAATTATCTAAATCGGACCAGTATTAGCAAAGATACAGCATATTGAACTACAACAGTGTATGTGAACTGCCTAGCTCAAAACCGGAAAGTTATATGAAACTGAAATTACTTATTTAAGATAAGCATATGTCTGGAATGTTACAGCAACATTTTCGCTAAAATCAATTCACCGGAAGTGCCACTTAATATCATGGATTTTACACATTTTTACAATTTTCTCGAAAAAGCCTCATAAAATTTTGATTAAACTCGTTATACCAATGTACAATTAAATGGTATTTAATATCAGCTAGATCTTATCCTCATTGAAATAGTCTGACAGGACTTAAATGCCGAATTTTCAAAATAGCTTCCTCTCCTTCATTGCCTGGAACAATTCCTCTCTCAAAACCTAATCATATGCCGCCTTATAATCAATGAACAGTAGCCACATAGTGTTTTGAAATTCTTTTAATTTTGTTTATTTGGAATAATTAACCATCTCTTATTGTTCTTAGTAATAGAACATGGATAATTAAAAAAAGTATGAAATAATTTGATGATTAAAAAATATTTTTCTAGGTTGAAAAGAAATTTCCTGAAATACAAGTAGTAATATACCGTTGGAAAGCTAAAGATTTAAAAAAAATTAATATGTAACCAATAAAGTGGTATAAAGTAATGGAGGTACGAAAAAAAGCATAAACCTTGTTGTAGTTGATAAATTCTACTTTTATATTATTTAATGGAAAATAAATGTTTCCTTGGAAACTCAATGGAATTTCAATAGAAGTCAAATGAAAATATTAAAAAGTTATCTTAATGTTAGCAAACCAAAAATATATAGTGCCCAGAATTGTAATACTAATTGTTAAAAAAAAAAATTTTATTGTACTTTTATGAGAAAAAAAACCTGTACCACTACAACCCGTGAAGGGTTTGGGCTCAGTACTGGGTAGGGAGCGGGGTAGCTCAGTGGGTTAGGCACTGCGCTACTAATCTCAAGGTCCTGGGTCCGAGACCGGCTGAGGCAGATAATTATTTATTCTGTATTCAGTCGCGGATCGACCCTGTGGGATCGGGGGACCCTCCTGGGGCTCACCCAGCCTCTATAAAGTGGGTACCCTTAATTGGGGGAAAAACCTGGCGGTTGAGCGTGATCTCGGCCAAATCACCTCCTTACACAACCGTTGGCTTTGAAACAGTACGGTCCTTACCCAAGTACTTTTATGAGAAAAGACAATGAAATGCATGCTGCTGAAAATATTTCAAGTAGTGTTTATGTGAATTCCTTGAAATTATTTTAGAAAATTCTTCTTCTTCATAGGCGCGACAGACGCACAAGGCGGTCCTTGGCCTGCTCAATCACTCTTGCCCAGTCTTGTCGGTCCGTAGCAAGTCTCAGAGACATGTTAAGATTTCGAAGGTCCTCTGAGACGCTGTCCTTCCATCTGCCTCGTGGCCTCCCTCGAGCTCTCACTCCTTCTGGACAATCCTTATATAGCTCTTTGACGGTTCTGCCATCATCCATTCTATGGAGGTGACCCAACCACTTTAGACGTTGTAATCTGACATAGTCGGAGAGCTTCACATCGTCATATAGGGAATATACTTCTCTATTCTTTCTAAGACGGTATGCCCCATTTTCTTTCACAGGTCCCAGAATGCGCCTTAATATTTTGCGTTCAAAGATGTCGATCTTTTCAGCTGCTGATTTTTTTAATATCCATGTCTCACTTGCATATGCTGCCACTGATCTAATGAGGGTTTTATATAGCCTTAACTTGGTTAAGCGGCTAACTAATCTACTTCTCATAAGATGAGCTATTGCGAAAAAAGCTTTATTAGCCGCGATAATGCGTGCCTGGATCTCCTCCTCCTCCTCCAATGCTTCATTAAACTCTGCACCAAGATACTTGAAACTAGCAACACATTGGAATGTGTAGTTTCCAATTGTATAGCACATCTGGGGTCGCATGGGTTTCTTTTTCCTCAAGATCATAATCTTTGTCTTCTCTTCATTAATTTCTAGGCCAAATCTCCTGGCCTCCCTTTCCAGCTTCCCAAAAGCATTTTTAACATTAACAAGAGATCTTCCAGCTATCATCACATCGTCGGCATATGCTAATAATTGGGCCCCTTTGTAGAAGATATTACCTCCCTCATCCAGATAGGCTCTTGCTACTATAGTTTGAAGAATGATGTTGAAAAGTAGCGGGGCTAGAGTATCACCCTGCCTGAGTCCATTGTTTACCTGAAATGCGCTGGTTAACTTGCCATTGACTCTAACTTTGCAGCTGGTATCGTTCATTGTGCATATTACGAGTCTGATAATTTTTAAGGGAATATTCATCTCCTTCATTGCCTGGAACAATTCCTCTCTCAAAACCTAATCATATGCCGCCTTATAATCAATGAACAGTAGCCACATAGTGTTTTGAAATTCTTTCATTTTCTCACACATCAGTCGCAAGGAGAAGATTTGATCGATGGTTGATCTGTTAGGCCTAAAACCTCCTTGGTAATCTCCCAGCTTACGCTCCACATATGGCAGTATGCGGTTGTAGAGAGCTATAGAGAAAATTTTGTACGCTGTGTTCAGCAGGCTTATGCCTCTATAGTTCTTGCAGTCCGTCCTATCCCCCTAGTTTTTATAGAGTGGAACGACTGTTGCTTCTGACCACTCTTTCGGCATCCTCTCTACTTGCCAAATGTGTGAAATTAGTCCATGCATCTCACTAGCTAATGACCCATTTGCCACTTTTAAGAATTCTGCATGTATTCCATCTGGACCAGGAGCCTTATTGCTTTTTAACTTTTCCACAATAGCTTCGATACCCTCTTTATCTGGTGGGATATCTTCGTCGTCATCGCCAAAACTCGCATAATTTACTGGTCTCGTGGCTTCAACCTCATGCTCAGATCTCAGGAGTGTTTGAAAGTATTTCTTCCAATGTTCTTGCAGCTCTACATCTGCGACCAATAGGCGTCCATTTTCATCCCTTATAACCAGGTTGTTATTTCTAGTGCCTGTTTTCTGCTGCTGGACCTCCTTGTAGAATTTTCTAGTCTCATTGTTGCTTCTGGCTTCTTCTATTTCTCTAACCTTGTCATTCATCCAGTTTCTCTTCTTAGACCTGATGATTCTTTTAGCGTGGGCCCTAGCGTCATGAAAATCTTTTCTACTCTGCCGTGTGTCCTTACCCAGCCACTTGGTTCTTAGTATATTGCGAGCCTTGATGGCTTCATCGCACTCTGTATCAAACCAAGATCTATTTGGAGGCTTCCTCTCTATTCGGCAATGTTGCTTTGCTGCTCCAGTGATTGATTCCTTCAACTCCTTCCACTGAGTTTCTAACTCTTTGTCACCACTTACAGCAGGGATGCTGCTTATGTTTTCTTCCAACTTTTCTTTATATTGCCTCCTTATATCCTCATCCCTTAATTTATCTATACTCCACTTGCTCGATTGGTTGAGGTGCCCCTGTTGTGTATATGTTATTCTGGTCACAGTCTTTGCTATAACAAGGAAATGATCAGAGTTCGCATCTGCGCCTCGATATGATCTAACATCATTGACTTTATTGAAATGCCTACTAGAGACTAGCACATGGTCGATTTGGGTGAATATTCCGTTTGGCGAGTGCCACGTTTGTTTATGCTTATCTTTGTGGGGGAAAATTGTACTCATCACTACTAAGCTTCGGGATGCAGCAAAATTTATCATTCGCACTCCATTTTCATTTGTTTTAGCGTGCAAACTATTTTTCCCTGTGGTAGGTATAAAAATTCTTTCTTTTCCAACCTGAGCATTGAAGTCTCCCAGCACTATTTTCATATCAGAGGAAGGGCTGGCTGCTAGTGCTCTATCCAGCTCATCATAGAAAATGTCTTTTTCTTCCTCACTCTTCTCCTCCGTAGGTGCATGTACATTTATGAGGGTCACATGGCATTTCTTCCCTCTTATCCTTAATTTGCAAAGCCTCTCATTGATGGGCTGGAAATCCATGACAGCTGATTTAAATCTTGAAGATACTACAAAGGCTGTTCCAAACGCATGCTTTTCAGTACTACCACTGTAAAAGATGGCATAGTTTCTACCTTGGACATTCCCACTTCCCTTCCACCTGATTTCCTGTATGGCTGCTATGTCTACCCTCATCCTGCTTAGCTCATCGGTTAACTCATTGAGTGCTCCTGTTCGATTTAAGGTCCTCACGTTCCATGTTCCAAATCTGTAAACCTTTTCCGTTGCGCCGTGTCGTTTCCGTGTGACAGTCCGATATCCGAGGCCTGGTTTTTGAGCTTGTTTAACGGTGAATGTTTTTACAGAGGTTGGGTTGTCGGCCCTACCTCTAACCCTCCTGTTTTATCCGGGCTTGGGACCGGCAGTGCAGTCTAGCTAGCTAACTACTCTGGCACAGTTCGAAAATTAATACCTAATTATGAGATAGGGTAGTAAGTGAAATTTACCATTAAAAATGTGATGCACCAGATTTTTTTTTGGAACAATCAATGAAAGGAAATGTTTGTAATATTGAGACCAACAATAAAAGAAAAAATAAAGAGACTTGGTTATAGACATTACATTGTCAGAAGGAAAAATTTAACACAATAAAATATTAGCTACAAAAAAATGTTTGACATCCTTGGATAAGAAGGAGGATGGATATTTGATAAGAATTTATTTCATCAAAATTACTGAAGGCATGAAAGTTTGGTGTTCAGAATCAAGTAATTAGGACTCTTTCAAAATGTTTGTTCAAAGTAGGAGGATATATCAGGATGAGATAAAAGTTTATCAAAATGAAATATCAAACAAAAGAATATTTATTTGCTTTCTTTATTCTTCAACAATTCCTTATTTTTTTTCTAAGATTTTAATAGTTCTAGAACTAAACGTTTTGTAAACATTTGAGATCATTAGTTGTTAATTGTAACTTCTTGTTGATGGAACCAATAACCTACTAACAGTGATAATCTACTTCAGGAATCTAGGTTATCTCTTCTCCCATCATTTGAATGGCAGTGCAACACTGAGATATTAAGTGAAGTGAATAAAACTGAGCACTTGCTCATTTCTCAAAAAACTGTGCTGATGCTCTGATTAGATAGGAACAAAGATAAGTTACACAGTGGAATATTTGCAAAGTGTATGAACTCTGAATTATTGATTCAGAGTATCCATTCTCCTTTCTTAGTGAATAAAACTTAGAACATGCTCCACTATGTGAGTAGGTACTTAAATGCCAATCTTTTTTTAAAATTGAGTAAAATCTACTCTTTTGTAGATTCAGCATTTTACTGAGTACTTACTCATATGCACATTCTTAGTTTTATTAACTTTGAAAGGTAAGTAGGTGCTCCAAATCGAGAAATCAACCCATATTTGGAATACAATTAACAAGTATTCCATTGTATAACTTCTCATAATTCATATCTAATCAGAGTATATGCTCAGTTTTTTGAGGAATGAGGATGTGCTCAGTTCTATTCACTTCATCTATTATGTTGTCCCACTGTTGGAACGAGGAAGTAATATCTAAATTCTTATATAAGCCCACATTTTTTGGGATGCCATTATCGTGTTTTTGGTTATCCAGTTATCATTTCACTAAGACTTGTTTTTATGGACTTGAACCTAATTAGGGCATGATTAGTCGAATGCATTTAAGATTTTATTGTTTGTTTTATATGATTTTTTTTCTTTAGTGTTGATTACATTATTTAATTAGTTATTAAACAATGTTTACCTAATTTGATTTAAGTTTGATTAAAATTAAACTTATTCAAATCTCAAACCTGGTTTAACAAAACTTGCTTCAGACCTTTATTGACAATAATAATTAAGAATGCAAGAGACATACAGTGTTCCCCTTAAGATTAAAAAAAAAATTAAATCTTGTTCATTCAAAGTGTAGTTTTTTAATTTGAATTATATCATTCTAATTTTGTTACATAAAAACTTGCAAATGCAAATTTCTTTCCAATATGAATGAATTTCCATTGTTCTGCTATTACTGACAAGCACATGATCTGAGATTAGTACTATGTGATTAAGTTGTGCCATTGTGTCTATAAGCTGGTATGTCATGCTTTAGTGATCAACTGTCTTTCTTTTTAATTATATATATATATATATATATATATATATATATATATATATATATATATATATATATATATATATATATACATATTTTTTTTTATAGATATACAATGTTTTAAATTGTTAATAATCACTCTATAGTATTTATCTTCACTCACTTAGTAGGAATTTTTTCTTTCAAATAATTATGTCTCTGTAAGTGATATAGTAGGTTTCCTCACATTTTCTAGTCCTTTTTATTTAAAATTATCAGAAAAAGTATAATTTTCTATTCTATCAACAAATATAGGCATGACCTTCCTTAGTTTTTATTCATATAATTTTGGATTGCTTTCCTAGCTTTGATTTAATTGATATCTTAGTTACAGAAAATTGTATTGGAGGTTAGATTATTCTTTTTTTTGTCCCCTTCTCATTGTCTAAATCTAAAAACCTTTTGTGGATTATCTCAACTCCCCATTCCCTCCTATTTCTTATTTTTATTCTGATCGGAAAATTTCCAAACATTAACCTTATTCGATGTTGATTATTCATCCATTATTAAAATATTTTTCAGTAATTTTCCACTTAGCATCATTTAATCAACTTTTTTCAAAATGTTCATTACCTAAGGTTCAGAATAATCACTTTCAATTCTACCTCAATAATATTTTGTGAATTTCACTTCCTATCAAATGAAGAGCTGATATTTCTATTTTTAAAGACTGTATGAGAGGAAGATTCATTTTATATTTACTTAAGACTAATTATAAGCTAGGGTAGTGAACATATACATGGATGAAATTTAATTAAAGATCTAATCTTTTTTTGTTTGGCAATTTTTTTTTTTTTTTTGATTAAGTATGCTATTAACATAAAATAATCCATATTTACATACTTATGTGTTTGTTGTAGTCTCTTTTCCATATTTTTTTGTCATGGGGTATTTTTATATATATATTTTTTTATAAAATTACTACATGTCCTTGTGGTTTTATAATCTTTTGATTTTAATTAGTCACTCGCATAATTATTAATACAATTTTTTGGCTATTTGTCCTGTTTTTATTTTGTATCGTATCACTGACCTATTTATGTATTGTATGCACTGGCTTATCAGGACATGCACTTGTTTATATTTTCATTCACCTGCATGATTCCTAGATGTAGATAAGAATGATGGGAATTCACTTATGTAAAAAATATAAATTGGTACAATTTTTCGGATCATAATTTTTTATAAATCATGAATCTTAACGTCTGTTGATTCCTCAGTTTTTTAGTGTTCATACTTCTTTGACTAACCCTTTTTGTTATAGCTTTAATTTATTGAAATTAACGAAATTTAATTTGTTTTCTTATTTTTCGGTTGTAAAGGTAAATGATGTTTTGAATAAAGTTTCAGACATATAAAATGGGTTAATGATGTTTTTTTAAAACTCGCTTAACATTCTGTACTTACTGCTTTTATCCATGCTCCAGTTTATAATTATATGCAAATAGGTTAATTTAGGTGTATAAATTGTTAACATTTTTAGAATTATTATTGAATTTTTATAAATTGATATTTTAATTTGTAAAAATTGTTTGCTTCAATTTTATAATCAATCTTCCATTTTGACAGTGGACATCTATCTGAAGTAAATGAAATATGAACAATTATTTTTAATTACTTGTTTTTTAAATTAGTTTCTTGTGGTATACACACACATAAACATATGTACATGTTTTGTATTACATTATTGTTACAAAATTCTAAATATTTTATTCAGTTTAAAAAACAATTTATTATTTAGTCATTGTAATAATTGTTATATTTAAAAAAATATTTTTATTTTGTTATATATATATATATATATATATATATATATATATATATATATATATATATATATATACACACACACACACAGTGGTCAAAGTAAGTATTCATACACTTAGTTTTTCGGATAAAAATATGTTAAATAATTTATTGAACATAAATTAGCTGAAGGATATGTTAAAAAACAACAGTCCCCATTAATTTTTACTGGTGAAGGAGATTAGAAACCCGTACCACCTGATTAACAACAAAAATTGAACAATCTTTGCAAGTAGATCTTAATAATTTCGGTTTACGATCATTTTGGGGGAATTATCATTCATTTTGGATCATTTGGTCCATTTTGGGTTTTTATTTGAATAAGATATTATGTATTAAATGAAAAACATGAGCTAAAAATAAATTACCAAGTTATTTTCTGTTACTGTTAATTTACTGTTACTGTATGAATATTTTTTTACTTTTTTTGCATGATAAATTTTAATTTTGTTGTTAATTAGGTTTTATATATATATATATATATATATATATATATATATATATATAAAACCTAATTAATATATATATATATATATATATATATATATGTATATATAAGGTGAAATGGGCTTAGACTGCAGAGTCCAGACTCCTTCCTTCGGCGAGCACGTTCACCAAGGGGACAGAGCTCTGTCACCTCCCAGGCCTTGGTGGTGGGGCGACGTCCCTGAATAGAGGGTTGGCACAGGCCTTCAACCCATCAAAGAATTTGAAGTGACTTTGAATAAAATTATTTGGCAAAGAATTTGAAGTGGCTTATATATTCTGGCACTGAGGATAGTTGGAGCTCCTCATAGATGGTGGCATTTCTCGCTCGTTGAAGTGAGGACGATCCGCCGAAGAACAGAGCTATGGAAGCTCTGTAGTCTTTGGAAGGTGGACTTATACATGTGCCGGAGCAGCGGTGCACCGTAGAGCATGGTTGGCCTTATAAAGGCTTTGTAAATTTGCAGCTTCAGCCGAATTGAGAGCTGCGGCGACGTGAGCAGGTATTAAAGCCTATGCAACTTCACACTTTGAAAATAGAAGGGAATAATTCAGTTTTACATACTTATACAGTTTTAATAATTCGGGATAAGATCCCTAAATGTCAAAAATGGAAATAAAATGTGAGTTATAAATAAATAAATCATAAAATGGAAGTCCTAATTATGTTAGTAATGAATGAAATACTAATTAAACATAAAAAATATCATTACAAACAAACGAAAACCAAACATAAAATTTTTATAATTAGGCTAGAACCAGACTTAACAATACAATAAGTACAAATCAGAATTAAACTATACAAAACAATTCACAAAAACTGGCAATAGTGGAGAAGCCCTGTTGGCAGTTCTCAAGAGGAGGGTCGGTTCAGAGTACCATCAGGCTATCCCGTGCCAAATGACCCCTTCAACGTTAGCTTCTAATTTGATGAAAGTAACTATAGTAAAGATACTTGATGATTCTATTAATAGATTGGGAAACAAAATTAATGATGGCTGACTGTGATGGGATCCATAGAATTTTTTAATAGGGGATCATTCAAAGTGTTTGTTTAAACACACAAATTGAAGTTTTGTGTTATTTAATTTGCTTGCATTTCCGCCAAACAATGTAGGCTAAAGATTTGAAAAGAAATAAATATAGATGAATACCAGGAATTTGAAGTCACGTCTCCTACTGCACCCCTAAAAATATTTACAGATCGATAATTTTTTATTTGTTCCCTGTAATAGACATGGGTGATCGGCTCATGGACTGATTAGAAGAGTTAGAACTCGACAGAGTGAGTGATTGGTGATTTGGAGAACAAGAGTGATTGTTCAGTGTACACAATTACTGGATTAAGCAATCCATGAAATATTAATTTTTTTTTTATCCAGAATGGTGAGTGATGAAATATGTATATAATGCTACATATATTTTTTCCATCTGTTATGAATCAGCTCCATAATTAGTTCATTAGGGTGAGTAAGTGGTTCTGATCTGATTCCTATCAAGAGCGGTTTTACCCATCTGCTCTACCCTGCTACTGACTATTGCCTTGGTGGGGGTCTTTGCCTGTTCTATGGTCATATTTTTGTTCTAGCCTTTTGATGGCCTACATTGCTTGCCCAAACGTAGGCAAATTATACTCTAACTTTTACTGAGTAGCTTCTAGATTAGTAGATAAAGTAGAAACTTTAAATGATTGTTTTATTTAGTTTTTTTTTTTTTTTGAATATCAATCCAACTATTCATTTATAGAGTAAAAAAGAAACAAATTGCATGCATTATTTCTTGCCTATTTTGCAATCAGCAAAGATATATCTAGGTATCTATGTTTTTTAAAATATGTACCATCCCAGACTTGTGGTGATAGAACTGCTTGTTATTTCATTTAAAGGTGTTTCATTTTGAAGCTAATCAGCGCTGAACAAACAGATTTTGATGGGGATCAGTGGAGGAAGGTAGGTAGGATTGTTAGTGGTGTCAGGATTGAATCGTCAGGTGTACTTTGCATTATTATCATTAGAAAGATAAATTTCGAGCATTAAAAGATGTAATTTGCAAAATATAGTTATATTACTTCAATTAGGAATATATGGGCTTTAAAGACAACTTGAACAAAGACTCAGCATTTAGATATTTTCCGAAAGGAAATTGATCAAGGAACTACATTTCACAAAGTATCACAAATGACAATTCAAAGATGTGATCACTTCTGCTAACTTAAAAGTGCTATGATAGATGGTAGATAATCGACTGTGATATATATCGTGGAATAAATATGCCTCAGTCAACATGATTTTGATTTTTTATTGTAAAAATTGACATGTCAATCAAGCATGTGGGTCATCATCAGGACTAAAATGACATCAGAGATGTAAGAGATATAGATCTGTGTACAGTAAATCAATTCAAAACTATGATTGACTTCTCAAAGAATTCACTTGGCCAGTTTTTTATATATTATTTATATTAGTATATTCTAGTTTTATTTCTATAGTTTTGATTTCATATTATTTATCTGTTCTCCACATACTTATTTAATCATATTATCCTTCTTCAGTTAATTCATATTTTAATACTATTGTTTTAACATATAAACTTTGTTTTTTATAATGCCTCAGTGTTCTCTCGTTTACTTTATTATTACTAGTATCTCTATAATTATTCATAACTTAATGTATCTTTAATTTACTTTCGTTATTTATCTGTTATCCTTATGTTATTTACTTCCGTCTTTTTGCTGTACATATATCAAAGACATATATCAAAGTACATATACAAAAGCATCTCTTATATCTCTGATTTAATTTCAGTCCTGATGATGGCCCACATGTTTGGGACGAAACATCTGCTTTTACATTAAAAAAATATGTTAACTGAGTCCTGATTATTTATTCCATGATATACTATTCGCAAATATAGCACCTTTTCCAAATTACTAAATTAGATTGCTTTTTATTAATATGTAACCTTTTTTTATTTATGGTTATCCATCTTTTCCTGGTACTGTGGGGAAAATTAGGGTGTTAAAATTTTTTTTTTAATTTTTGTTAATTAATAATTAATCGTTTAATCAAGAATTATTCTAGATATTTAATAGGGGATCATTCGGGAAATTTAATAAAACAAAACTGAATTGTTGTTTTATTTAATTTGCCTATATTTGGACCAGTTACAACAAAATAGGAACATAACTAAGAAAAAATAAATACTTATAGATATAAGTAATTATTCAGGTATTTAAAAATGAGAATGATACAATGTTGTGGAAAAAAAATAATAGTAAGAAAAACATAAACATTTAGACACTAAAATAATGGTGAAAAAACCTTAGAAAATAATAAGAATTAAAAAAAAAAATTAAAATTAAACAATTCCTGATCTAGTTTTGGTTGTCTTGGTATGAGAATGGAGAGATATACAGGAGTATATCAATATTGTTAAAAATAAATAAAAATTAAAATTTGAAATTTTCACAAAAAATAAATTAAAATAATACTATTCTTATCAATAACCTTTAACCATGAGTTTCCTTTATTGTTTTGAATTGATGTCGCTTCAACTTGGTTTGGTTGATGAAAAAGTGAAATGGTAGGTCTGGTGCAGTACAGTTGGGAATAAAGTGTATGAAAGTGTGAGTGGCATCTGGGTTTTGGTTAAAAAATCAGAGGGCAAACTTTGTTGTAATTCCTTTCCTGTCAAGTTCATTTAATTTGTTATCATGTCTGATAAGATTTTTCTAAAGCTGTGGATGGCTTTTTACTTATCCTGACAAATTATTTTGTGTACCTTGGCATTATTTTTTGCATTATTGCCAGTTAAAGGCCTGATCAAAGTTTCCTTGTTCTCAACCGACATATAAACTTGTTTTCAACAGATTCACATCCCTGTTTAAAATATTTGAACCCCTTTAAAGTCCTTGAATTTGTTTGAAGCAATAACAACAATGCTAAGAAATGTCCATGCTTGATTGCATGTTCATGTGTATTAACAACTTTTCTATTAGGAGTAATTACTTCTAAAATTCTATCTATTTAATTTTAAAAGTTATGCAATGAAGAGGGTTTATTTAAGGTGGTGGGACTATTTTTTTCAAAATTCCAGGGATACAGTGATTTTCCTCTTATTTTTTCCGAAGGTTGTACAAAATTTTATGTTTCATTGCATGGAAAATTAAGATCAATGAGTTGAAAATTTTAGGAGCTTAAGGAAAATCATCATCTACTCTGTGTATGATTAAATTTTGTTTAACTCTTAATATAATGTCAGATTAGGCTTTAGTATATCGCCATGAATTTTAAGTTTTTAAAATAATGTCTTACAAAAAATGGAATATAAATTGTAGTGGAAAATAAATTATTATCATCCATATTTTGGTTACATATGATTTACTATTTAATGGTGTCTTTATATTTAGCTTTGGATTTCTATGAAAGATAATTTTTTCTTCCTCATGCCATTGCTTTATTGCTGATTTTGAGAGGTAATCCATTGATTGTCAGTGTTAGATTAGACAGGTGTTTAATAGAGGATATAATAAAGTTTAAACAAAATTGAGATTTATTAATTTCAGGAAAAATTTATATTAACATCTTTATTTCTTCCCCGATGTGATATTAGGCTACTTTGCTTTGTTTTTTTGTGGCTCTGGTCGTGGTGGAATAGTCTTGAATAGGCTTGAATTTGGCCTGCAGTGAGGGGATGTTTATTTCCTGGTGGTTCCACAGAATTAATCTCTATCTTCTCACTTATGCAAGAATAGGCTGATTATCTGTATTATAGCTAATCTGTCCTCTCTGCCCTAGTTGGAGTACAAAAGGGCATCTAACCAATTTAACAAAAATTGTCTAGTATGTGAATCACAGTGTTTTGTTGGCTATGGACTATAACTTTTGTAGTAAATAAGAGGCATAAATGTTACAATATTCGGCCAGAAATCAACTGTTGTGATTCGTGTAAAAGTATAACTAAGTTCATACTGTCTTTGATGTTATCATTGAATATTGTAATTTTTGTAGCTTTAAGTAAATCAAAGCTGTTGACTTCCGCTCACTGTGTTCCCTTAAGAGATAAGTAAATCACTTGTAGTGTTCTTGTCGAGAGATATGCCAGACATATAAAAATTATCATGAAGAACAGCACCATAGTTTATAAGAAACAAAAAAAAAAAATTAACTGTATCAATACAACCCATACAACTACAAGGACTGTACTGTTTCTAGGCCAATGGTTGTGGAAGGAGGTAATTTGGCTGAGATCATGCTCAATCGCCAGGTTTTTCCCCCAGTTAAGAGTTCCCACTTTATAGAGGCTGGGTAGGCCTCAAGAGGGTCTCCCTATCCCACAGGACCAATCCACAGCTGAAAACAGAATAAATAATTCCTGCCACAGCAGAACCATTCGATACTTATGTTTGACATTGGCTGATTAGAAATATTGTGGGTGGAAATCAACCCCTAATACCTTCCATTAGTTACAGAGAGAGAGGGAGGAAGAGGGCCTGCTCTACCTTTGGAAGACTTGGCTGATTGTTACGAAATTTCCTACACGTATTTCATATTAGCTGAATGAAAAAAACTTAAGGGCTGGCAAGTGAAGTGGTGTTACTCATGTGGTGTTTTTCATGTGGTGTTTTGACAGAATCTTTACCCTTTTATTTCTTTTGGATTGATTTTATTAATTTATACACCTTATTAGATTATAATCTAACATTATTTTAAAGGAATGAAAAAAATGTAATACATAAAACATATGTTACATTATTATATGAACATGTATTAGTATCAACTGTTGTTTCACAAATGAACAAAATAAATGTTTATAATAGTATTTATTACAACTGTACTGAAACGTGTTATTTTTGTTAAATTAAAATGTAGTTTTTAAAAATAATTTTTGATATTACATAATTATTAATATGTTTATGTGTGTTTATTTGTAAATAGTTTTAAACATATTTTAGATAAAATATCATTTAAGTGTTTTTTAATTACTTTTTAAGTACAATTCATTTTACATTGATCTATGTGCATGATCACATTCACTTAAAATGAGAGTGTCAGAAACCAAGGAGTCCAAGTATTACTATGTAAATATTGAGTTATATTATATGTAAGTATTTTTACTCCTAAAAAAAATCTTGTACTATAAAATGAATAATGTATTTTTATCTGATATTGTTTATTATTCTCAGATTAAAAAATTGTGCATTTTAAGTTGCCAGATTTTTTTTTTTTTTAAAGTAAAAATACTTTAATGGAAATAACTCAATATTTACATTTTATTACTTAGACTCCATGGCTTCTGATCTGGCCTTATCTTCTGACCTCATCTTATATAATAGTGGTAGGTTTGGCTTATGCTTTTTTTTCTTTTATTCTATTTTCTAGTATTGTTGAATCATGCTTTCTTATCAGATTTCAAATGAGTAAAATTAAGTACAATTTTTATTCTTTCTTACCTTTAGAATTTTAGAAAGGGTAGATTACACTAAGCATATCAGTAAAATAATCATTTCACCATATGTTTACTTGGCATGTTTAAAAGTGTAAGTAGAATTTAGGTTATAGGTTAGGTTATTGTCAACTTGATGTAAATTTAGCTGTATCATTACGGGCAGATTTAGTAGCTTTGATATGAAGGCTGTTTGTATAAATTGTTAGTTTGCTAGTTTGAAAATTGTTGATAAGAAAGTATTTGAAGATTTGTAATTTGAAAGTTTCCACATCTCATTGAGTATTTAATTATTTTTTCTCTGGAAAAATGGTTGATTATGATTGGAGAGCATCTGATTGGTTTAATTTCTGTGAGTGTTCTTTGTTGGATGATGTTTATATCATCAGCTGTTTATTAAGGTGCTTCAAGAGACTAAATGCACACTGTACTTTTAGATTGTTGTTCATATGAGGGCAAAGCAGTTTATTTTCTATTCTCCTGGTTTAATTGATACTCATATATCGGTGATATAAGATCTAGATGCTGCATAATTTTTATGATAAATTATTCTATACAGTGGACTATGGTAACTTATTCTGAACTGATAAGTTCTAAATGTGTTATTCTTTAACAAGACCCCCCTCCTTCCTCCATCAAAAAACCTTTCTCCTAAATAGTAAAAATTCTAATTTTTATAATTGTTCTTTTTTTTTTTTTTTGAATTTTATTAAATTTGTTTTCACCTGCCAACTTTAAATGTGTTATTATTGTTATTTATTACTTTTATGCATACTTTTGTTGTAACTATTATTTTTTATTCTAATAGGTAAAGATGGAAATAAGGTGACTACAGTTGTGGCGACGCCTGGCCAAGGACCAGACCGGCCTTTAGAAGTATCATATACCGATACAAAAGTCATTGGCAATGGAAGTTTTGGTGTTGTCTACCAAGCAAAGCTTTGCGACACCAATGAAATGGTGGCTATTAAAAAAGTTCTCCAGGACAAAAGGTTTAAGGCAAGTTCTATTTCTAACATTATTTTATAATTAGCTGGACTCCTGCAAGAATTTCGCACATCTAATAGCTAGCATCTGATTTTAATGCATTAGGGGTCCAGCACAAGTTTAATTATTTAAAATAATTGTTCACACAAAAAATTAATACATGTATTTTGTAACCCAATAGATAAAATATGTACTCTAATATGGAGCAAACCTTTCTTGTTTCAGTTACAATATTTATTAAATTATTTGTTTTCCTAGGAGAATATTATCAAAAGTTTTCAAAAGCATTTTAATATTACCTTTTAATGTCAGATAAAATCATGATAACTTTCCTTAAATTCTCAGGAAGGAGTAGTTCTGCACCAGTGCGTTGTAATTTATTTATCAGTAATAATATTTAAAACATCAATTGAAGATTCAAAATTACAAACTTTGATAATGGAGATGTAAAAAAAAAAAAAAAAAAAAGAATCAGGTAGTGTATTATAATGTGAATACAGTTGTGGCAATTGAATCGTTGATTTCAGAAACCCGACATCAGAAACTAGACATATTTACTGAATTTGCGTTTATTATGGAATTTGTGAGTCTTATTATAAAGGCATACTGTTATGTCGAAACCCATCACCTATCCTTCCACTTTATACATTATAATTTTGAGTGTATATTATATTTAATGCAGAAACTCTGGCAAGTGACATCACATACTGTGGTTTTTCTTCGTTTCCAAAGCACTTAAAAAAGTACACTTAGCGGCTTCCTGAAATAAACGATTTATATTTGTTTAATGCATCATTCAGATGTCGTATAAATATTATAAAATATAAAAATAAAAAAGGCATGAATAATACACAGAAGAAAATAATATAATTATAAACATAATGTTTGACCTGAAATATAACTCTTGCAGCATTCAATATCAGTCATTGTGCATCAGAATATCAGTTTTTCTATATTTTATTAATTAACCTCAATTCATATTTTGTATGAATACAATAATCTTAAAAAATATAAATGATCCAATCCATCAATAAAAAAATAAATAAAAAAACAAAACAAAAAAAACCACACATTTAGTAAAGAAATATTTGCCATTCAACATTCATTTTGAATTTGAACTTGTTCTTCATCGCTTTGGGTTAGTGTCCAATTCTAAATATGTTCGTTTCATCTTCACTAATATTTGTCTGTTTTAGATTTTTGTTGATATGTTTAACTTTGAAGGCATTTCAATTATCTTTCAATAAAGCATCTGGAATTTTCCAGGAGATGCATTCAAGCTATCAAATAACTAAACAAAGGAGAACTTGTTTCCACAGGAACTGTACAGAACACTTTATAAATAATTGGCTCCATCACATGTATGCTTTATCGTGATTGCTTTGGAGAGTATAGAATTACGTGGAGGAAAGCCTACACATGCAATCATGCATGCTTATGCTTTCTGTTCATTTCGTAAGTTTTTCTATCGCTCTTGTCATTTTTGTTGCAAAGGAAAGAACGTTTGAGTAACAGTGATCACTGAGTGAAACTGGCGTGAGTTGCAGTATGTGAAAAACACTCAGTTTTATCGGAATGTTTGGTTGTTTCGACTGTGTTTTCAGTTGCCCGGTGATTTTTGGTGATACATATATGGAAATTATAAGAAGAAAAACCATTGCTCAAGCAATGGCATTCGCTGGTCTTGGTGTAACGGAAAAACAAAAGAAAAAGATTAGATCAGTGTCAGTAAAAAACTTATAGAAGGTTTTGTCACATGCCTCTGATGCAGGAATCGAGAGAAATTTATCCAGATGATTTAAAAAATAAAATATTAATGGCTTTCCTCTGGCTCCTTAAATCTATATTTAATCATCCACTCTTTCTTTTGTCCCGATATTACTCCTTGTTATTTCCTATCTTTGCTTTTTGTTGTTACATGCAAAAGCCTGTTGTATGCTTCAATCATGTTTTAAAGCACTCACGAAAGTTTTACTGTACTTTCCTATCCTAGGAGCGATAGGAACATAAAAGCATAGTTACAATGTTCAATGCGCTGTATATATGATAATAATGATCCGATTTCAATATTTATTTATTTATTTTTTTTGTTGCTTTATTGGGAGTTTAATTATCTTTGAAATGAGCATCAATTATTTTTTAATTTTAATTTTTTCCATTGATATCCCTTAAAAAAAAAAAAAAATTTACTGGAAAAATGATTTCGATATCATTTTTCAAACTCGAGATATAAAATTAAGCAGTTTCAAAGTATTTTATTTTATTTTTTCTCAATTCCTTAGGGCTACATTAGTTGATATTTTTTTCTATAGATAATTTAATTATCTTTCAAATGAGCATTTGTATAATAGGCTAAAAATGTATTCCTCTCGAGCTATTGCACAAATAAAATATTCATTCTGTCTTAACTTTTTTCCCTTTTTTTTTTTTTCCACGGGGATATATTACATATATGGATAGTTAAAGTGCTTTAAGGAGAAGACTTGAGGCAAGTTTCATCAAAATCTTGTGAGCTATTTTGGTGTTACACTCTATGGAAGAAATGTTTTTTTGGCTTTTACACAGCTACCATAATGCACAGGGTGCTTGATTTGGTACACAGGCACAACGGGTCCAAATCTCGCAAAACAAAAAAGAAAGTAACAAAATCTGTCCACTCTTTCAAGAGATAATCGTGGGAAAGTCAGAACCAGAGATTTACCTGCCTTAAGAAATAAGAATTTAACTATTTAAATTAGGATTTGTCACTTCTCCATGAAATTTCCTTTCTTTTGACACCTCATTTGTCAAAATCCATTGTTCCTGAGAGCCGGAAAAGAGATTTATTGTTCCTTATTGTATATAGAAACAATATTCTATTCTATTGAAATGCATTTGCTGGTTTTTTGGATTCAATGTCCTTATGTACTTGAACTATGGCAGGAAGTATTGGTTACCAGCCACAGCAAGAAAGTTGTCATTTACTAATAAAAGCCAATTCTCAAGATAGTATTCGAAGCATTGCATTTTTAATATAAAATACCAAATATTTTTGTATGCATTGTCTAAAAACTTAATACTTCTCTGTTAGCAGTAATATCAAGAAATATTTTGCACAGCTATATCAAAACTGTATTAAATTAAACATTGAGATTTTTTAGTTCAACATTTATTGGGATTCTATTAACAAAGCTGCATATTCCAATCTATCTGATTTATTAAATTTTCCATTAGGTTCTATTTGTCTTGAGTTAAAAAAAAAAAAAGATATAAAGGCGTCCATCAAGTTCAAGGCACATATAAGAAAGCAGCTGCCAAACCCACCACTCAGAACACCAATCACGGTAAACGACTATGACAACCAGAAACATGCAGCTAAAACACAAGCATCGTGGTACATACATATCCCTAGCGAAATAAAAAAAAATCCGGTGCGGTGTGCGCATCATATAACTTTTCCTTACCGTCCTATAATATTTATCTTTTTAAAATAATTTTAAAGAGTTCACATAAACACTGCTTCTAATAAACTCAGCAGCATTCACTTCTTCTTCCACTTAAGTATAATAAAACAGTTTTTTAAACAATTTTAGTACAACAATTCTGTACACTATCTATATATTTTAACTTTGTCAAGTTGCAAATATATTTTAAAAGTTTCTGGTTTAGTTTCCATGGAAACATTTTCTTTCCATTAAATAATGTGAAAGTAGAAATTATTAAGTTAATTTCCGCTTTTGTATTTTTAAATTACTTTATTACAAAGCGTATTGTTTACAACAGATTGGCGGATTGGTGGGAGGAGGTTCGGTCACATCCGTCTCCTTTCGGATATGCTCGGTTATCCATCTAGGGTCTCATACTCCTCATAAAATACACTGTTTCTTTGCTAATACTGGTCCTATTTTGATGATTTTTTTTTTTTTTTATGTAATTTAATAACCTTTTATACAATTCTATATAAGTATAATTTACTAAAAATTGCATGCTTTTTAAGCCATGCGCAAATAAAATATTCTTTTCATCATAACTTTTTTCTCTGTGATTTACTACATAAATGAAAAGTTAAAGGCCTTGAAGAATAATTTAGATAAGTTTCATCAAAATCGTTAAAGCCATTTTCGAGAAAAATGTAAAAAAGTGTAAAATCCATGATATAATAGCTAATTCCAATTAGTCCGATGCGCTGTATCTTTGCTAATACTGCTCCGATTTTGATGATTTTTTTATTGTTTTTTAGATAATTTAATTACCTTTCATAAAACTCTATACATATTTTACCGTAAAATGCATACTTTTTAAGCTATGCGCAAATAAAATATTCTTTTCATCATAACTTTTTTTCCTGTAATTCCTCGGTGATTTACTGTAGAATCAAAAGTTAAAGGCCTTTATGAAGAATAATTTAGCCAATTTTCATCAAAATCTTTTGAGCCGTTTTCGAGAAAATTGTAAAAAAGTGTAAAATCGATTATATAAAGTGGCACTTCTGGTTAGTTGGTTTTGACAAAAAAATTGCTGTAATATCATACCTACCTTAAATATGTAATTTTAGTATCGTACGACTTTTAGTTTTTGACCTAGGCTGTTCACAGACTCACAGACTATTTTGCGAGGCTTGGTCATTTGGACTCAGTGGACCTTAAAACGTGTATTTCCGTTGAAAACTCAAATTCGAAAATTTTAACGATCGCAATACTCCTTACTATATACTTCGTATATAGGCAAGGGAAAGTAAAAAAAATGTGTCCATCCTATATTAAAGTATTAAACCTATCAAATAGCAATGGGTCAATCTATTTCAAATCAACTAATTTAATTTGGTTGATAATAAGATTTAATAATAAGGCTCCTGACAAAATTTATTAATTTTTCTAAGCTATGTGCTATATTCAGAGAATATATCAAATGAGAATATCAAAATAGATAATCATCAATATTTTAGATATCCAATTTTTATTTTTTTTTTAGCATCTATTTTGTATTGGTGTGTCAGCCTATTTTGCATTTTACAGAGATTTGCGTTTGTATGTAGCTCCTTGATTTTTAAATTTTTAAAGATACTTGGTTTAAACAAAAACCATGTTAAAAAGCATAAAATGTACAATAGTTTCTGTCCAGTATTCAGGCCTCTACTTAATTGTAAACACACTCCTTGATTAACAGAATTCTTGTAGGGAATGAGAAAATATAAAAATACTCTAAAGAATTTCATCAGAAACAATTTTCTCCATGAAACACTTGGTGTTTTTTGAGAAAAAAAAACAACTATATTCTTCTGACAACCATGATTGAGCAGTGTTTTCCCAGATGTTTTAAAAATGTAAAAAATACTATTTCCTGGTTTTGGAGGTAGATTTAAGGAACTTTTTTTATCTTAGGGAGTGAGAAAAAAACTATGTGACAAACATAAAACCTATTAGAAGTATCTTGAAATGATTTCATTTTTATTTTCTATCCAAATATTATCGTAGGGGGCGAGTATCCTGAAGCCAACAATAATTTTCTCACTAATGAAAATATTTATTAAGTATAACATAAAAATTCGAGAAGTTAGCAACCTGCCCCATGTGACATGAGTAGGCTGTGAGAATTTACGTCATAAATAATTTTCAATTTCAAACCTGATCAACTTTTTATCCTCAAATTAGTGGGTAAGTATAGGAGCCGTTTTGTTTTATTCCCTCAAAAAATTTGAACTTCCTATAACTAATAGTCTAGGCACAGTAGCTGTGTGACACAAAATAACCCATATTTTTTAAATGATCCATATACCCTATTAATTGGTCCACACTGCTCTATTTTTATTTTATTAAATTATTTTTAAGAATTATTTCATATTATTTCATTACCTAACAATAAATGTCATTAAAAATTATAATTTTGTTTTCTTTTTTTAAAGATTCCTAAGCAAAAGTCAAAAGTTTCTCAATTAACAGTCCATGACTAACTTGTTAACATTTTCAATATTATATTATCCCAATAATTATTTTATCTTATACAAATATTAGGTCGTAAACACTTTCAATATCAAAAACAAGTTTGTCTATGGCAAGTCTGGAATGGTCTCACAGATGTTGAGATTATTGTCTACAAGACATATTAGTCATGCAAAATATCTTATTAAACACACTAACATGACTGGATACAATACTACAAATCTTGTATAACACCCTGACTCAGACAGGCAGATCTACTCCACCAGCAGAGGTCAGACACAAGTAAGCGCTGATACTAAAAAAAAAAACTACTCGACAGTGAACACTTAATATCTAACAATACTAACAGTAAACCCATCTGCATCATTAGATGCAATAATCTGCCAACAAAGGCTGTTGCTTATCAGCGAGAATGGAGTAATCCACAAACAATGGCTGCTGTTTATCACCAAATGCAGAATAATCCACAAACAATGACCGCTGTTTTTCAAAGAGAGAAATATTCTACAAACAATAATTTTTAGTCGGCAGTTTATCACCAATCATGGAATAGTTGTATGAATCCAGATTCGAAAGAAATACATCTACTCCTTCGGCATAGATGTACCATAGCAATTATTGATAGCAGTAAAGATGATCAACCCGACATTATTGATAAAGATACATTAATTCCTTAAGGAAATTATCAATGTTCCTTAAGGAAAAAACAAAATTGTACAATAACATTAGATGATTTTACAGCTTATGAATATTAATTAATGAATCTGAATTTTACCAGACGTGAAGTATTTGAACTTTTTATCAATGAGGAATTATTATTAAAAATAATACTGGAAAGAAACAAATAAAGATTTAAAGACAGAAACTTCTTCTTCTTCATTCCCTTAAGACAGAAACTTTGTGCAGATTATTGAGGATGAATTAAGGGTATACGAGGTCTGTTCAAAAGAAAAGGTGAATTTTGAATTTACTGTTTTCTTCGATTATAATGGCGTGGTGCATCATGAGTTCTTGCCAACAGGTCCTACGGTTAATAAGGAGTACTACAAGGAAGTTATGCAACGTTCGCGTGAAGCAATACGGCTCAAACGATTGGAATTGTGGAAAAAAAAAATCATGGATTCTGCATCACGATAATGCACCAGCTCACACATCAATGCTTGTTCGTGATTTTTTGGCCAAAAAAAACACCCTAATCATGCCTCAATCACCAGATTTGGCTCCCTGCGACTTTTTCCTATTCCCAAAACTGAAGAGACCAATGAAAGGAAAGCGTTTTGCCACAATTGATGAGATAAAGTCAGAATCGAAGAACGAGCTGATGGCCATACCGAAAAGGCATTTCAGAAGTGCTTCGAGGATTGGAAGAAGCGTTGGCATTATATCTGAGGGGGATTACTTTGAAGGGGACAAAATGGATATTGATGAATAAATCAATACTTTTCAAAAAAATTCACACTTCACCTTTTCTTTTGAACAAACCTCGTATATTGCAACCAACATTTTAATTAGGATAGTACGAAAACATACAATACAAAGATATTGGTGTAAAGATCTAAGTATAGAAACTCCATATTTAAAAAATGTTATAAAACAAATTCATTTCTGTTGTCAAAAATCTAAACTTTGCTAGCAGTAGTAACATTCAAATGAAACATTGAAAGAATGAGAGAAGTTGATGATATGATTTCCAAAAATTTCAAAATATGCATAAACCCAAAAATGATATCTCTAAAGATGAATCTTTAATGCAAGAAAGATTCAAACAAAGCAAGATTTGGGATCAAATTCAATAATTTATGCAATTCAGAAACGCAATATATTTAGAATTTGAAATTAAATTGTAATATATTTACTTTTCTCTTATAATTCTAAATTCATAATGTTACAACACGGCTTTAGAATTGAACTGACCCAATCCTGGCAGGGTCGCCAATGTAATATATTTGCTTTTTCTATTATTGATTAACAGACAGAAAATAAAATAGGACAAAAAATGATTTATTAATAATAAAACAAAAATATACATTTAAAATTATGAAAATTGAATAATCAGAAGATTCCAGAAACTTATATATAAAAAGAATTAAAATTATTAGTTTTTGTATTTTTGTAAATAAAAGTGGATTGGTTTATAAGTGTGGAATATTCGAAAAATGACAATTTCAAACATATCTTGACTCTAAAAACAAAAATAAAATTTACATTTTAAAAACAAAATAAGAAATATTATTTTGATGTTTCATTTGAAGTCTTAACTCCTGTTTGATGTTCCTCTTCTTTTTTCATACTTAATTAACGGTGTTTCCCAGATGCTGCAATTTAATTTGTTCTTTACTCATTTAAGTTTTATTTTTAAATTTATACGCTGACTCAACTTCACTTGACGAAAGGACGCTGAAGGACGCTCCAAGACTTCTGTACCTTCGGACTATTCACGATCAATAACTTACTCACCAAGGCGGTGCATCTCTGCCCAAGAAATGGCTTTCTAATTAAGAAGGCGACATCAAATAGTGTACCAATATTTTTTGTTTTCTTCTTTTTTCTTCATTTCTTTTAAATGCCCATATTTATATTTTACTTTTTAGTTTAAACAAAAAATGTTTTATGGCTAATTAAAAGGACGGTTATATCTAAAAATACAATATTTTTTTATTCAAATTAATAATTATAAATATTATATTAAAATATAACCGTAAATTTATATATCAGAATAAAAGGAATAAACAAAAAAAAATTTTTTTTGGTAAATTTCTTTCATTGTTCAAATAATTACGGATTTTATCTAATATAACTAAGTAATATTACGTATATAAATAATAATATAAGTAATATTACGGAAATGAAATAAAAATTGCACTAATACTATCTCAAATAATAATATTAAAAAGAGCATCCCATTCTACCTTGGAAATATCTGCCAATAAATGGAAAAATTGAAAACAAGTTTCAACTACTTTGAACGTTGGCTACCATTCTGGCCATATTTGTCCCACCAAAAACGAAGTTTGGCTAGAACGCGCTAACAAATAATTCTAAGCCTTCAAACGTACTTTTCTCTAGCTTCTGCCATCAAGTGGAATGTAAGCAAATTGTTTTAAACATAAAATTCCCACTTTTTGATAGGTGGGACAAATATGGCCACTGCCCGTTTAAGAGTTAATAGCCACAAAAGTAAAGCTCAATAACATAACATAAAATCTTTTACCACTAAGATGATATGATGGGGTCAATCCATATCAAATCAACCAATGAGAGTTGCTGAAAAAATTTATTTATTTTTTACCTACGTTTGTATTATATTCAGAGTTGAAAACAGATATCCATTAATTTTTTAATTGTCCAGTTTTTTTTTTTGAACCCTCATTTTGTATTTTGTTGTGTCAGCCTATTATGCATTTTAAAGAGATTTGCCTTAAATTATGTAGCTCCTTGGTAATGTTAGACTTAAACCTAAGACCCCAATAGTGTTTATAATATATTACTTCCCTAAAAAGTTTCAGTCCTAAAAGTTACATCCATTGTTTTTAATAAATCTTCAGAAATCGCGATTTTTCTATAATCAAGAATTTTTATGTGAAAAATCTTGGAAGAGACACACTAAAGAAATCCAAAATTTTTAGAAAATATTCTTTTATTGTGTTGTAATGGGCGCTTTAAATTATTTTATCCCTGAGATCTTATTACTTTTTTAATTAGAACTTTTTAAATATAGCTAAAATTGTAAGAAGATTTAATTTCATTGAATTATCACCATTTTAGTGACAGATCAACATCATTGAGAAATCAACAAGTTTAACAAAAAGGAATATTGTGCATAGGCCCAACGAGAGAGGGAAAGCCTGGGCTGCAGCCCTGGGGTCCGGGCCGACTAGGTTTAATTTTTTACTTTATTTTACACAACATTAGATATATAATAATATAATCTTTACATAATATTTTTGTTGAATTCATTATAAAGAAGAATATTGGTCTCATTACGGATGTTTACTCGCCTAATTTCTTTATTTTTTTTTTTCTTGATAACAGCTCATGGTATGTGTTATGGCGCTGCATATTTGTAGTCCCCTCAACACCCACGTATAATAATTATAGGAGTCAAGGTTTTAACTAAATCATTCAACATAACTAGCATTCTTTCTATTTAGGTACTCAAATCAATCAGGAATTTTTGTATTGGAATTTAGTTAGTGAATCAATAACACATTATTAGTTCATCTATCAGCTTTTAAACTGTTTTTGTATATATATAGTTTTGAAATCATTAAGTTAGCTAACATTTTCTGTTACATTTGTTTTATTAGTACATATATTTTTCAGAACCGGGAATTGCAAATAATGAGACGTCTAGAACATTGTAACATAGTAAAGCTGAAATACTTCTTCTATTCTAGTGGAGATAAGGTAAGTAAAATTGTGTATTCATTCCATATTATATTCTTCATTTTCATTCGAGATTATTTATTTTTATTTTATTTATTATATTTTTTCTTTTCTTCTCTCAGATGTATGGAGTAACATCTACATCCCGGAAAGATCAAGGGAATGTAGGTTATTTTTCCTTCTGCTTATTTATTAAGATTTTTCTGCAGGTGTCAATTAGTACTGCTTTCTGGGCCAATTTCAAAATCTGAACATCAAGGCCAAAATTTTATGTACCCTCCCTTCTGCTTTTTATCATGATACATTTAGGAGATACAATAGTCTACCTTTTTGTTTCATTACACACAAGATTTATTCCCAAATTAAGAATGCAATACTGGTAAAAATAATAGAATTTATCTATTTCTGCTTTAGCAGCTCATTTACATATGTTTACCCAGCTGTTTCATGCTTAATAGCAATCATTTAGTTCATTTCTATTTTTGTTATAAGTGTATTCAGTGATTAGCACATAACCAACCTCGCCAAGTCTGAGATTTATTATTTGCTACTATTTACAGAAAAATACTGATCATACAAAAGTAAAGTGGTGGGTGGTAAACCTTTAAAGACTTAACAAGTGAAGTTCATGATGCTGACTAGGGTAGATGGCTTTCAGGGTGATCAGAGATAACATGTTGATTTCCTATTATAGGCCAAAGAGCCATTTGTGATCTCTGACAATTTGAAAACTAATATCAAAATCATTGCTTAAAGTCAAAGCTATGGTATGCTGGGTTAAAAAAGGAATCTTTGCTTATCCAGTTTCTTCTAAAATGACAGGATGTTAATGTTGTAGCCTATTGAAAAACCATTGAACAATAAATAACAAGTGAGGAAAAAATACTGACTTGAGGAGTCTGCTTTATTTGTTATTTGCTACTATTTACAGAAAAATATTGATCGTACAAAAGTAAAGTGGTGGGTGGCAAACCTTTAGACTTAAAAACTGAAGTTGTGTATGCTGAAATATATAGCAGTATAGATTTTACAAGTACCAACTCCTTAACTAATCCTTGGTATTTTCTAGGAGTGATGCCAGAATTAGTTAACTTCCATATATATTTCTCCACTTTTCTTCCATATATATGGGACAATTTCTGTTCTCCCTCAGCTTGCAATACTCAGACACTGTTGCCTTCCTTAAAGTGGAGAATTCTGTATCACCTTAATAATGTTCAATAGACATATCAGTGTGTGTTCCTTAAAGTTCATTTATCCTAAACTTTAAGGTGTTATTTATATTGTGGCAAGCTGGTCATTCCAGAAATTCCAGCTTGTTTTTGTTGCTGTTGCTTATAGTTTTTGGCGTTTAATATTTTATTAAAACCATTATTTTATTTAAATTAATTTTAGTAAAGCTTAATTATGTTCCTTGATTTCTTGCTGGGTTTTATTTACATTAACAACTTATTTTTATCTGAAACTTGTCTATTTATAGTTTCAGCGTTTCTGTGAACTTATTTTTCTAGAATAGCTTCAGAAAGGACAACAATCTAGTATTTCATTTTTTATGTTATTTCTCTTCATTTTTGGATGCTTAAATTGGATCTCTGACAAAATTTATCATTCCAGTCTGACTTCGCTGCTCAGTGACTTCAGTTTTCGCAAAAGTAGGTTTTAAAATGATATTCGCTAGCTGGCATTTCCTTATCCTATATCTCTTTTTACCTTTGATCAGTCTTGCCCATCCCCCATCCCTGTTGTTTTTGGTATCCGAAATGAAGTTTACATTTTATTAAGTTCAATATATTTTATGATTGTTTTATTGATGATCTTAAATGTTTTCTATTCAATTTTTTGATCATGTATATGGAGCATTTTGGATCTCTTTTCTATCTACAGTCTATCTACAGTGACGTCTCACTTATTCGAAATATTGATATATGAAGAAATTAGTAATCTCCGGTGAAACTCTATTTAGTCCTATGCAATTAATTATTCACTTAAGCGATATTCAGTTATATGAAGGGAAATTTGATCCCCAGGTGTAAATATAATTCAGTTATTTGAAGAAACTACGGCTTGTCAACAAAATTTTTTTACTTGTAGATGCCTGAAGGAGGTGTTCGCTGCCATGTGGTTTTTTGTGAATCGTTGTGGGACTTCTGGTATTTCCGGTCTGTTCCACTGTGTGCCAGTGACTGATCCTCTTCAGTTCACGAAATTCTTCCACTCCATTAATTCTCCCACATTAATTTTGTCAGTACCAAAAGTTTGTCCATGCACCAACCTTTATCAATTTTTTTTTTAATGAATAGAAAAAGAATGAGAATATTCTAGAAGAGAAAATTAAAGGAAGTTGATGGCAACTTGAATGAGACGAAAACAGCCGTGACAGAACATCCTGAGTGACCCAATTTTCACAGAACTGCAGGAGTAACTTTTGAACATTTTGTAGAATTGGATAACAACCTGGCTGTCTGCGCATCCCAAAGTGACCAGGAAATTATAGCTGCAGTCACTCTGTAAAAAGCTGAAGGAATCTTAGACGATTCAGACTCCCAATGCTTAGATGACGAAGAGCCAGTGGCACCACCAACATTTGCCCAAACGGTAGCTGCATTCGAGGTAGTGGTGCTTTTTTTCTATTCTAAAGACATAAATAAAAAAGATTTGGACATTTTCGTTGATTGTGAACGAGTTTTACAAAATGTACGTACCTTGTGAAAAAATAAGATTATCCGAATTTTTAAGCTCAATTGTGCTTTTCTTGTTTTTTATTTTAGAATTTCGAGTTCTGTTCTTCTTTATTAGTATGTATCAAAAATATTTTTAATATATATAGTTGCATAATATTTTTCAATTTTTTTTTTTGTAAGATTTTAAATTGTTTGGTGTAAAGTGAATAATTATTACATGTTTTTTTTGCTAAGAATTTTATTTATTTAAAAAAAAACAGAATAAAAAATACAAAACCTGCCGCTATTCACTTATACGAAGAATTTTCCATTTCCCCTGATAAGTGAGACTCCACTGTATATATTTTCTAACCTCTTGTTCGGTCATGTATATGATGCATTATAGTTCTCTCTTCCATCGGGATACTGTCCACTGTCATGTTTTCAGCAAAGTGTGAACCTTAAAACCTTCTTAATCTATTATCCCTTTTGGTTTTGGTCTAAATGTGAATCCTAGTAATTAGTTTCAATCACAACGTGGTTTATTTCTGGTTTTTATGTTCATTTTTATTGGCTACGCCTCAGTCAAGCAATCACAACCAAGTCTGTAAGCTCTTGAGTGCTATTATCTGGTTTGTTCCCTTTTCCTGAAGAAGTTCAAAAATTGCTTTCAAATGGCTGATGCTTATCTTACTAAGATAAGTTGTGTTGTCTAAGTAAAACTTCATTTCTGATTTACTCCAGTTTTGATAAAGTTTGTTTATTGTAGTAATAGCTATGTCCAGTTAAGCTGATAATTATTGATAAAAATATTGGTTGATTTATTTTTTCACTTAAAAACTGAATCCTGATGAATTCAGCCTTCGCTTCATGATTTTATTTTTTGTACTGCTCTTATTAGATTGCCAATGGATAAAATTCAATTAAACCAACTTAATGTATTTTTTTTTTAAATTCATTTTAGTTATTAAAATTTTTATTGTGATATGTTGTTATTCCCCAAATAAAGTTCTTTATTCTTTAAAATAATTGAATAGAAAAAAATTAAGTTAATATCGAGTTATATTACTGTTACTTTATTAAGTATTCGAGCATCTATGATAAAAGTATTTAATATCAAAAAGTGTGGAAATTTGAGAATTCATTGAGACCTGATTGGTAGGTTGTAAAAGAGCTGTGATTGGTTGAAAAAGTGCAAATAAAATTGGCTAAGCAGACACTTTCAGTTTCTTAATACACTTAGTGTTTCAGATTTTCTATACTTTTGGAGCAATTATGCTTTTAAGTTTTATAACAGCTGTTGTGTAGGGTCTGTGAATATTTCCTGGACTTGCATTAGTATATTACAATCTATTTGCAGAATAAGAAGATGAAATTTGATGACGCTAGAAGTGATTTTTGAAGTCTTGCACATGGCATAAATATAGGCAAACCATGATTTCTTTGAACAACAAGGAATTCTATTTTAGTAGTTAAATTTATATATTAGAGAAGAGGAGGTTTGACCAATCAGTTCCCATTTATTTGAATAATTTGTTTTATTCATGATTCATATTAATGTTTATTAACCTGCTGTCATGAATTAGGTATTTAGTTGTCAGGATATTTGGTATTGTCTATCGAGGCTTTTCTGATTGTAAGTAGGGTTATAAACAAGTCAGCAGCAATGTGGTTCATTTTCATTAAGTAAAATATTTATTTATGTTTACAATAATTACATTAAAGTATACCCTTTTTTTAAAAAGTTCACACTGTTTTTTTTATAATCTTTTATATTTAACCCTTTCTAAGCTAACAGGCTGGGCGCAACGTGTAGCGTGGTGAGACCACCAGGTATACTTTCATAGTTGGAATCTTTGGGTGGGTCTGCAAATAATTTAACGATTCTTTTTCACTTTGTAGTTCTAGTTATTTTAATTATTTATTTCTTCTTTAACCCTTTTAATGTCGAATGACAATATATATATTGTTGCTCATAACTTTTGGAAAAAGCACCAATGATGATATCTCGTTGCGCGTGGGATGGTGTCTTACTATTTACATTGCAAAAGAATTATTGTCTCTAAATAAATTTGTAAAATGTTATAAACTTTAATGTCCCAGTATTTTTTGCTTATGTACATGTTTTTGGTCGGCATGAAATGGACTAATGTCCGTATCCTTTGATAAAATATAAAAAATTGTGAAATTGGATTAGTATAAAGAACAATAATGATGTTGATAAGAATAAAAATAATTGTATTTCTATTTTTTGAATCTATTATTTTTATGAAGTCAACAATATTTCTTTATAATCATAAATGAAAAAAAAGAAAAGATTTTTCATCTTTTTTATTATGCTGAGTTTTAGCCCGCCATGAAAAAAGTTAAAAGCAATATTTTATTTTTTATACATAATTATGAATTTAAGAAATAATATTTATTTGCAACTTAGTGTTTTGCAAGTATTTCTTCGTTGATCAAAGACATTTCTCAATTTTTATTAGAAACGCAAGTAATAAAAATCACCAAGATTGGGTAATTTTAAACAAACCATTGAAATATTTTGATGGGTTTTTTTTCTTTGTCAGCCAACTCGTTACCTAATATTCCATCATGGCCTTTAACATATGAAATTAATTCTATATTGCTACTCTGTTTGATTGTTTTAATAATCAATGTTATTTTGTCTGTATAAGGTTATTGATTTTTTTATATTCATTGGTTTGAACCAATTCATTGTTGTGGTTTCTGTAGTAATAAAAGTTGTTTTGTTCCTCTGTTGCCTTAATGTATGTATTAACCCTCCAAGAACGATAATTTTTTAAATATGGAAACAGATTTTTAAAATATTTTCCTACTTATTTATCTCGAGACTAACTTAGACAAATACTGAAACAAACCTTTTGGGGAGAGGGGAAGGAGGTATGACATACATGCCATACTCGTCTGTTGCTGGGACTCCATCTGCAAAGGAGAAAACAAAATTACGCACCGTTTTGAATATAAATATATTTTAACATTAAAAAGGACCCTGCAGTATTTTGTAAGAATAGTGGTTTCAATCAAATGCTCTGAAACTTTGCAGAGAGCTAGTTTTTGTCATTCTGAGAAAAAGTCTCCGTTAGCCTAAATAAATTCGATATCAGGATTTTGAGTTAATAGCCAATTAAGGTTTCATTTTATATATATATATATATATATATATATATATATATATATATATATATATATATATAATGATCTGTATGCTCATTCTAGAGATTTAGATTTAAGCTTATATTTTTATTGTACAGAACTTAAATGGGCCTCTGCATATACATACATAAATGCTAACGTCGTTTTTTGAAAAAGGTGTAGCACCATTTAGCAAACTTTAAAGTAAACACATATTTTTCCCCAAATAAAAATATACATTTTTAAAATTTTATTCTTTATCGTGTACGGTAGGAGTTTATTAAGATAGTAAAGCTTTTATAATTGAAATATATTTTTAATACTTCTTGTATTGGTCAAGGTCAGAGTGAGGACTGAGTGATTAAGGGTGCTTACTTATTTACCCACAATTAAGGGTATCCACTTTATAGAGGCTGGGTAAGCCCAAGCAAAACCCCCTGATCCCAGGATCGATCCACGGCTAATATAACAGAATAAATAATTATCTGCCCTAGTCGGACTTGAACCTGGGCCTGTGGGAGATAAGAGCATAGTGCCTTACTCAATGAACTACCCCACTCCTCCAAACCATCTTTCAACTCAACATTTTTACTGTTAAAAATGAAGACAAAAATTGCTTAAAATTGGTAAGCTAAATGAAGAATATGAGGTTAAAACGTTTACCTAAATAATTCAGAAAAAATAAAGTGCAGTATTAAATTCATGAGTAAGAAATCAATGACTAAAACAAAATACCTGCCATTCATTCATAATCATTTCTGACAGACTAATAAAAATAAACAATATGACGGCTGGGTAAAGCAAATTGTTTACTAGTGCCCAACTGCCTCCCGGGCTCCTGCCCACAAGATATAAGGTACCCAATACATGAAATTTCCTGTAAATGGAAGTAGAGTCGCTTTTCTAAAGTACATTTGCTGTTTCATATTTGTCACGCTCGTCTTTGGAGGATTAAGATATGCCAGATGTATAATGCTTTATGTTTGCATACATATTAATTATTGAATTTTATTGAAATATGGGATATGTTGAAAAATACTAATGTAATTAGTGATGTTTTACTAACATGCTTTTAAGAATAATATTTTAAATTATAAACTCTGTTATTTATTTTGTTTCGTAATGTTTAATCTATTTCAGAAAGATGAGGTGTATTTAAATTTAGTATTGGAGTATATTCCTGAAACAGTGTACAAAGTCGCCAGACACTATAGCAAGTCTAAACAAACCATACCCATTAGTTTCATTAAGGTAAGCATTCTTGGCTGTCATTGTTTCAGCTATCCAATAATTATGTTGTTATGTTGTATACCTTTCCTGTTGTTTTACTTATAACACATGCACTCTGATTATTCAAACTATTTCACTGAAAAATTGATGTTTTGTTATAAAAAAATTTTTTAATATCCGTTTATTTTTGTGATTTTTTTTTTAGAATATGTTCTAACAATTAAGTTATATTTGTAAACTTACATAATTATTAATTTTTTTTTGCATAATAGCCTCCATTTGCCCTTCAAAATCAGATCTTCAGTTTTACATTTTACAATCATTCACATTTTTAAATGCAGTATGAAGTTACTAATTTTTGCGTTGTTCGAAATTAATCAAGCAACACTATATAGTTTATATTAAAAATATTGGCCCATATTATGTGCTTGCCACCTCAATTAACTATTTTATTCATTCCTTTTTTATTTTTTAAAATTAATTTCTTTTTATTAAGCAATTAATTTATTTAAATTTTCAAAAACTAATTAAAATTTCACTGCTTTTCTGAAACATTTTGGTTCCTTATTTTCAGTAGTGAACTTCTATGAACGACGAGGAAAAGAAAAAATTAACTCACCTCCTCAAAATTTGAGTTTTATGTGTAAAGATACGTAGATTCCAAAAATCAAATAATAAATAAAAAATTCATCAGTAAGCCATCCGCTGTCCGCAGCTTTTCTCCGAGACTGTTAGACTGATTTTTTTGATATTTCACACTAAAGTCATAGGTCACCCCAGGATGATCCTCGGAACTCAACATTACTATGTCATTTCATTTCAATATGGTGTCCAATTAGAGATTTCATACACCCATTACTCGGCCCGGGTGGGCCGTTTTTTGCTTTTTTTCTTCAAATTTTTAATCAGATTATTATTCTTGCTTCGTTTAAATTACCCCATTAATGTTTCTTAATCAAATTCAGTTCAGCAATTATGAAAAGAGAAATACTTTGAGATTAGTGATACAAATCTTAATAATTATAGAATAAAATATTTGTTTGATAATTTTAGAAAAAAATTACTCCAAGCTTGAATAGTGTAATTAATTTAAATATCCATACTATATTTCATATTGATTTTCCTTGTTGAGTCTGATACTGACATGCACGATTTAAACTGAGTGTTCAAAAAAGAAATTTTAAGATGACTCACTGAAAAAACGTGAAGTTGACCAAAAATGTTGTAGTTCTCATTTAAAGACTGAACAAACAAAATTGTAGAAGTCAGTGACATATATCGTTGTCCATGATTACAAAAACACTTCACAACCCTGAACTTGAGTAATAGATTTAATGCTTCAATAACACTAGGGAATCTAAAAAATAAAGGATAATAACAATGTCAACTTAATTATTAATCTAGTTAAACTGAATACCATTTTGTCAGGATATAATTTTAATTTCTATTTTAATATAAATAAAATTTTATATTGTATCATTTTTGACAAATGATTGTTTCTTGATTGCATCAAATTTATTTTTCAGTTATACATGTACCAGGTGATGAGGAGCTTAGGCTACATTCATTCATTAGGCATTTGCCATAGGGATATAAAACCTCAAAACCTTCTTCTTCATCCAGAATCAGGCGTTCTTAAACTCTGTGACTTTGGATCTGCAAAACACCTAGTTAAAGGAGAGCCAAATGTATCTTACATTTGTTCGAGATACTACAGGGCTCCTGAACTTATATTTGGAGCTATTGACTACACTACAAAAATAGGTAAATATGATATTCATCTTCAGTTCAAGGTTTAGTAAATTATATCATACAGAACAGGTTACATTGATTTGTTCTCGCACTGTACTAGTAATGGAAATCCATTAATAGTTCAGTGCGAGAACAAATCAATGTAACCTGTTTGATATAATTTACTAAACCTTGAACAAGATAAATGTATAATATTTGAAATTAATTTTCAATAAAAACAAATTTATAGAAGTGGCAAATCATTTATCAATCCCTAATTAGATTGATCCTTCTATACCATCATGCGCACTTCAACTGAACTTATTATTATTAATTTATAATGGATCATTATAGTAAAATTAGTTTACAAATTAGTCAAATTTTGTGTTTCACTATCATATTGTTAATAAATAATATTTCCCCTTCAAGTTAAAGGATTGTTTTATTTATTCTTTCCTTTCATATAATAAGTGTAGTTAAATACGTATAATAAGTAGAATGTTAATTAATCAAAATAAACACAATTTTAATTGTTACAAATTTTATAGATGTTAATACATAGTTAACTTTCTGGTGATGCAATATGGTTTCTTGCTATGAATTAAAGTTTAGTAAATAAAATAGACATTAGGTCACCAAGTTTTTATTGTTTGAAATTTTAGTTTGACATTTCAGCTACTCGAGCCATTTTCAAGTTGGGAAAAAACATGCTTTCAGTTAAAATTTTGAATAAAGCAATCTGATAAAATGCAAGCATGATAGACATAATAATATACTTTTGTAAGAAAAATTATCTCTTTCTTTTTAGTGTTTCTTGTGTACTGTTCCGAAGTCTGCTGTTTTAAACTTCCATGTGCGCAGTAAAGGAAGTATTTTAATCTCGAAAATTTTCGGTTTTCAGATTTCAACGGAAATATCCATTTTGATTAGTTTCGTCATGACGTCTTATGCATTACGTACGTTCTTATGCATCTCGCATAACTGAGCCATAGAAAGTTAAAATTTAGTATTTAGGATTATTGCATAATCTAGTTGTGAACCTCCCTTTTTGGTCACTGCATGATTACCGGAAGTGGTACTTTAATTGAAGGACAATACTGATTTTCATCAAAAATTATATTCAATATAATACAAAACTCCTCAAATTTGGTATTTAATACTTGCATACTAATGTAAATAATATAATAAATTTTGGTTAAAATTGGCAAACCAGAAGTGGTACTTTACTTGAAGGTCATATTAGACTTTCATCAAAAATTATATTAAAATATAATCTAAAACATCTCAAATTTGGTAAATTAGACTTTTATATCAATAGATTTTGGTTGAAATTAAAGATCCGAAAGGGGTACTTTACTTGAAGGTCATAAGAAACTTACATCGAAAGGTATATCGAAATTTATTACAGAGATCATATGGTTCGGTAATAAAGGTTATAAATGCGATTTTTTTTCCACTCTAATTAAAATTTTTTATTAGGTACTTGTTTTAAGTGTTAAAATTGAGTGTAAAATACTTTTTTTCCTCACTATTTGTGAACTGAACAAGTCTGCAGTAGGAGAATAAGATATAAGTTTTGTGGTTTTTTCACTTAAAATGTTGAAACCGTCGATTTCCAATGCTTTATCTAGTGACATAGACAGTTCTAATGCTGTCAAGGAACACAAAGAAATCTCTTGGAAACTTGTTACCAACTGAAAGAAAATGACATATAAAAACAGAATAAGACCTCAAGAAACAAGAACCTATGTTTGTGTGTCTGTATGTGTCAATAGATAGATGTTGCGAAGCCGAGTGTCGTTTTTGAGATAAAGCTATCTTTTGAAACTAATAACTAAATTCCTGGACACTTTTTGAGCCACCGATTTATATTTTAGGCCTCAAGGAAGTCATGTGTTGTCCACATCAGATATTTTTTTTTCTAAAAAGTTATTATTTATAACTTTTTAGTGGTTATTGTGTACCGTTTTTAAGTCTGTTTTTTAAAAATTTTTATTTGTTTTTTTAGTGGTTCTTGTATACCATTTTTTTAGTTCACATTTTTCGGTGGGTAAACTTTAATATAAAAAGTACGGGTAAGCCTGCTAAACACGCTGCTTGTATGAGATAACAAAGATTAACTTTATTTATTTAGTATTTAATAAAAACTTGATTCAATTTATGTTGGATTCACCCTTTAAACTTCTAAGTATGCAAAAGAAGCATTGTAATCGCGACAATTTTTGGTTTTCTGATTTTCAACGGAAATATCCATTTTGGCCATCCCGAATCCATTTTGTCTAGTTTCGTCACGATGTCGGTACGTACGGTCATTTGTATCTCTCATAACTCAGAAATGGCTTTAGCTATAGAAAGTTAAAACTTTGTATTTGAGATTGTTGTAACATCTAGTTGTGAACCTCCTTTTTTTGGTCACTACATGATTACCGGAAGTGGCACTTTACTTGAAATTTAAGTAAGTTTACTTTATGAAATCGATTTTCATAAAAAATTATATTTAAATATAATGGAAATCTTTTCAAATTTGATATATAAGATATATATTAACCCGTTCGCTGCGGAACAGTGCAAAGTTTGACCTTGATTGGTTGCTATGTATCTAGCGCCTTAGCAACCCCCCCTGTGCTGAATTCTTTTTGGGATTACCATTGCAAAATAATCATTTCTAATAAAATAAAAAAAAAATCCCTCTTCGTTTTTTATCCGGACTTTGGACTGACTTTGTAGAGTTAAAATTATTATTTAAAATTAATTTATGTTAAAATATAATGGTGTATCACGTATTTCACAAGGGATTTGACTGATGGACTTGACCAGGTAAAAGGACTCATCCTAAGCAGGTATAAAAGGTCTGATGACGAACGGATAGAACGGATTGCTCATTGGAGCAGCCTGAAAATCTGATCTCATTCCATAGCGTCAGGGAGGAGATACAGAAGGCAAATCAGGCTTTGCTGCTGGACTCAATTAAGATTAATACTATTGGAAAACAAAGGGGCCAAGTTGTTAACAAAGAAGAGCGGATACCGGTAGACCTGCCGAGAAAGGATGCTGTTGCGGAGTTTCGGATGCTTACAGGGCATGATTATTTAATGAAGCATCTAGATAGAATAGGATTGGCAGATTCTCTACTCTGCAATTTGTGTAATTCTGGAGAAAATACGGATGCAGCGTATTTAAACTTATGCACGCCCTCACAGGAAATAATAAATATGACATCCAAATCGGATTGGTACTGGGCTGCTAGATCTCTAATGGCGGAAGCCGAAAAGAAGAGGCATAATTAAAAAAACACAAAAAAAAACGAACGGACAGAAAGCTGGTATAGATTGAAAAGGAGGTGTCTACACTATCTATTGGCAAGTCAAAGAGTCGATTAGTCGATTTAGCTACCACTAGATGCCATTTCTGAGGCACACAGATATGTGAAAATAGCAGCCATTCAAAATCACAGATCTATGCTGATAGCACTGGATGGGTGCTCGCTTCAGCGCACAGGTTTGTTTTAATAGCACTGGAAGAGCACTGACTTCACCTCACAGATCTGTGTTAATAGAAGTGAAAGGGTTAATATAAATAACCCCAATCTAATTAATAAATTAGATTTTGGTTGAAATAGGGAAACCAAAACTGGTACTTTACTTGAAAGCCATAATAGGTTTTCATAAAAAATTATTAAAATATAATGCAAAACTTCTCAAATTTGGTATATGAAACCTACATATTAATATAAATAACCTACTAGATTTTAATAAAAATTGGCAAACTGGAAGTGGTACTTTACTTGAAGGTCATAATGGGCTTTCATCCAAAATTATAATAAAATATATTGCAAAACATCTCAAATCTGGTTTATAAGACTGTTGTATCAATATAAACGATATACTAGATTCTGGTTAAAATTGGGTAGCCATAAGTGGTACTTTACCTGAAACTGTTTCTGTTTTTTTTTTTACTTCCCGTCTTCCTAGAAGGGAATAAATAATACAAATCGTGCTAAAAATCACAAATCGAGATTTTCATAGATAAGATAGAGATTTTCATGGTCTGTACCAACTGTTTTTAACATATTTATAATGTGTATATAGTTTAATAGCCGTAAAAGAAAGTCATGCAGTGTCTACTTTAGATATTTTTTCAAGTACTTACCTATGTTTATTAATTAACTATTGAGTGTCCCACTGTCGGGCATATGCCTGTTTTATTTATTTGAAAGGAAAGAAGCCAATAGATTTAAAAATGTATAATGTAAACTAAACTACTGTAATTATCATGAGTGATTAGCTCAACTCAATCTCCTAAAGTTTTCATCGGATCCTGATCAAAGTATGCAGATATTGTAGGCTAAACCGATTTTTAGGTTCGATTGCTCAAATTATTTAGTGAGATCCCCTGAATGTTTTGAAAAACTTTAAGCTCAAAGTAGATACAATAATAGAAAAATCTGGTGCGGTGCACGCATCACACAACTTTCCCCTACCGTCCTATAATAATTATCTTTTTAATACAATTTTAAAGAGTTCACATAAACATTGCTTCTAATAAACTTAGCAGCATACACATCTTCTCCCGCTTAAGTACAATAAAAAAGTTTTTTAAACAATTTTAGTACAACAATCCTGTACACTACCTATATATTTTAACTTTGTCAAGTTGCAAATATATTTTAAAAGTTTCTGGTTTAGTTTCCATGGAAACATTTTCTTTCCATTAAATAATGTGAAAGTAAAAATTATTAGTTAATTACCGCTTTTGTAATCTTAAATTACTTTATTACAGACCGTATGGTTTACAACAGATTGCTGGATTGGTGGGAGGAGGTTCAGTCTCATCGGTCTCCTTTCGGATGCGCTTATTTATCCATCTAGGGTCTTGTGCTCCTCATAAAATACACTGTATCTTTGCTCATATTGGTCCGATTTTGATAATTCTTTTATTGTTTTTTTTTAGATAATTTAGTTACCTTTCAGACAATTCTATACATAATTTGCCGTAAAATGCATACTTTTTAAGCTATGCGCAAATAAAATATTCTTTTCATCATAACTTTTTTCCCTGCAATTCCTCGGTGATTTACTATATAAATGAAAAGTTAAAGGCCTGTATGAAGAATAATTTAGGCAAGTTTCATCTAAATCGTTAGAGCCGTTTTCGAGAAAATTGTAAAAAAGTGTAAAATCGATTATATAAAGTGGCACTTCCGGTTAGTCGATTTTGATGAAAAAGTTGCTGTAACATCACAGCCATATACCTACCTTAAATACGTAATATGAGTATCGTACGACTTTTCGTTTTTGAGCTAGACTGTTCACAGACACACAGACCATTTTGCGAGGCTTGGTTATTTGGACTCAGTGGATCTTAAATGTGCATTTCCGTTGAAAACTCGAATTTGAAAATTTTCACGATCTCAATACTCCCCCTTTCTATATACTTCGTATATAGGTTTGGGAAAGTAAAAAAATATTGTATTACATGTGTTTTAATCTTTCCCTTTGTTAGTATTTAATGATTTTTTTGAATGAATGGCTCAAGCGATTTTTAAGTTTGATGCCTCAAATTACTCAGTGAGATCATATGAATGATTTGAATTAATTTAAGATCAGAATACTGAAAAAATAATCCTCGGATTATCGGATCCTAGTCAAATTTATTTAGAACTATCCCCAATGTGGTGTATCCTTTTGATTAATAATAAATCATAGAAATTGATTCAAGAATGTCGAAGTTATGAACGAACATATATAAAAAAAGTTTTTATCGGATCCTAATAAAATTTATATGCGACCCGCATTGGAAGTGAACTCTTTTAATTAAATAAATAATCACAGAAATCGGTTTAAGAATGGAAAAATTATGTATGGACGAATATGAAACATAAATTCAAAATGATAACCCCTTTTTTTGAAGTCTGTTAGAAACATTTTTAACTGGATGCGTGTTTTTTACAAAACACTTTAAAAATGGCTCGAGTAACCGAGACCTAATGGCTATGTTATTTTACTAAATTATATCATGGCACCGTAAGAGAAAACGCAACTAGTAGATTTTAAGTTTATAAAATATGAAAGGACAAGAAAGTTAGTCAAACAAATTTTTAATTAAGATTTCTCAAAACATTATTCTTAGATTTAACATCTTTCTTCAAATTCTTAGCAAGAAACTATAAGTTGTTTCTATTTAAATATTTTGTGAAGTCTTATGGAGAGAGAATAGAGATAATGGTTCAGACAGAAAATTCTGCTTTGAAGTAGAGAACACGTAAGCGAACAAAAATCACTAATATATAAAATGGTGCTTATTATGTTTTTTAACATGCATTATAGATGTCTGGAGTGCGGGATGTGTCCTTGCTGAATTGTTACTTGGCCAACCAATATTTCCTGGAGATTCAGGAGTTGACCAATTGGTAGAAATAATTAAAGTTCTTGGGACTCCAACAAGGGAACAAATTCGGGAAATGAATCCCAACTACACAGAATTTAAGTTTCCCCAGATCAAATCTCATCCTTGGCAAAAGGTAAAATTAATTAGTTCATTTTTATAGATTTTTATTAAGTTTTATTTATAAATGTGTTAATGTATCCTCTATTTTTGATAATCAATTTTGAACCACAAATAATATTTTCCTAAATGCATGCTTTAACCAATTCTTTTGTTTAAAATATGTAGCCATGATATACTAATATTTAAAAATTTATATTTATATACAATTTATTAATTGTAATTTTATCTACACTTTGTATTTTCTTCATTAACAATTACAGTTAATTTGGAAAATGCTTGTGAACTTAGTTCAAATTTTATGTTTGGAATATGTCTGACATGAAAATGAACTATGAAGAAACTATCCTTTGGCGGCACTCTAACCAAATTATTCTTAAATTTAAAACTGTTAATAAATTGGGAATAATATTTAAAATGGTATCAAAATTATTAGTTTAGAAAAATGAAGGTAGTGGTCTAATTATTGATTGGAGTCGGAATATTTTCGTTTAATTAGAGTATTAATCTTTTCATTTAATTAGATTTGTGGGGGATGCAATTTCTTTTATTGTTGTTTTTCTTCATTTCAGTAACAATTTAAAGGATGCATTTATTTTTTCTGTTTCCCTTTTTTAACTAATGCACACGATTCAATTTAAAACATTACACAATGTTGTTATTATATCTACACATTTATTTTTTACCTATATGAAGTAGTAAAGGAAGTATTGTAATCGCGAAAATTTTCGGTTTTCAGATTTCAACGGAAATATCCATTTTGACAATCTCTGAATCCATTTTGACTAGTTTTGTCGTGGATTCTGTACGTATGTTCGTATGTACGTTCGTATCTCGCATAACTCAAAAACGGTTAGCTGTAGAAAGTTATAATTTTGTATTTAGGATTGTTGTAAAATCTAGTTGTGAACCTCCCTTTTTGGTCACTGCTTGATTACCGGAAGTGGTACTTTACTTGAAGGTCATAATTTATTTCTATCAAAAATTATATTAAAATACTATACAAAACTTCTCAAATTTAGTATTTATAATTTATTTATTGATTTAAATAACATACTAGATTTTGGTCTAAATTGGAAAACCGGAAGCGGTATTTTACTGGAAGGTCATATTAGACTCTCATCAAAAATTATATTAAAATATAATGTAAATTATCTAAAATTTGGTAAATAGGACTTATATATTGATATGAATGTATTTAATATATTTTGGTTAAAATTGGTGAGCCGAAAAGGGTACTTTACTTGAAGGTCATAATAAGCTTAAATCAAAAATAATATTTAAATTAAATACATAAATCATTTATTTCGGTAATAAAGATTACAAACGCAATTTGGTTTCCTATCCAATTTATCCAATAGTATCGTTTTTACTGTAATCTTCGGAAACTAGTAACCAAATTCAGTATCACTTTTTGAGCCACAGACGTATAATTTAATAGGCGTACAAGGAAGTCATGTGTTGCCCACATCAGATATTTTTTTGTGTTTAATTTAGACTTTTAAAAATGTTATTTAAGCACGATACAATAATAGAGAACATAAGACACTCTTGTTGCAATCTTCTTAGACTTGGAAAAGATGCATGACACCACACTAGTACATATATAAATTTTGAAAGGCTGTGAGATTAAATTAAAACAATTGGAATATAGTAGGAATTTCTTTATCGACAGGAAATACCTAGCGACAGGATAATCCTTTTAGATTATCGTTTGTTGGCACCTTCTAGTAGATATCAATTCCACAAGAAACCTATACAAAGCTATAAGAATAATATTTGGATTATTATGTCTTTTAAAAATTAAAATTTAACATAGGAAGCATGATATATTATTCGGAACTAACTGAGAGGAGGAAAGGTATTCTCTTATTGAAGGTGCAGTATCTATGACTGAAATATTTGTAAATAACAAAACAATTTCTTCTTTGATTACTGCAAATATATTACGTATAATTATAATTTATATTACTATGTATAATTTAGAGTAGACTCTTTGTATTCCTGGCTGGGTTTATGTGGCGGTTGTTCCAAAATCTAATACTTAAATATAAATCATTTCAACCTTCTTAAGGAAATTCACAGTTCCTTTCTTGCAACTATTCAGTGAGCTTTATTTAATTTAGAATTTAGTTCCTGACTATTTTGATTTGCATATCTAGTATATTAACTATTTCATATCCAATATATTCTCAACACATAATCTAAGTGTGTCTTTTATTGAGACTTAATTAAAGATTAATTTAATTACCCAGTAGCTGAGCATCCATGATTTAAATTGAGCGAGAGGGCTTAAAAACTTTTGTATAGAGATGTGATAGTACCAACTTAACTTACTTAGCTTAAATTGTGTAAGAGCTTATTTTGAATAATATAAGAATGTTCATAGAATTGTTAACAGCTATTAATAATTCAATATGATCAGTTAATCTGATGACTGATTCTAAACTGAAAGTATCTTTATGATTATTTGAATTTGTTTTTGCAATTTATATAGATAGAGTGACTGAGTTTTTGGTAATTCATTTTTAATTTTTTTATTGTTGTTGCGAGCTTCACTGATCATTGTTCCTCTTTGAAAGAGCTGGGTTTATATAAAGATTATTAATTAGAAAATCCATAATTATTAATTGACTAACAAAATAACTCAGTCATTTATCAGTTTTTCTCATATGTAGAGTTAATTAAAAAAAAATACAAAGCAAAATAAAATGTATTCTACTTAAACTTAATTAAAGAAAAAACTGGTTGATTCCCACTTGTTATGTTATAATTATTATTATTGATTCCTGGCCACCTGAGATGGATGAATGATAACAGGATTTCAAGACTGATAATGGATTGGAAGGCTAAGGGCAAAACAAGACTCTCTGACAGTTGGAAGGCTGTAGTGGTGGAGAGTATGTCGGAGGAGGACTGACCAAGAAAGGTGGAAGGACCTGCTGAGACAAGAGTTTGGTTAAGGAGATCTTCACATTGAAGAAATTCCTATGAAAATAAAAAATAAAAAAAACTAATTGATTAAAAATGATGAGTACTAGGGTATGGCTACTCTACTCCCCAGAAGTTAAATTAAAAACTGCCTTATCCTTGTGGAGCATTTTTATGATATGCTTCTCACTGTAACATATGAGCCCAGATTATTACCCATTATACCAAGTATTTAACAAATATACATTATAATTAATGTAGACAGTACTCAATTGACTAACAAAAAAATAAATAATTAAATTAATCAAATGTGATAAATCATAAAACAAAATAATACTAATAACTATATCTGAATTAAAATATATACTACTACATTCTGTTTAAAAAAATACTTTTTTATGAGCTTTACCAATGGCTTTTAAGATACCTAGCTTATGATTCCAACACATAGTAAACTTAGTATGATCGCTAAATCATGCATTACCTTCATTTTTTAGATTACTATTATATTTTTTTTAAATATTACTTTTACTGTAATATTATAAGAAACCATTCTAGGATATGCTTCTGAAGCATGGAAATTCCTGGAACTCTTCTCTATCCCACATCACCGTAAGCTTATTCCATCAATATATATTTTTTTTTATTGGTTCTTCAGACCTCTAAGATTTTTAGCTGTTGATTATGAGATTGATTGTGGTATTTCATACATATGTTTATACATATTGTAAATCATACATGTTTTATTTATTATAATTGTAAATTATACATATTATATTTATAGATGTTATAAATGTACAGATATTCTGGAGGGGATGCACCCATTGGGTAATTCGGTAATACCCTTTCCACCAATATTCATAGAAACATTTGTGTTGAAGGGCAGTGACTAATTTGTCAAGACCCATGAATTGTGGCTGTTTAGGACAGATATTATCTGTACCACCTTCCCCTGAGGCTGACCCATTCATCTATTATCCAAATCCCTAGGCCAGGTTCAGATAATCACTTCAAGATTCTTGAGTAGGACCATCACACTGATTCTCTGCCAGTATGAGTTGCCTTTGTTTTGACTTCCCGGTGCTTTGCTGGAGAGAATGAAACCATGAAAATTTCTACTATATCTAATTGTTTTATGATTTAGTGACAAATTTATTATAGTAACTTAAATAGACTTCATTCATAAATTTGTACAATAATTGCTATAATTTATCGTTTTTTTTGCTAAAGATTTGATTTGCAAAACTTTTGGTAAACAAAATAGTTAACACGATTTATATTAGGTTGCAGTACTGGTTATTTTGTTTTATAAGATTGGTTGTAAAAGTAAAACTTACTATGCAATAAAACTACATTATATTCTTGATTCATATGTTTATAATAGTAATATTATTAATACTGAAAAGATAAAAAAAAAAAAAAAATTATTTGCTATTTTAAAAATCAAGGAATTTGTTTTATCCATTAATAATTTCCTTCAATGCCTAAATGAGCTGTGAGTATTTATCAACTTGAAGGAATTACATTAAGTATTTATCAACTTGAAAGAATTACATTTGTAGTAACAATAGTTATAATAGACAATAGGATTCATTATTCTTTTTAATAATATTAACAGGATCTTTATTGAAATCTTTATGCATTTCTAGTAGATTGTTCAATAACAGTTAAGCTATCATATATTTCTGATGATACAGTGAAGTAATTTAAAAAAAAATCCATTTATTTATACTTTAATATGGTTGTATTGAATTGATGTTAATAAGTTTTCAAGGATACACAACAACAGAATACAAATAGTGCAATATAATATCCGGTGTGCCCACTCACATGACTTATCTTACTGGTTTAGGTGCTAAGTCCTATACAAAAATTAAATGCCATATCTTCGCTAATAATTAAATTTTATTTTTATTTTTCCAAAAACTATCCATGGGTAAAAAGTTCAATATGCCCTATCAATACTTGTCAGATTTAGATGATTTTTCTATATTTTTTTTTTAGAGAATTTAATTACCTTTCAAGTGATTTGATAGATAGAATTTTCTATAAATTGTATTATTTTTGAGTTATGTGCAAATAAAATTACTTTTCATCTTTAAATTTTTTTCCGGTCTTTGCTCGGGGATTTACTACTGGTGCTGATATTGGTGGGAGGAACTAGTCCGGCAAGTGGTCCTTTTTGCCAATCCCTGACAGCTTTGTGACCTTTTCGTCACTGAGTATTATCCAGAGTGGGAGTGTATTCATTCCGCGGGATCGCCATGACTGACGACCCACTGACCCAGGTGGGAATTGAACCCACAGCATTCCGAATCGAACATTCTGGGGCCCTCGCCCCAACGTGCTCAGCTGTCACGTTCTCGGGGGATGTATTATGTATGAAAAATTAAAGAGCTTCCAACTTAGACAAGTTTCATCAAAATCGTTTTCACCGTTTTGGCACAACAGCCTTTAAAAACAGGTTTTTTTTTGCTATTTCTTATACAGTGTCCATCCCTTGCCCATAGGTATGGGGGGTAGATCTCTACCTCTACCTCTGGTGGTGGTAAGGAAAGTAATAAAACTCTACTACGTATTTGTTGTTTAATATTATATTCTCATTATTTTTTGTTAAATAAACTTCAATTTCAGGAAATTTTAAAATAAATAAAAGAAATGTTTATGTTTCATTATTTTCAATATGGACACCTATTGTCTATTAAATGAACTATCATTATTAAATAAATTACTATTAAATGGATTATTATTAAGACATGACAGAATCATTATTATTTTTTGTGCATGTAAGTAATAACATTCATTGCATTGATTTTCTTAATCCAATTTGTTATATTATCACACTTAAATGTTTCTAAATATAGCTATAAGCTACTTTGCCCTAGCAGTTGAAAAAAAAAAACACATAATAATCTCCCATTATAATAATAATAATAATAATATACATAATAAATTATCATCTCCTATTCTATTTATAATATTAATAATTTTTATTATAATATTAATGCTTCTTCTTTTCTATAAATTGGAAACAAATAATGGATATATATGAAACTAGTATTCTTAATGGTTCAATGATGGAATGGAAATTGTTTTAGCCTTGCAGGGTTTGCTTGGTGAATCTTGAAATAGATAATTATTAATGGTGTATGAGGATTGGTGAATGCTTGCAGTTCAAAAGTAAATTTCTGCTCTAATTACTAACTTACAATTAATTAACTAATAAATAAATTGGTTTAAAATGGTAGAACATGTTAAGAATTGATAAATTATTTGCTATTTCTATAATTTTGTTTTATTGAAAACTAGTTTCGAATGTTATACATTCATCTTCAGTTCTAAAAACACACAAAAAATTCAAAAGTAAGCAATTCAAAATATAGTATGGTATTATTATACATATTAAATTAGATGTAATATAAATCAGTATTATAAAACATTTATGAATTATGAATTTAATTAAGACAAGAAATCAAATACGTGTTGGTACTCACCAAGTTTTAAATGGATTATATCAAACAGAAAAGTTTGTACTGGTTTCTTCTCGCACAAATGAAAGAAAGGTGAGATGTTTATAGATTAACGGTTTAAGGGTCTGTGTTTTTCCAGTAATGCCGGTGAGTAATTAGTTATTCTGTTATAGATGGGAATAAATTTAAGATTGGACTATTGGAGATATTTATTTGGTGATTTAAGCAAAAATCTGGATTGGATTTGAAGGATTTTATTATTTCAAGTGTTTCATGTATATTTAATTTGAGGCTGTTTTCAACGTGATGTATTAACTTAACTCCTGAGTCTTTTAATGAATTAATGTTTTTTCATTTAAATGAATTGCAAAGTTGGAATTCTCTTTCTTATTATTATATACATGTATAGGTTCCTTTAATCTCTGATTTAGCGATCTTCCAGTATTTCTCATGTATTTGGCTGCACAATTTAGTACTAAATTTTGAATTGCTTATTTTTGAATTTTTTGTGTTTTTGAACTGAAGGTGAATGTATAAGATTCGAAACTAGTTTTCTATAAAACAAAATTATAGAAGTGGCAAATAATTTATCAATCCCTAATTAGATTGATCCTTCTATAACATCATGCGGATGTCAACTGCAGAACTAGAGCATGTTCTATGGTAAACAAAATCTTAAAGAAAATTAAGATTTAAAAAAAATATTTTTTTAAATTAATTAATTGTTATTGCATTATCTTGTATTTTATTGGCGTCACCTTCCAAATTGGTATTTCAAGTAATACAGCTAGAATTATTTAATGACACCATGACCTTTAAAAAAACAAAAAAAACAAACTGTTCCAACGGTTTGTACTACAGCCTTTCTGAAGTTAATTTATTTTAGTAAAGACTTATTTGAAGATAAAAACCCAATTATTCATTGGTATGGTGAAACTTAATAATAATAATACAATAATTCATATACAGTAAAACTTTGTTATAACGCTCCTGCTTATAACGATTTCTTGTATATAACGCTCTTTTTCCTCATCCTTGTCCCAGTTGGTGGTTTACCTATGAAATTTTATTTGTTATAATGATCCGATTTCCTGGTTTCAACACTGATTTGTTTTCTTTAATATTTTTTACATTTATAATGTTTTGTTTTGTAAATATGAGAGGGGTTGACTTGAAGTTTTGAATATAGTATCACAAGGAAACACTAAAACAGTAGGAACCAACGTTATTCTAATTGATTCCACAAACTTAGTTCCTACGAATGTTAAGTTTTATGTTTGTATGAGATATTTTCATGAATTGAAAAGTTTTTAGATTTACGGATACAGGTTCAATTTTTTCCTGAGTTGCTTTGCTTTTACATTCAAGAAAGCATGTCCTGAAAATCTTTTTCTATTAAAGAAAAAATTGGTTTAATTTAAGTGCTCGACAAATCCAATTAAAATCATTAAGATTTTGACGCATCTAAAACTTACTTACATGCTTCAACATTTCATAGCATTTTAAAATAAAGTGGCAAAGGTGTTTCTAGGCATGACAGAATCAATAGGAAAATGATTAGATCTTATATCTTGATCACATTAATTATATCTGGATAGACATCAGATGTTTTGAATGCGTAGTAGACAATTTGTACATTTTTTTTTCCGTGCTCTTCTGAAGTGCAAGAGGAAAATTTTGAACAAATAAATAAATAAATTAGAAAATGCTGTTTCTAAAAATACTGTGGTTTCTTAAGCAAAAATATCGATGATTACTTTAAACCATGGAGATCAAGAATGTATATTAAATGATTATTTTTATTTGTTGTTTAAATAAAGTTTTAAAAAATATAGTTTTTTTTTTCTGATTATAGCGCTCTTTTTCTCTGAGCACTAGGAGAGCGTTTTAACGAAGTTTTACCGTATTTATATACAACAACGGTTTATTTAAAATTCATATATTTCAATATTACTTGAAAAACAATCTGTTATTTCTTTGCAAATTTGGATGATCTCTATCAAACTTGCCTAATATTCATTTAGGGTCTGTTAGTTGTTAAGTTATTAATTATTAAATAATACTTTTTGTTAAATGGATGTTATGGCTCTTTTAAGTTGTTTAATGATTTTGATTTTATTTATTCATGTAAACTTTTACAGTTGTTACTTCAGCAAAAGTCAGCGCCTAAGTCTAGCACAAACCACCAAAAAATTAGAGTAAGTCAAATTGAAAAGAGAAAGTGACCTATCCATTCCAGATCCTTCAACTGATGGATTTATGAAATTAACAGCTTCGCTTTGGTTCCTCAGTGCTCGTTATTTGTTTGTTAATTCATTAAGTTTTTGTCTTGTTTCTCTTATAACAAACACTGTTTTGTTATCTCTCTTTTATTTTTATTTAAAATTTGATTATGGTTTTCTTAATTTAATCAAATAATATACGTAGTAAAATTAAGACGTTCATAAATAAAATTAACATTGAACTTAATATAAATTTTGGTCATTTGGGACTAAAGGCCGTTATATGCTTACGTATTTCTTTTGCATACTGCCAATGTAACTCCGTATATTTATAAAATTGTGAATGCATTTTTAAGATTTTTTTTTCTTCTTTTTTTTTTTTAATAACCATCTAAGCTTTTTTATATATATATATATATATATATATATATATATATATATATATATATATATATGTAATGAATCTGTGCAATTTACAATGAAGCGTACATGTAGAATGAGCAATTAGCATTTCGTCTGTCTAAAACAATATTTTTAAAAAAAATTTACAAAAGTTAATTGCATAAAAAATTATTATTAATATTATGTTTTTGTTTCTTGAAATATAAAAATTCCGCTTTTCTTTCTTCTTTTCATAATATCTTAAGTATGTCGTTAATTTGTATGGGAATCAATCTCTATTTGATTGCTAATTTCAGTTAAATGGTTAGTCTGCCTTAATGGTTTAACTTATCCTCCCTCAGTCTTCCATATCCTGTATGTAGTAGTGATAGTAGTAACTTCTTTGAAGAAAGTTCAGAGTTTATTTCATGATTATAAGACAGGAATAGATAAATATTTTCCGAACCAGCCATATTAGCATTATTATAAGTATAAGTAATGGCAATGATTTCAACTTAATGGTCAAAAATATCTGCCATTATGTATTTGTTAATAATTACTTTTATTAATATAATTGTAATTATTTATTTAAGTACCAATTACTTACCAGAGCTATTTTATTATTGTTTATATTTTAGGGTTTATATCTGTTATTTGAAGAATGAAAACCAAAGCTGTGGTAGAAAATACATTTTTATTCTTTGATACTTCAAATATTATTAAAATTGTATCTTTAAATCTATAATAAGATATAAAAGCATAGTTATTTATGTTACTCTCTACTAACAAAACGTATAAAATACTGCATGATTGGATATAAAACGTATTTAGTGATTAAAATACCTATGTTCTTTTTTCCCTCTGCCCATGATTATTGATATAATTTTCTCGAAAAATAGACTTTTTTTTCTTTCCCGCATTATTACTGAGTGTGTTTTAATTTTATTTGATTATAAATAACATAATTTTATAGTCAGATCTGATATCACAGCTCTGCCTTAAACCTGTCCGTACTCACTTAAATTTAAGTGTTAAATAAAATGATTTGAAAGTATATTTTTCAGCAGCAATAATCTGTAATCCACATCGTGGGTTCATTACTTAAACTTTTTTGTAGGGTTAGTGATGTAATTAAGCAATAATTTATGATCAACTATTAGATTTTAACAATCCTTAGCTAAAAAAATATGAATAATGTTGCATTCATTGAAGTCTCTATGTTATATACAAACAAAAAAGTACTTTTTATAATTTTGTAGCCCTGCCTAAAGTTACATTGATTTTTCGTGCTACTACTAGGCTGCAGTGTTTAGCTACCATTTCTATAGTTATTGATATAATAGGTTAGATACCATTTAAAACCTCACTTAATATAACAGAGCATGGTTTTGATTGGTCACATAAAAATAGGAAATACATTTTCTTATAAGATAGTTGATGCAGAGCTGAGTTGACATTTTTATAATTACAAAAGGGATAGGAGGTAGGGTGAAATGGTGGATTAGGATGGTTTTCATTAGTTAATCTGAGTCAGTTTTCCTAGTAAAATTTTAAAATAATCCGAATGAAAGTGTTATTTATTTTTTATTTAATTTTAAATTATTTATTTATTTTTCTATTTTGTCAGAATCATCTACAATTGTGAAAAACAATTTTGTTATCATTTGTCATTGTTGTTATTCTGCTACTAGTTTCAAATTTCGAATACTTTTCCATATAAAGCATTTTTTGTGTCTTATTTAATGTTAACTTTTAGATATTAAATACTATGTTATACGTTAAAATACAATTTTTTCTGTTTAATTCCTAATTGTCTTGGAAAATTCTCGTTATTCCATTTTCTTAAAAAACACAACTATGAAAAATAAGTATAAGTATCAATGAAAAATTTAAGCGAGGAATGGACAGTTATTCTGTTCTAGTTATGATTATTTTGTAGATTTCTGGTACCAAATTGTATCATTGTTCTACTTTTCAGTTAGGGAAGTTATGCTTCTTTAATATGTGAAACTAAGGTGGGAAAAGGAAACTATATTATTAAAAAGTTCAGTACAAAGCCTCCAACTTTTATTTCCACTGAACAGGTCTGATAAAATCGATCGCTGGGACCAGATCTATATTTTTATTTAAAAAACAAGTATAGATCTTATGCGATATATAAAATGTTCCAATGAAGCTTTTTTCCTGCGAAAAACATGAGCCAACCCACCGGTTTCCGCCTCAGTACGAATAATGTTTGACCCACCTGTGGCACAAATTGTTACAAAAATTTCATAAGCCCCTGGAAAAAAAAAGTAGCTTATAAAAATGGCTCCACTTTTCAGATTATCTGATATTATGATATTAGTATTTAAGATTCATCTACATGAAAAAATACAAACTGATTTACATAAGTTTATTAAACAAACAGAAAAATTTATATTACAGTCAATGTGTTTAAGAAAATAATCAATTGAAAATAAAGTTCAAAAATCCAAAATCATAAGTAAAATTGATATCACGTTACAATAGCAATGGTAAGATTTAAGAAGATAAAGGTAAAAGTGTATCCATCAAAAATAAGAAATTTGGACAATATTTTTCAGTCGGAAGCATGTTGTTTATTTATAAATACCGTATCAATGTGGGACTCAACTTGATTCTTAAGTCCTCTTCAGCACCAAGTGCTTTCGTCTTTACTATGGTAACCATCCTGAATCATTTTTATTCACTGTAGATCGTGTTTATTCATCTTATAATTGACGCATTCAAAAATAATTTGGGAAAAATTGTTATCCCTCATTAAACGTGTTAAAAATATGATTTTATTTATGAATTTTGTTGGCAAGCTTACCACCTGGAATGTCCTTCCATACCACCAGTGGTATGAATACCAGATAACCTTTGTCCTAATGAACCTATTATGTGTTTAGGATATTTCTATGAACTACACAAATTCTTTTATTTTCATTTTTTAAAATTCATTTACTTTCTTTTTTACAAATATCCTTTTCTGTATAACCATAATAATTATTTTTTGCACATTGTGTTTTTCATATCCTCTCTTATTCCAAAATTGAAAAAATTAGTTGATATCAATATTCTTAGCAGTGAAACAAATTCCGAGTGAACGGATCTCACAGATTTTTAATATTTCATTGTTTTTATCAATTTCTTGTAAACTTATGTAATGTTGATCTAAGTAATGTAGATTTTAAGTTTAATGCTGTTGTAACAGATTATTTTTTCTTTTTGTTTATGAGATACTGTACAGTCTCACTTATATTCAGTTATACAAATTCTCATTCCCCAGCGAAGCTCCATTTGGTCCTATGTAATTAATTATTCACTCATACGATATTCAGTCATATAGTTATTCAATTATACAAGTTATACAATATTACTGGAAATTCGATCTCTAGGAATAAATATTATTCAGTTATACAAAATGTTCCTTACTGGCATCTGCTTGGAGGTGTTTCGCTTCCAGTTGGTTTTCCCTAAATCGTTTCGTGGCTTCCATTGTTTCCGGTCTGTTCCACTGTGTCAGTGATTCATCCCCTTCAGTTCACAAAATTCTCCCACTCCTTAAATTTTGTTTGTACCGAAAGTCGTTTTATTGTGTACTCACCACCCTATATCAAAAATATTTTTTATTTTTAAATGAATTAGAAAGAACGAAACGTTCTTTAGAGAAAAAAAAAAAAAAGTTAATGATAAACAGAATGGGACAAAAACAGCTGTGACAGGACCTCCTGAGTGATCCAATCTTCACGGAACCACGGGAGTAACTTTTGATCATTTTGTAGAATTGGATAACCTGGCTGTCTACGCATCCGAAATTGGCCAGGAATTATAGCTGAAGGAATTTTAGACATTACGATTCCCAATGTATATTTACCTTATTTCATATGATTTTTTTTGTTTTTTATTTGAGAATTTCGAGTTCTCTTCTTTATAAGTATGTATAAGAAATATTTTTCAATTCTATTTTGTGAGATTTTAAATTGTTTGGTGTAAATGTGAATTATTATTATGCCCTTTTTTTGTTAGGAATATTTATTTATTTAAAAAAAAAAAAATATATATATATATATATATATATATATATATATATATATATATATATATATGTATTAAAAATATATTTTTTTAATGAAACGTATATTTTTAATTATACACATTAAATATAGGTATATTTTTTTTTAAGGAGTATATATTTGTTTAATGTTAAAATTAGAAATCACATGCCAAACTTTACGATAGTATCTCAATGGGATCCATGCCTTGGTTTTCTTTTCTTGATTTTTCGAATGGCTTTTGATTCATTGTTTTAGTTTCATTATAACTAGATAATGATCTGAGTTTATCTAATCTGAGATCTGAGCCTCTGTTATGACCTCACATCATTGATACTATTCAAATAATTGCTTGATACAAGCACAAAATTTGTCTGGTTTGGCGTGTTGCCATTGGGTGAATGCCAGATTTTACTGGAGTTTATATTAGATTAGAACATGGTACTCATCATTACTAAAGACTTTGAGGCTGCAAAATTTATCATTCGTTAGCTATTCTCATTTGTGGAGTTATGGAAGCTGCATTTTCCGATCGTGGGCATTAATTTTGCTTCTTTTCTCCCCTATGTGTTATAATCTCCAGAGCAATTTTAAGGTCAGATACAGGTGTCATAAATATGCTCTAATTTTTCTTTGATTTCTTCACCTTTTTCTTATTCGGGCATGGGCATTCACAATGCTAAGATTATGAAATTGCTTCCTCATGTTGATTTTACAAATTCTTTCATCTGCGGTATGGAAATCCAATACAGAATTCTTCAATTCTTCTTTGTTACATACAAGGAACCCAATACCTAACTAACTCATGCTTGTCCTTTGCTCCACTATAGAACAATGTGAACTCATTTCACGGTACACTTCCAATTACTTTCTACCTTATTTCTTGTACGGGTTAAATTTCTGTGCCTCTAGTCTGAGTTCATTCTGCTCTGTAAAGTATGCGTATCTTCCATGTACATATTCTTATAGTCCGTTTCTGAGGTCTAAGTCATTTCCATGAGTCCTTCTGATATCCGTGGCTAGATGATTGAGAGTTCGTAACCAGATAATTTTTTGCAACAAATAGGTTGTCAATCCCCCCTCCCTCTCCTCCCTCCCCTCCTCTCCCTGCTAACCTTCCTCCTTAGTCCAGACTTGGGACTGGCACTAGCTCCTACAATGCTATCTCTACTGGCAGAATTTATGTTTAGTCCAATGGGAATAATTTTTTTTTTTTAATGATTAAACTTATTTTAATTGATAACTATATGAATTTCAATTTTCATTTTTATTTATGAAGTTTCAGTATTTTCTAATTTTCCTTTTCTCTATAAACTGATAGAATATAGAAATAGGTTATAAATGAAGGATTTAACGTAATTAATATTATTGCTGCTGATTCTATCTAAGATACATTTTGTTACAGGTATTTAGAGCCAGGACACCTCCAGAAGCAATTGAACTTGTTTCACGATTGCTTGAGTATACCCCAAGCTCCCGTATCTCCCCACTTCAGGCTTGTGCTCATCCCTTCTTTGACGAACTTAGAGACCCAACAACATGTTTGCCATTGGGTAGGCCGCTTCCTCCTCTCTTCAATTTCACTGAACAAGGTAATTTTTCTATTTACAAATCTTTTACCATCACTTTATATTAATAATGTGCTTTATTATTGTTAATAATTATTTTGATTGTTTCTGTTTTAATAAATATAAACTTATTTGGAAAAAGTTTATACGAATTCCTAATTGCCGACATGTAATTGAATAATTTTAAGCATTCAAGAAGTTGAGTGAGAACATAATGTATTTGTAATGATTAACGCCAATGCCAAGGACTTATTAGAAGAAATATATAATTTAATCAAGTTGAATAAATTATTTCAAGAAATATTTGATGAAAGTATTGAAGTGGGAGTGTAATCAATCATAGAACGGAATGAATATGAGTTTCTCTGTATGGTCTACCATAAATTGCATCTATTTCATGAAATGGGATGGCATCAGTCTCTAAGTATGAACTTTTATAGTTATGAGTTCCTAGCTCCGAAGTTAAAATTTTGGAAGAAGCAGAAAGAGAATTGTCAATAATAAAAAAAAAAAAGTATATATTTGGTTAAATTCCATGTGTGACCTACATGACAGTTGACACAAAATTAAAACTTTTTTAGTTTCTCCCATCTAAGTTTTATTAAATAAACAAGACCAAATAATAGAACATAAACACTTGTGACCTACTCATCATGTGCAAAGTATCTACATATAAAATAATAAATTTAAACACTGTTTCTTGCTCAGTATGTCTATCCCATGTTCCTAACACTTCTTTTTTCTCTGAGCTTCTCTTTAATTTTTGTTCGTGTTTGATTTTATTTTACTCCTCCAATTCTTTTGTCTCTCATTTTAGTTCTGCCTAAATTCAGTGAAATTTTCTTTTTGGTGCATTTTATCGCTTTATACACTTTCTTTTAACTGCTGTTTTACCCATTTTTGATTATATGCTGCAAGAAATAATATTGGGTTGTTGAAAAAATAGTGGTTTTTTATATTTATTGAAAATATGCTATATCTTTACTTCAACTGTATGTATATATTTAGTAAAAAAATATTTCCATCAGAATCTAACAAGCTTATTTATCCCAGTAAGAAAGAAATTTGGATCCCTGGAAATATGGTCGCGTGGGTAGGGTAAAGGCGTTGCAGCTTCCGATGGATGACATCAATTTTTTGACAGTACTAGATGGCAGTGATAGTCTCACTACAATTAAGAATGCTGTAATGGATAATACTGACAGTTGACCACCATACTAATGAAACCAACTCTGCACTGTGCACTCATTAATGGCCCCTGGACCCCACACTCCATTGATATAAAGATCAGTTTGCGCAGCACTGCACCCTAGTATAAATTCATCAAACTAAATCTGATGAAAATCGCTCTTTAACATTTATCTTTTCAAAGGCATTAACCAGACTGAGCAAAATGACTTTATTGTTTGAATTTTGGGTGAAAGAGAGGATATAGAATAAGGTTTATTATAATATATTTAAAATTAATATTAAGGATTTGCTTTGTGTACACGATTGGTTTTTTAAAACATACCAAAGTTGGAAACCTTCATTATGTTTGCGTCAACCCATTTTATTGTGACCTACATGACACACTGGCACTTACTTGTTTTGACAGATATGAGTATATTGCAAATCAGTATTAGTTATTGTGATATCAGATTATTTTCCTGTAAAAATATTGTCAGTTTTGCTCTATTTGGAATACAAATCTGTTATTCAAGAGCAGTATGAAGCAACATGGATGCCTTAATCTTTGATGGCTATCCTGTTAGATGACTTTGTGCTAACAATCAACAATACCATCACAAAAAATTCTCCAAATGCCCAAACTTGAAATGTTAGGGAACTGAAGAATAAATGAATAATTCAGATTTTTCATACTTCATAAAGTGATCTGGTTCCATTAGCATGGAATTTGTTTATATATATCCTTTTCTCTTTGATGGCGTCTCGTAAGTGGTGAAGTAGGGCTGCATAATACTCGGCATTCACTGTGGTGTTACTTTCCTTAAAATCAATCAGCATTAATCCTCTACAATCCAAAAAAATGGTGTCCATTACCTTTTTTATCGACCGCATGACTTTCCTCTTTAGCGGAGATGCTTCTCCTGACCTTCTCCTTTCCATGGACTCCCTTTTGGTGAGTAGGTCATAATATAGAATCATTGTCTCATCCCCAGTTACAATTGAATCCAAGAAATTGTTTGGATCGGCATTATACCTGCTTAAAAATTCATTGCAGCAGCTAACACCTTCCTCTTTTTGAGCAGCCAAAAAAATTTTTGGAACCCATCTTGCACTCACCTTGCTCATATGCAATAGATCTTTAATGGTCCTCAGAAAACTTGTTTTTGAAAGCCCCAACCTTGCTGCTATTTCTTTGGTCTTCAGCCTCCGATCAGACAGCAATTCAGCTTCCACAAGTTGGATTGTTTTAAAAGTGACAGCTTCCAATGGTCGACCAGGATGCGGGTCGTCATCCAGACTTTCTCTCCCTAACTTAAATAAGTTTGCCCATTCTTTTACAATGGAATATGAGGGGGAAGACTCCCCATGCACACCATATAAGCGCTCTTTAATTTGCGCAGGAATAATGCCCTCTTTACACAAGAATTTAATAACTGCACGGTACAGGATTAAGGAAGTGCAAGCGATAGGTATGGAAAATGCAGATATAGACATGCACGGCGGGCAAGTCAGCCTGCTTGAAGTAGGGGGATGAAGGCAGGTCCAAAACTTCTGGACTTTACTATGTGTGTGTATATATGTATATATATATATCCAGCTACATACATGCACATATGCACAAAAAAACAAATGTATGTATATACATACATATATAAAATTCCATTTACTTTATTTAGTTGAATAAAGTAATAATACGTATTTATTTTAATTTAGAGAAGATCACGAAACCTCAGATAATTTATAAATTATGTTGCAATGTTTGAGATAAAATTAAGCTCATAAAGAATTTTATAATGACTACTTATTGTGGCTTTCGTTGTCTGGGCTACTTATAATGGTTAATTATCAAGAACTTTTTTTAGAAATTTTATTAAATGGCTTATTAGGATCAGCTTTCTATTGTTATTGTTGTTTGCTAAATTGTAGCTAGCTGGATAAAGAAATTGACATTATGCCAAATCTTATCTGACCTATTATTGTTTTAATCCCTGACAATATTTGCAACATTTTAAGAACTACAGTATTTTAGAATAATTGGAAATTTACCTCAAATTTTAAAACTGTCTTAAGGTTTTTATACTGTTTATCTCATTGTTGCACTTAAATCACTAACTTATTTCATTCATTTTAGAAAAAGAATTGATCAAACATCTCTCATACCCTGGAGATTTCAGTTGTTGAACTTCAAAGGCACATGAAGGATTTCTAATTGTTTTAAAATAAAACTTAAAATCTTGGACAAATGTTTGTGAATTAAATAATTAAATCATTTTTTAAATAACATCTCGGCTGTGGAAATTTGTATATAATTTTATGAAATTGAAAAAATAAATGCTTACTTCAGCTTATATTTTTATTTATCAGTAATTTTATAATGGATTACAAGAAATTTCCTCTAGCAATATTAATGTTTATGATGTATATATATATAAGTAATTGAATATTAATGATAGTTTATTAATTTTGTTATTGATTGATTTTGATTTATTTTCGGAATTGAAATAATTTGAACATAATATGTATAAGTGTGCTTGTAATGTTTCATTTAAATATATAATACATTCAATGTTTGCATTGATTGTTATTATTTTAACAATAATCATAGTTGTTATATTTACTATTATGATCTTTTTGAATTAATGATTGATTATAAGGGCCTGCTAGTAGATCTGACTTTTTTTTTCCAGACAATCTTAATGATCCCAGTGTTTTTATTAGATATCAATTTAAATATAGATTTTTATTTTATAAAAGTTTAATAAGCCATGCATGTCAAATTTGTTTACCATAGAGGCCAAGTTATTTTATTACAAGATGAAAATACCAAAAAAATATTAGTTACCAACTTTATAACCACCTTTGGTAACTTATTTTCTTCTTTAGGATTAGAAGTTTTGTAATTCTACCACCATAAAAAGTACTATGTGTTGTATCAATATCAAAACATTGATCTTGTAATACCTCTTTAAACCATTTATAGTCTAAGGTAGAATTAATTAAAAAATTGTGCATTCATGCAGAAATATACATGATGGATGGTGGAAAGTTTCGATGAAAATATGTCTGAAAATAGGATTTAGAAATTAGTAATGAGTTTTCGTACACAAATAGACTTTTAAATATTTTGAACATGAAATTAAAATAATTAGAAGAAACAACTTTTTTTCATTTTTATTTAAATTCACTTTTTGTTGTCATTTGAAAAGCATATAAATTGTCGTGTAGCTATGTAAAATAAATCACATCCTCTTTTTTTGGTTACAATGAATTAGATTTATAGGACAATAATATATATTTCAATTTATTTCTCTGAATCTGTTTTGGTTCAATAGTTTTCTTGAAATCTAAGTCCCTTGTGCATTCTCCTTTGACCTAGCTAGTTAGACTTAGCATAGATGTTCAGAATATGATCAAAACGTTGTTAAATGACTTGCCATGCTTATTGGCATGTTGATTCAAACAAAGTTAAGCGAGATGTCTATAGGGTTTTCAAAACAAAGTTAAGCGAGGTGTCTATATTGGACTTTAATTTTTATTTTATGTTGAAAGTTCGTTACCAAACTCTTCCTCATGGATCAGAAAATATCTAGATTTTCCTGATCTTAGATTGAAATGAGAAATATAGTGTGAATTGAATTCAGCGTTCTGCTTGTATGATTTTATATTTGTGTGTTAAAGATTGGGACCAATAATATTGTAAAAGCTTACATACATTTTCATGATTTTTAAATAATAGGAAATGTTTAATTTTTAGAAGAAGAAATCAAATTTACTTCCATCCTTGTGGAAAGGAATGAAAGTGCTGATCATTTGTTTCAGTTGTCATGAATGAATGTGATTGATTTTATTTTGTTTGAAGAACAAGATTTAATGATTCTTTTACTGAGAAATGGGTCAGAATGATATTCAGGTGGCAGACATTGCCAGAAGTTGGAAAAAATAAATAAATAAACAATGAGATCAAAAAAGTAATGCTAAAACTTTAATTCCCACTATATTGTGAAAACAACAGTAATATTAAAATGCTGAAATTATTACACAATGGTATATTATTTCCAAATATTTTTACAGCAAAAATATCTGGTGTGTCCACTCACACGACTCCTTATCATTTTGTGTTTGAATCCAAAACAAAATATGTGTCCTATATCTTAGCTAATATTAGCCCAATTAAGATTTTTTCTTTTTATATTTAGCTTTTTAGACAGTTGAATAATCTTTCAATTGACCATGTGAAATGTTCTGGTAGATGTACAGTTTTAGAATTATCAAATAACTAAACAAAGGTGAACTGTTTTCCATAGGAGCATCTGTGGAATACTTTATAAAGCATGCCTACAAAGTTCAATACGCTATAATATAGTGTGAAATATTATCTCTGCTAATAGTGATCTGATTTCGATTTTTTCAAAATGTAGATTTGAAGATTATATTAGGACCACCAACCTTGAAGTTGTAGGATTGAGTGGAGGGAGATATGTATATGTATATGTATAGGCAAAGATTGATAGTGTTATCGGCATCCAACCTTCCTGTTCATTAGGTCTTGTTATTGCTATCTATTATAAATGTACTGAGTTGCCTTGTTAAGGTTATGTTCACTCCCTGATATCCTCCTCTCACCATATCTCTGGAATTCCACAGTGAAATTTTTCTTCTTGATGCGTCCTCATATTACACATCAAGTTGTGAAGTACCTAATAGAAATTAACTCAAAAAGCAAATTTATTTCACTGATATTTTTAAGTGTAAATACAGTTCTTACCTCCCCTCATTTATTATAATTTATTATAATAAAGTAAACATTTTATGTTTTAATAATCTCATGTTAGGCAGGGGTGCCCATTTTTGTCCTCTAAGGGGTGTCTCATAAGCATTTCTCTCATGGTAGATGATTTGCACTATTCCTGTATATGGTTAGATTTAATGATAACAAAAAAAGTTTATTATAATTATTCTCAAAGTAATTTTTTTAAATTTTCAATTCAAGTAATAATAACACTTTTTTCAACCTGAAAAATGAATTTATTCTATAAAATTTTGAACATTTAAACAAAAATACATTTAAAACTTGAAATTTACTTTAAAAAATAATTAAATTATTAAATTTTATTTGACAACATATAGTCTTTTGAAAACAAAGATTATTATTAGAATTACTTTACAAAGCTGATATACTAAGAAGGAATAATTTTTCGAAGTGTTTAGTCAGTATGCTCTACTGTTCATTAGAAAAAAACTAAGTAAAAGTAGCACTAAAAAAATATTTGCATTTGTTTTAAACTTACATTATTTCCTGGGGACATCTGAGACTGAAGATTCCAGATTGCATAAAATATCATAAGGTTTTCTTGCTTCGGTCCATGATAAAAAAAAAAAAAATTCACACAAGAGGTGTCCAGGTAAACAAATCGATCCAGCAAGAAAACCAATGTAACAATTAGCAGTGTACTAGTGAGAAAAAACTCAGCCTAATCCATTGCAAGACAAAAGTAAAACTGAATTGGGTTTAAGAGGAGAGTTTAATATTAAAGAAAAAGTAGCAATAACAATATGAAATAATAAAGGGAAGGTAGACGAAAGTATAAATAAATCAGATGAAATACGAATACAATTTACAAGTTTATTTCCAGATATGAGCAAAATGCTCACAGCTACACTTAACGTTAAACTTAAGGTATTGAAATCATCATTGATAGTGTACTAGACAGCACACAGCTGTGGTGCACTTTCATATACGTGGAAAAAACGTTAATAAATCTTAATTTTTATTCAAATTTGTTATTTTTTTCAATTGGAAAATTATTGTTCACAGAAGGATGTCCAATGTAACATAGCTAAAACATATCTTGATTTTATATAGCGTATTAGGAAATTAACAAATTATTATGATGAAGCTGATGTTAATTTAGAAAATACAAAATACTAACTTCTTTTCTTAGAATAATCATTTGTTCGTATTCAACTTGTTCATTTTTAACTCATAAATAAATTGTACTGTAATCTCCCAGACTGATGCAACTATCACCACAAGCTTTTCCTGAATCTTGGAAATTTACTACTGTAAACAAAAATACACTTTTGTTTAATAGATTCTCCCTGCAGTGATGAATGACAAAATAGACTTTTACAGTATGAAATCACCTTGAATTTTAATTAATTTTGTAGGTCTTCAATAGTTTTAATATTGATTGTAAAATCGATTTTCATATTTCTTGGAATCTGAAAATATTTGAATCCACTTGGAATGTAATACTCAAAAATATTGTCAACAATTTAATAAACATTATTGTTGATAATCAGTGTTGGCTGATCAGTTGTTTGGCATACCTATTACAGTACATTATGCTGCATTCAATTCCGCTTCAAGAAGTGGGTTTGCAGTAGAATATTCTGTTGTAACTTTCTGCTTAAAAATATCTTTAATAAGTATAAGAATGCAACAATTACAAGTCTAACTGATATATCAAAGGAAATGAACATAAAACAATTTCTTGCTATCAACAAAATTGTTTATTCATTTTTAATTGTTTTGCTGATTAGTTGGATACTTTTATCGTATAACTTGCAATTTTCCTTGAAAATTTAAATCTTGTTATGGTAATGTGGCTTGATGTAAGAATAATTTCATGAGGAAATTTCTCACATTCGATAAGGAAACGTAAATGAGAATAATTACTTAGATTTTATGAATGGATATGTCAGTAACTTTTATTATTAGACTTTGAACAGTTCTTGGATTTTTTTAAAACCAATTTCACAAGCAGCCTGAATTAGATAAAAAATTTGAAGCAAATAAATTTAGTTTCCTAAATTTTTTCATATTTCATCCCTTAAATCTAGCTGAGTTATAATAAAATATAGCTTGTAGGATTTAATTAAATAATTATTATAATCCTAAATAGGCTCTTGAAACGCACATGTAAAATAATTTGGAGGGCTTGCCATTCATAATAAGCTTGTTGATACTATCATTTTTTTTTATTCCCTCCCTATTGACCGTGACCCCAATTTCACACCTGCCCTTTAAACTACAGTATTTCTCATAAGACCAGAAATGTAAAAAAAATAAATGGTTTGAAAACAATTTTGTTTCACTTTTAGAGACATTTTTGTACCAATAGCACCAGTCTACTCTATTAAAAATGTTAGGGTCAGTTACTTTTTTAAAATAAGTTTTATACAATGCTCAGTTGATAGTTACATATTTGCCCATACACTGTCATTGTAAATACACAGCCCCTATCAGCTATTGAAACCATTAAGCCCCTTGAAACCATTTAATTTCTTCTAAATTTCTTACCATTTATTATGCAGAAAATAAATTTTTCTGTAATATAATTAGTAGATTATATAAATTCCTTTCAACTAAAATATATAACATCATTTTATGATTACAAAAGGACTTTGGGTTTTCTAACATGTTTAATTTTGAGTTTATCTATAATATATGATTTTGTATGGCCAATTAGTCTTATTGGTTTATTTTAAATGCCAGAAAACATTATTCAGTGGAAAGTACATTAATTAATAATGGATGGTTAAAAAAAAAATAAAATAGAATTATGAATATTCTTAGGTTTAAGCTCTAAGCTAAAACCACTATCAAGCAAAACTTAAACTCAAAATCTACCTTGAGTAGGAACCATTGTGTTCGAATTCTGATTGTCGTAAGCAAATAGATGCCATGGCAATGAAATACATTAATACCCACGACAATGATAAAATGAATTTTAGAAAATTATTTCAATATTGAATATCTGTCCAATTATTAATTTTATGATCTCTTTTCATAAGGATAATGATAATTAATCATAATTAAATAGAAAAAAAATTAACAAAAGGACACTAACTATGTCAAACCACAACAATGATAGTTCAAATCTTACAAACGTATTATTTTGGAGTAATATATAATTCCTAGCTGGGATGAGGGGATTGAGAATTAAAGTGAGGGCTACATTTAAAACTTCAAGAATTCCACAACCATTCAGAATCCTGATTATCATTTAAATTTCTCTGTTTTCTGTTTGAGTTTTTCTTTGTCCACGACAATGATATTTTTTTCATGAGACATGTTTTGAAAAATTCTACGTGTTCTAACATTATAAAAAAATTAATTGAAATAATTTTTGCAAGCATTCAATTAAGACCAGAATACAGTAAAAACTTTTTCCGAGGATGGATTATAATAATGTTGAAATGTATTTGAATGCAAAAAATGTTGCTCTGTGATAGCCATCACAACGGAATTGAGTTTCTCACGGCAAGTATAACATCAGTGAACCTTCTAATATAATTTATTCATCATATCTATTAGAAAGAAATATTTTGCGCGGTCATATTGTAACCAACATGTATGTTTAGTGTTGTTAACCATTTTATTCAAGTGGGACTTAAAAATTGCCTATTGTTAGAGATTCAATTCAGGTGGCAATTGGAAGCAGAGTTGAGCTGAATAGAATAAGCTGAGCCATTCCGATGTAGGATGTGACAATGCAAAAAGTACGAGTTCATCTTATTTCGCAGTTAATTTTATTAATAATAAAAAATGGGGAAATGCATGATTAAAACAAAACCAATTGTAAAAATGATGAATTAATTTTCCTATGCACATTGCTTTTTATTTAATTTTATTTAATGGATTTTAAATTTGTCATCATTATACGAGTATTCTATTAAAAGTTGGACACTTGATTGTAAAATTTAGTCGAATGTATTTACATTCAATTATTATCATAGTTCTTACAAATATTCTTATAGAACATCGTTCGTAGAAATGAATAATTCTCTTTGTTGTAAGGAAACTTCGTATAACTCACTCCATTTCATCCTAGTGCATTCCACAACCGGTTTTAAAGACTAGAGTAAAACAATAGAGGTTTTAAAAGATTTACTAAGTGAGATTTACTTGAGCTATTTGACAAGAATCGACTCATTATTTAGTTTACCCATGTCGCGATCTAAGTTGGAAGCTGGCTCTGCTTCTCATATCTGTCTGTTCTGTACTCGCTTCCCTAAAATCATCATTGATAATAGATAGTCAGGAAATTTTTTATTATACAAGCCAATGTTTTGACCCAAACATGTGGACCATCTTCAGAGCTAAAATGTTTGGGCCGAAACATCGGCAAATATAATAAAATTACTGACTGATTTCCTGGATATCTATTATGCTTGATGTACCTCTTGCAATCAATTATCTATCATTTCTAAAACCATAATTTTAGTACTGTTATTGGTTGGGGGTACTAGTCCGTCAAGTGGTCCTTTTGGTCTGTTCTGCCAACCTCTAATGTCTACCTAGATGTTGTAGTCCTGTCCAAACCAGAGTGGAGAATTAAGATTCATTTTGTGGGTGCACCATGAAATAAGTATGAACATGAAACAAATGTGGTTCATATTTATTTCATTTAAATATGAACCCACACGATTACAAACCATGCTCTCTGATATTCACATCCCAATTTGCTCATCAGCCATAGTTTCAAACATACTATATTACCTTTGTTGACATAATTCACATTTAGCGTCTTAGGTTTGTATTAAATATTCAATTATAGTTGGCAAGCCTAGCATCAGTGAAGGCTACAATACTAATGCTTTTGTTTTTCTTAAATGGTAGCAAATTCTGCTGTGCTTTGTATGGGGCCACCTCACCTTTACACTTCAGATACTCTAGATATTCACATTGTAACGAGAAATCAAACCCCTTATCCTTCCACTGCTTATGATATTGACTTTTCATATTTTAAATTCTATCCTAGTAATGTGTGTTATAGTATTTATTCACGATTTCTTGACCCATTTTATTTATAAATGTGGTGTTGTCTTAGTCTATTGGAAAATTTTAGATTTAATAATTATATATATTTTTTAAATTACATGCTTTATAAGCAGTTAGACCTTATAATTTGCTCAATTTATTTGTAAAATGATTCATTAGCTTCTAGTGTAGTGAAGGGACAGAAGTTTATGAGATGAGCAAGTTTATTACTGTATATTGATAAAATGTTTCATGCAAGTTACATAGAAAAATGAGAAGAAAAAGTCACCAATTAATCCAGCACTATCAACATCTAAGCCTCTCAAAAAAATATTTTGAAAGTCTTGTTTATATTTCTAATTAATTAAAAAATTCAATACCCTTATTACAAATCTTATTACTTGGATCTGTAAAATAGATTAATGGAAATAGAAGTTTTGACTAATAATTTTGTGATGTAAAACTTTATGAGAGCTATATGTTGAATTATAACATGCTAATTGCTAGATTTTCATATTTAATGTTTTGTTTTTGTTATATGTTTTCTTTTAATTTTAAGGTTAGTTTTATTCATTAACAGTTTTGTGAAATTAAATATTTTAATTAAACCCATTTGTTTTCTATACTGTATTGTGTTTGTTTATATTTATTTTTTTTTTATTTATTTTTCATTGTTGAAAAAAATTAATGGTATATAAGTAATATTTATTTTATAAGTATAATAGGATATAATTTATAAGTATAATAGGAAAAAGAAGTACAAAGTAGTTACAGATTTAATATATTGATGGTGAAGATTCCCAACCTCCAATGCCAAATTATGTGATTTTTTTTTTTTTTACTATTTTGTTGATATTTATACATTAGTTCTTCAACCTCTTGTAGGCATGCCATTTTGACATTGGAGGTTGAGTAGGTTCAATATCAGAGACGAATAACATTTGGTTTGTTGAGAAAATGCTTTAAAAAAAAAAAGTTTCATTGTTGCTTACTGAATTATTAAAATATCATATATTGCTTCTTGTTGTGAGTCAATTTCTTTGGAAGAAATATGAGAGCATATAATCCTAGGGAAAAAAAGATGCTACTCAGATAGTAGAAACATGCTTATCTTATGGACTAATAGTAATTGAATACATATTCAGAAACAACCTCTGCTGACTGATATATATTATACATGTATTTTTTTATTTCTATTCTTACTAACTTTTCTTTTGCTAAATTGTTTCTGAAGTTATTAAAACTGGATTCATTTTAGTCATGGCCAAAGTGAATGACTTATCTTTTCTCCAAAATTGGAAAAGTCGAATTTCATCTTAGTTACTATCATCTCCCATTATATAAGTACTAGTATACCCGAGCGAGAACTCTCCCATTAGATATCAATGCTTATTTTAATCCCTTATACATTCGAGGTGTAAGCGATATTAGGGAAACAATATAATATTACCAAAAAAGTTTATTTAACATGCATATTTGGTGAAGCTACATAGTTTGTAGTGACTATGTTGAAGTTACAGTTCATACTTAGTAAGTAATTAGCTTATCCCACTGGAAAACATCTCTTCAATTTAGCAGTTAGGCAATTAGATCCAGCTATAACATTTTCTATGTGTAGTATGCAAATTTAACATTGTCCGTTAGGGTTCGGCATGGGAAACAATATATAATTTCCTACTCATTAAATGTTTTTGTAAACAGACTCTAATTGATATAAATTTGCCATGACAACACTTACGCAAGATGGCACCCAGCCGCCTGCGGACCTATATCCTGCGTTATCTCGAAAACGGTAGGTTTTTAAGCTTTAAAACGCTGGACCAATATGCTCCGTAGGAGCGTATATGGTCTTGATGCCCGTGTCAAAATCTTTAAAACCCAACTTATCCCATCTCGATCCGCCGACTCTCAGTCGTCAAATCTTAAAACTCTCTCCAGTTTTTTCATCACTTTTATTTAAGCCCTAGTAAGAATTCAAGAAACAAAATTGGAATTCGTCACTTCTCCGTGAAATTCCCTTTCTTTTGATGCCTCACTCATCAAAATCCATCGCTCCTGAGAGCGGGAAAAGGGATCTATACTACCGTAATAATATATAGTAGTGATAAATTGTAATAATACAAGCATAAATTGGAATAATACAAGTATAAATTGGAATATAAATCCAAGAGCTTAAATTATTAAGAATTAAGACAGTTAACTTGATAATTTAGATGATCATTTATAACTTGGTCAGTTGATGTGTGCATGATAGTATATAAGGATCAATCTAATTACAGATTGATAAATTATTTGTCACTTCTATAATTTTGTTTTTATTGAAAACTAGTTTCAAATGTTATTATACATTCATCTTCAGTTCTAAAAACCCACTGTACTTACTTTGTTTTAAATTGCTTATTTTTTTAATTTTTGTGTGTTTTTAGAACTGAAGACGAATGTATAACATTTGAAACTACTTTTCAATAAAAACAAAATTATATAAGTGGCAAATAATTTATCAATCCCTAATGTATAACTTGTTTTCTGCAGTGATCTTTTATGTATTTATTATAAATATTTTCTAGTATTTTGAAGCATAAGATCTGGATTCATTATTTAATGTTGTTGTACAAGCAGTTCCCTTTATCTTATAAATTAACTGTTGATTATGTTACTACACTTTATAAATTTGCACGATTCTCAGTGTTCTCATTTCTTCTCGACTGTCCTTAAAAATGTTTTTTATATGGTTTATCGGCTATCCTTAAATATTTTAAGCGATTACTGTGTTCTCATCTTATCAGATCTATGAAGGGTTTATAACTAAATAATGCTCTATTGATTTAGCATCTAACATTATTTAGTATTTTTTAAAGACTTTAACATACTAACAGACCTTTTCTCTGTTTTCAATATTTTATTAATCCTTTATTTATAGTAAGCCCTGGGCACGTCTGTTTGTACTATCTATTGTATCACCATTTATTTGGCAAATAGAATATGCTGATTTTTTGTGCATCTCGTGTGTGGTGAACAGAAAGTTTAAACTATTTACACCATCACATTAATGAAGGAAATGTTGAAATCATAAATTGCTTGCACCTCTGTGTGTAAAATGTGATGTAGGTTAGGTTACTCACTATGTAGATTTAATTTCAGTGAAGTGAAAACAAATGTCTCATTTCATTCTTGCTTACTGAACGGAAAAGTCTTAAAACTCATTGTATTTTCCACTTACCAGTTTTTCATATTATGGTTCATAAATTTTTTCTTTCTCCAAGTTCACTTAATCTTTTCAGTGTAATATTGGTATAAATAGCGTGTATTGATCTAACACTGTTATTTTGTAACTAGCTCAGCAGTTTTTTAATTATTTAAACATGTTTTATTATCTTTAATTGATTTTCATTATATAATTTCCATTTTAATTTATATGATGATTTGTTTAGAATTAAGCATAGAGCCAAGTTTGAACGGTATTTTGGTTCCAAGAGGAAGCACAAATGTTCAAAGCAGCACGCCTGAAGGTGCTGGAACCAGTACAACAGGTGACAGTTCTGCTTCACAGCAAGAAAGGTCATCTCAGGATATGGCCTAGGTCAGTCAGCTAAGGAGTTATGTTGTAAGCATTAAATTGATTAAAGATTTGTTATGTATTTCCAGGAATATTTAATATTATTTTGTAAAATTATAATTAATCAAATCATAATTTTCATCTAATTATTTATATTGAAACTGATTCTTTTCTGAAAAAATTAAGCTGTCAGTTAAATTTCTTAAAAAAACTACTGCTATTGTAGTTCAATAATTATCAATCACTGTTAATTTATTTTTTTTCGTACAAGTTTAATCCATGTTCTTAAAGAATTTTGAATAAATAAGTATTGATGTTTAGTTTTATTAACTTTAGTGCTTAATTTAGTTATTTCAAGTTAAACGAAACCCTGAAGAAAAACAAAATTAAAACATAGCTATTTTCCAGTTCTTCATGAAATGAATACTAGATGTTACTATTTTATTCCTAATAATATTTGCTCACCATATTCATCTTTCTCTTTTTCTTTCATGAAAATCCAAAGCTGTGTTAGCATAAGTTTTATTCTAATTGAAAGTGAAGGATTATAGAGAAAAGTAGGTTTTTTTTATGTTTTATTTAGAACAATAAAGAAATTTGTCTCTCAAAAATAGTAAAGATTACAAGTGACATATTTTTATAGATTCCCTATTCCATGGGCTCCCTTTTGATGAATGGATCATAGTGTGGAACCAGTGTCTCATCCCCAGTTAGAATTGAGTCCAAGAAAGTTTTTGGGTTACATTATACCCATGTAAAAATTCATTACAGCAGTGAACACGTTCCTCTTTTTGAGCAGCCGAAAGACTTTTTGGAACCCATCTTGCACTCACCTTGCTCTTATGAAAATGTTCTTTCATGATTCTCAGAACACTTGTTTTTGAAAGCCCCAACATTGCTGCTATTTCTTTGGTCTTCAGCCTCCGATCAGACAGCAATTCAGCTTCCATAAGTTGGATTCTTTCAGAAGTGACAGCTTCCAATGCGGGACCAGGATGCAGGTCGTCATCCAGACTTTCTCTTCCTAACAAATAATTTTGCCCATTCTTTTACAATGGAATACGAGGGAAAAGATTCCCCATGTACACCATCCAAGCGCTCTTTAATTTGCGCAGGAGTAAGGCCCTCTTTACACAAGAATTTAATAACTGCACGGTATTCGATCTTGAACATTGTAAAAACACACAATTCATTCAAGGTTAGATACGGACTGACAGGATTGAGGAAGTGTAGATGATGGGCAGGAAGAGTGCAGGCATAGATATGCACGGCGGGCAAGTCTCGGCCTGCTTGAAGTAGAGGAACGAGGGCAGACCAGAAAGTTATGGATCTTACTACACACAAGTAAAATAAATTAATTTAAAAAAACTCAAGCTGTGATTTCAAAACAATTTTTTTTAATCATTCTAATTTTTAGTTTCTAAACAAAATAAAAATGGTTAACCCATTTAACAGTGTGTGTGTGTGTGTGTGTATATATATATATAAAACAACTGAAAATACACTATTTTGCGAGACTTGGTAATTTGGACTCAGGACTCATACATTAAAACATGTATTTCAGTTAAAATATTCAGGTTAAATATGTTTGCAATACCTTCCCTTCCTATAAATTCCATCCATAGGTAAATGAAAGTGAAAATATTGAATTTAAGAATACTGAATATACTGAAAGAAAAGGAAAAACATACAAGACATTCGCCAAATGTTCTGCTTTTATGTTTAGTTTATTTTATTTTTTAAGTTATGTTCCAAAGGTTCTGCTTTTATGTTTTTTTTTTGTTTAAGTAATGTTAAGCGTTTTATTTTTAATATTTTCTTAAAGGCAGATTTCTTCTAAACCTTTACTTTACTTTTATTAATGATATTTAAGCTGGACTTTCATTATTCTTTTACTTTGAATGTAATGTATTATTGTTTTATTAAAGGTGCTGACAACGTACTGTAATTGAAGAGTAGACTATCACCAGAAGAGTAAACTAAAATTGAATAGCGTATCTGTAAAATTCGCTTTTATACTTATAAATCTGAAAATGGAGAGCCCATATTGTTATGTACTTCTACCACACAGACCTTCTCTATTTACATGAAAACCTTTTTGGTATATAGATGTGCATACAATCATATGCGTACATATACACCACGTACATGTATTCATATTTTTGTGAATATGAATTGTTAGAATAAATCTTAATTAATATTTATTTTACAAATTAGTAAACACGCCGAAAAGGATGGATTAAGAATCCATTGAATTGTGGCATTGAATGGAATTTTAATTGGTTGATGAAATCGAAGTGATTAAATCATTAGTTAGGTGTTTATAATTTATTTGAATTGTTTTATTATTTTTTTTAATAACTGAAGAACAGATTTTTAATGTATTTTATGGACATTGTTTTGCTTGTAAATGTTTAAATGGCCTTGTTATAAGATCAGAGGTTCGCTGTCTCTCTACTCCCTCTTTCTAGAGGTTGTACAGTGTTTGTGTTCAATTGTTTTATTATATTCAACTTAGAATGGCCTTATCGTTGAGTGCTGCTTTTGTTTTATGACTAGCAGGTACACATTAAAGCCCAAATTGCCATTTCCGTAAATTGTACAAAATATATAGTGAAGTTATAATGTATACATATAAATATATAAATAATTATATTAAAATAAATTAAGTATATAAACATTAATGAGAATTGAATATATTTGAAAAAACAAAACAATGTTTTCAGCTTGTTATCGGGACAGTTTTAATGTCTCATGGAACCAAATTTTATTTGAAACATGTTTTTAAATAGCACATTGGGTTTCTTATTATTATATGTTCCCATAATTTTAATAAATCATTTATTGTTCCTGCCCTAATAAGTAGAATTAATTATTTTGTTTTAATTTCATTTTTCTCATCTTCATAGCAGATTTAACAAGTCTGAACAAAAAGCCTATAGTGTGTGTTGTACAATCACAGACAGATCTCAGAGCCCTAGTCTGAAATTGTGTTTCTGAATTTATGTAATAAAAGTTGTTATTTTATTACATTATTATGCCACTACTATCAATTAAATGTTCTGCTTAGACGAAAAAAATAAATAATAAAAAAAAATACATAGCTAATTTGCTTTCGTCTTGTCAGCCTGCTATTTGAAGAATCTATACAGTTCAAACATGCACATACATAGACCCATATATTTATTCACACAATATAAGTTAATATATTTTTCTTTTTTGTTAACTATATTCTTTTAATTTTTCTTAATTATATGTAAAATTCTAAATTATATTTTATTGGTTAGCAGGTGGACAATGACTGTTATGCAGGTTTTTAACCCTTAATATACACTATTTTAATCACTTCTGTCACAGTTGTAAAACAAAAATGTAGTTTAAAAAGTGGTTTTTATATAAATATAAAAAAATGCTAGTGATAATTTTAATATATAGCGTTGTCGGCCTTCATTTCTCTCTCATGTTTCAATGTTTGTAGTTTTTCACTGTAGTCATTCAACATAGTGCCACCTTTATCAAAGGGACACACCCGCATGATGGCTGACCAACTCAAGTACTAATATATATAAATAAATATATATATTAATGTATATGATTATATTTCAGTAGTAAAAGCAACAGTATCTGTTGCGTACGCACATAGACACACACACCCAAACACATACACATGCTCATGCTTTGGGCATCATAACAGCTGCATGTGTTTCAATACCGAATAAATACAGCTGGAGTGCTTGCAGTTTCAAAAATATCTTTTTCTGCTTTAAATGTTACTTTGTCAATTATTTGTATAAAATGAAAATGATACAAAAAAAAATGTTATTTTTATTCCTCTTAATTATAGTTATCAGAACTAAAGTGTATAAATTAAATAGTATCAATGTATGAATGATTTCACTGTATCTTAATGATGTATGGTATATATTATTGTATTATATGATGTCAGATATTAAATAGTATATTTATGTGTATTTGTATGAGTGTGTGTGTATTTGGGCACATGTATATATATTAAACTATTATACTATATACATGTATATAGTATTAAACAGAAAAATATCTAACAATGCAATCGATGTGTATATACGTATGCTATTTCAGGTATTTCTTTATTTTTTTTCACTTTTTTTTTTTTCTATCCTTTCCAGTAGACTGAAGAATAGGCATTGTGTTTATAATTTTCTATAAAGTTATTTTGTTGTGATTTTTAGCACAACTTTGTGTATAAAGCTTTATAAAATTTTCACAATAGTGCGCTCCGACTCCCCTACACCCAGTACCTTATTGTGTGGAGCGCTTTTGTCTTTATCATATATTTTATTTTATTTTTTAATTGAGCTATGTAAATAACTGTGTTTTATTGTACTAGATGTTTTCTGTATGTATATGGGTGTATGTATGTGCTGATAAATTGTACACATACACACACAAATGTACATACATATAAATTATAACAGGAAAAATAAAATTTTACTGTAATCTTCTGTCTTATCATATTTTTAACTGGCAGTTTAAAAAAAAAAATTAAAAAAATAAAAAAAATACCAAAAATTATTATAATATAACCGTAAAAACTTACTACATTTTAAGAATTAATAATTATCTTTACATGATAGTTGTGTTAAGAGATATGAAAAGCGAAAAAAATAAATAACTTGGCCACAGTTTTGGTATACCTATCCCAATTATCCTTGTTTACTTTTTATTTTACCATAGCATGTGATTAAGGTGTCATGACAATTCTTAATGATCTAAGTGTTGCGACTTCCGTTTTTAAATTTTGAAGAGCCTTTAAAAATATACTGTAGCATTATTGATTTTTTTTTCTTGAATTCTATGAGTATGATGAAAAGCACACCAGCTATTTTAAGAGCATTTTAAACAAACTTAAACCAAGGCTTTTTAATTTATTATGCTAAAAAACCTTAGTTTTTATTTTTAGAAAATTTATTTACAAATAGTCTAAGTACCAGAGAACAAATTATGCTCTGATACAGTGACCCTGAAAGGCATCGAATATTATATGTTATGACATCAAAATAATTTACCTAGAAGATGATGATCAGAGAGTGTTCAAGATAAAACATCACAGTTGTATATTGTTTAAGCCAAGGTTGTAACCCAATATATTGATTTTTTTAAGCTAAACAAGAACAAAGTGGACAGGTCAAATTAAACTCTTCATACTTTTTTTCTGGATTCTCAGGCTGATTTCTTCCCTCTCTTTTGTTATGATCTAGAACTGCAACAGTCCGGTATTCAAGGCACAAAACATTTAATTTTCCAAGCAATGTTGGAAAAAATATATTTTAAGTAGAATTTCCTCAGGAATTCTGGAAGATTATTTATTTAACAATTCATGTAAAAAATTAATTTATTCAGATTTTCATGTTTATCTCCACTTCAAGAGGTCATAGAGAACCTAAGAAAACATTAAATTGTTCTTCATGGAATAAACTGCAACATTGAATATTTTTCAAAGTGTAATTTAATTGTTTATTACAATAAAAAAAAAAAATTATACTCCAAATTATCAAACCCCTCATTAAGTGCATAATCAATTACAATGAAAAATAATAGCCCTTTTAATGTTCCTTAAGATGAGTTATTTCATTTCAAAATCACAGTAATTAATTTTAAAAAAATTCTAACCTTTATGCTTTTAGGAGGGCTTGACTGGAAATCAGAAGTACCCTATATTTTGATTACCGAAAAAAACAAAAAGATTTTTTAACGATAAAAACAATTTATCGACTTTTAAACCAGTCATTGATTTAATATTTAATGATTTTTTTATTTCAATGTTTTTTACTTGTACGTTGTAAAATAAGTATTGTAATCGCGAAAATTTTCGGTTTTCAGATTTCAACGGAAATATTTCATTTTGACCATCCCTGAATTCATTTTTACAAGTTTCGTCGTGACATCTGTACGTTCATTCTTAGGTATCTCGCCTAACTCAAAAAAGGTTAGCCGTAGAAAGTTAAAATTTTATATTTAGGATTATTGTAAAATCTAGTTGTGAACCTCCCTTTTTGGTTACTGCATGACTACCAGAAGTGGTACTTTACTTAAAGGTCATTATTATTTTCATCAAAAATTAAATTAAAATATAATGTAAAACATCTCAAATTTGGAAAATTAGACATTTATATCAATATAAATAATATAATAGATTTTAGTTGAATTTGAAGAGCCGAAAGGGGTACTTTACTTGAAGGTCATAATAAACTTACATCAAAAGGAAGGTATATTGATATTTAATACAGAGATCGTGGTTCGGTGATAAAAGTTATAAATGCGATTTTTTTTCTACTCTACTTAAACAATTTTATAACTTATTTTATGTGTTAAAATTGAGTATAAAATACTTGTTTTCCTCCCCATTTGTGAGCTGAACAAGTCTGCAGCAGGAGAATAGTACCAGTTAAGCGGGTTCTTCCACTTAAATCTTGAAATCGTCGATTTCCAATGCTTGGTCTAGTGACAGACAGAAAACGACTTATAATAACGGAATAAGACCTTCATAAACTAGAGCTTATATGTGTGTGTGTGTCAATATATGGACGTCGCAACGCAGAGTGTCATTTTTGAGATACTATCTTCGGAAACTAGTAACAGTAACCAAATTCAGAGTCACTTTTTGAGCCGCCGATCTATAGTTTAATAGGCGTATAAGGAAGTCATGGGGTGTCCACATCAGATATTTTTTTTTTAAGAAAATGTTTTACAAGACATCTCTTTTGTCAAAATTACGGTGGTTTCATTTTTAATATGATATTTAACAATGAAACTTGCATGAATGCTACATTAAGGAATAAAGAATTTTTATCTTAAGTATTTTGGAATCGAGGTAACTTCTGCTACCAATCGACAAGTACTGACAATTTATTTAAAATTATTATAGGTTAAAAGTTTTGATAAATAAATGTTTGGTTCTCTAAGGACAAAAAGTTCATTTAACGCTGTCTGTATTAGTTGAAGCTAAGGTTTCCATTTGAACTCGAAATTTTCAAAAGGCATCGCAAGATCCTAAAATAATTAATATCGATCAACTGAAAACCATTAGATTAATCAATTTTAAAAATTAAGTTCGGGCTTTAAGGTAAAAATAGTCTCTCGCACTTTTTTTTCTACAATTTCATTTTCTTTCTCTCTCTCACAATTTAACATTTCTATTGATTTTTAGGGGAGAAGGAAAGTTCCTCTCCTGCATGCGCACATGAGTTATGTATAAACAAGATTTATTTGGATCAATGAAAATGATGTAATAGTTTATGTTAAGACAGCAGATCATCATAGTTTGGTTCTCTGGTTGTTAATTTTAATCTGAGATGCGGTTCAGTATCCATAAGGCTGTTATCGACTTCATTTCTACAAATGCTTAATAAACAACTTCACTACACAATACTAACTAGAAACGATGTTTTTTGTTATTTTTTTATGCTACTCTTCTTGTACCCCAGGACGTACGCGTACCACACTTTGGACAATAATCTATTCAAATTATACATCCGACTCTGCAAAAGGTCAAGTAGTTCTAATATTAATTTGACTTTAATGGGCTCTTTAGGCTCAATGCTTTTCTTAAAATTAGCATACACTCGAAAACCTTGACAAATGGGATTCGGGATTAATAATGAAAGCAGTTTATGAGAACTATTATAGTAATTATTAGAATTTTAGTTAATTAAAAAAAGAAAATAGAACTTATAGAAGTAGAATATACATGTATAAAAGAAAAATTCATTGTAATTTCATTAATCTTAACGGCCCAGGCTTCAAGAAATGATCCTCTGAAGAAGGAACAAGTTCATTGGAGTAATTCTCAAATAGAACAGTTTGTGCAGGCTCCTCTTATCGTAAGTTCAATGTAAGGGTGTTGATGTCTTCCTCATCATCAGAATCCTCTAGTTGAAGAGATTGGACCTTCTGATATAATTTGCCCATGCAGAATCGATAAGAGGACTGAGCATTTCAGTACAGATTTAAGCCACTGCTGCTACATTTTTGCACTTGCAGGAAATCATCCGCAGTAGAATCTGAGGAGGATCCAGGGTGATGGTGATAAGGGTAAGCTCCTGATCATCGAGCTTACACCCACAATATTTAGGATTTTTTGCAATTCCCAACCATTTTTGAACTTGCTGGCAAGTTCTGTAAGCAGGATGATGTGCTGCATCCTCTGTTGGGGGCACATAAGATTAATTTTGGAGTTAGCTACAGATTTAGCGAGCAGCTGGTAGTGGCTATTTAAAGTTGGCTGTTAAGAAATCATATCCACATAGAGCTACAAAACACTTCTTCCCAACATTTGCTATGGCTTCTTTATTGAGCCTGGTTGCAGTAAACTTCAATGAGTTCTAAATAGTTTAATCTGGGAATTTTTGTATACTAGTCAACTTGATTTTATCATGGCCAAAAGGAGCCTAAGTAGTGTTACACCTGCAGAACGCATAAAAATAAAGCACTATCCTCACGAAAATTATATCATAGCAGAAGTAAGAAGCACTGAATCGGATTCGTTGAGCTGAGCACTTTTGGTGATTTTATTAAACACATCCTCTGGATAACCGAAAACAGCCAAGACTTGGCTACCAAAGTGGGTTTTGATTTAGCTGATGATAGTGCAAGCAGATGTATAACTGAAAATAGTGTCCAGATTTCGGTGATTTTTGGATGCTACACAGCTAACACATGTCTTTCGAAGTAGCAAATTCTTTTTTTTACTCACTAGCTTAGGGTAAAAATAACTACTTGACCTTTTGCGAGGTCAGACCCTGTTTTATGCCTATACTGACTTTAATAAAACACTGAGGTAGGGGTTACAGCCTATAGCCTACAAGAGTGGGAGTAGATGATACCAAATGTCTTCTATGGCCGCTTCTACGCTCTATATGTATTCTTAGATGTGCTCAGACACACAGAAGGCTCCAGAATGTGCGATAGCTACCTATTAAGAAAGTGCTTAAAATACAAAAGTAGTATAATGTCTTTAATCCTTGTTATGGTCTCGTCTAGTATACTTCACATTACAGACAAAATATATGATTGCCAATGGTGTAGAAGTTACTGCGGCAGATTAACGTCGATCAACTAAAAATTAATAAAAAGTACTTAGATTAATTATTTGGAAAATTAAGTACATGCAAGGAAGTAAAAATAGTCTCAAACCACACTTTTTTTTTCTTTAACTTAAAATTATTTTTCCCCTTGTATTTTAATAATTTTTATTTGTTTCAATAACTTTTAGGGGGAGAGGGAGAAGGGCATGGTTCCCCTCTTCCCCCGCCCTGCATACACCCATGAGTAGGCATGTTATTGCCCTTTAAACCAGAGGAAGAGATTGCAAACCTTGACCTTATGTGTTTACATTAAACTGTCAAGAGTCACTTATAATTTGAACTCTTCAACACTATCTTCAATAGCTATGAGATAACTGTTACTATCCACTACATCTAGATGTATCAGTGAATTGGCAAATTATATTCAAAAATAAGAAATATATAATGAATATAATTTTTATTTTATTCAAAGATAATGAATAACACATTTATCGGTTATTCTATTATGCAGTGAATTCATTTATTTATCCATAATCTTAAATAAATAAAAAATATTCGATTAGAAAAACTATTCGAACAAATAATTATTCGAATAAAAAAAAACTATTCGAATATCTAATCAGGTAAGAGAATCAGATATGCGTGAGGAACAGGAATTACTTATCAGAGTGGCATATGAAGTGTTGGCACTACTCATTTCTAGTAATTACTTTAGTGACCGCTTCAGTTTTAGTACATGACAAACAGAATTATTTCAAGGTAAGAAAAATTGAAAGCTTAAATAATGACAATTAAGTTTAATAGCTATAAGGTAGATAGATATATATTATTATTTCATTTATAAACATAGTACACATCCAGAAAGAAAGGAGCATAACTCAAAAAATGAATGTTTTGTTAGAACAAACATTAGACACAGGTTTAGTTCTACATAGAAGCCAAGGAGGTTTCCTCTAACACATGTTACTGCTAAATCACCAGTTAGGCTTGTTGTTTTGGCCTTATAGTTGAAGGATGGGTGCTCTTTGGGATGGTAGAGGTCCAACTATTAAAATTTCTGATGTTAGAAATTTTTAGATGTACCTCTTACATTCGGATTGTACGATATGCAGTAGTAAAAAGGAAATGGGATAGGCAATGAAATAATGTTTTATTTCACTACACAAACTTGAAATACTGAAACTAAATTCCTTAAAAATTTAATGGTAACAGTTATAAACAAATCTGACAATTATTGCAATATAAATGTTAAAGAGCTGTATCCACATTAAGAGAAATTTCTAGATATTTTATACAGTAAAAGTAAATCAAGGATTGTCAGTTTAATTTTCATAATTTCAAAATTATCACAATATAATTAATTAATCTAGCTAACATCAATCAGAGAAATTTATTTGGCATGAATTTAAAAACTTTAACAATGAATCAGAGATGAAAAAACATGAAGAGATATTGTTTTTTTATGTAACACAGCCAAAAGAATTTGAAATTTATAGAAACAGACATAACTTGAAGTTTTAGCAAAAGCTAAGATCATCATCAAGAGAGTAACCTGAAAAAAAATGTCAAGAACTTAATGCAATTAAAATTACTATTACTTCAAGTACAAATATTCTTTTAAAGGAAGTGGAACAACTTAAGATATGCTGTTGGCCACAAGACTTATTATAATACAAAACTATAATTTCCTTTTTTTATAACAGAATAATTAATATTTGTTTTAAATTCGAAAAAAAAATCCATAACATGCCAACAAAACTTCATAATGGTAACTTATCCTTAGGATTAATTAAACTTCAAACAAAAAATAAACGACATAATAACAGGTATTAATATAGTATGGTATCAAAAAGCATTACAAGACTTTCTTTTTCAATAAAAATATAACTTCAGTAACAAACCATTAACTTATACAAATCCTAAGTCATCTGATAACAAAAAAAATTTCAATTTATCACATACATATTCAATAAAGAAACGGAATGCAAATTGTAGCTTATAACATAGTAATGCACAGTCTATTACAAATGAAAAACTAAGTTTGCTACTCTTACAATCTTATAACAAAAATGTCTGACAAGTTTTATAGCAGTAAAAAGAGAATTTATTTTGTCACAACAGAAAATTATCTCTAAGAAATATTAACAATCAATTATGGTTTATAAATTGAGGACATACGTTTTATACATATTCAATAAAGAATGGCTAAAGTTTATTTTGGAATGTTTTCTAAGATTAAGTGATATATTCACTGATCCCCTATCATTAGAAATAGGCCCTATCAATCCTGTTTAAGAATATACTTATTATAAGACAAATGAATATTATAATATCTTTTTCTTCATAACATCAGAGATGAATGTGAAGCAATTGTTTCGTTAATCGTACCTCCCCCTAAAAAGACAAGATAGGGGCTGACCAAGGGCTATCCAAGCAGGACTTTCCTCATGATGTCGGTTCGGTATGAATGGCCTCCTCCATTATGAAGAGCAGAATTATCGACAACACATTTTGAAGAGCACAAATATTGTAGCAATGGTACACGATATTTGCCACAAAAATCAACAAATTTTATATGCTCCACACGGTTATCGAAAAATACACCTAAAAAATTATAAATAATTGTAAAATTCATAAACATAATGATGACTTTATTTTTTAAAACAAATACAATATTTCCAGAAGCATAGTTAATCTAATCTAATCTCCCTGATGCTGTAGACCAATGTGATCTTTGGCCTCCTCAATAAGCCTTCGCCAGCTGGTTCTATCCTGTGTGATCGCTCTCCAATTCAGCATAGTTCCATATCAGGCATCCAGCATAGTTAATCATACAGTCAAATCTCTATATAGTTTAGGAGCTGGTGCCGGATTCATTCAAGGAAAGAACTCACAGCTAAAACCACTTTAAATTCTAGAAAATCTTCATATGAACACACAACTTCAGTCAGTTGTTTAAAAGCTGTTGCTTAATACATAAAATTTTAAAATGAAATCGCGAAATTTGACGCTTCATTTTCACAAGAGAGATTATGGTTTTAAATTTTGATAGGATGCATAGTTTGTGTCCCTAAAAGAGAATTTATCTTGACGGTAAAGAAAAACAAGATCCAGGGTAAATATTCGAACTTTTTTCAGTTATCGATTTATAAATCCAAAATGGTTCTTCTAAGCAAAAACTTACGTTATTTCAAGAATTACAATGTATTAAATTCTGTACCGAATGAACACATAAGATAATAAATTTGGTCCCGAAATATGGTCGAAAAACGAGATCTATGGCAAATTTTGGGATTTTGTTTTTCAGCTTTTTTATTTATAACTACAAAACGGTGCAACCTAGCAAAAACTTTATTATTTTAAGAACTAGAATGTATCAAATTCTGTGTCGAGTACCTAATATTACAAATTTGGACTAGAATTATGGACGAAACACATTACAATTTTATCTTTGCCAAGAGATCCAATATAGTGGCTCCCCAACCTATGTACATTGGAAACGGCAGTTCTAAATTTTAAAAATCTGGTGCGGTGCGCGCAGCACACAACTTTCCCTTACCGCCCTATAATAATTATCTTTTTAATATAATTTTAAAGAGTTCTCATAAACAATACTTGAAATAAACTCAGCAGCATTCACTTCTTCTCCCACTTAAGTACAATAAAATAGTTTTTAAAACAATTTTAGTACAACAATCCTGTACACTACCTATATATTTTAACTTTGTCAAGTTGCAAATATATTTTAAAAGTTTCTGGTTTAGTTTCCATGGAAACATTTTCTTTCCATTAAATAATGTGAAAGTAGAAATTATTAAGTTAATTTCCGTTTTTGTATTCTTAAATTACTTTGTTACAGAGCGTATTGTTTACAACATATTGGCGGATGGGTGGGAGGAGGTTCGGTCGCATCTATCTCCTTTCGGAGGCACTCGGTTATCCATCTATTTTATGCTTCTCATAAAATACACTGTATATTTGCTAATACTAGTCCGATTTTGATGATTTTTCTTTTTCTTTTTTTTTTTTTTTAGATACTTTAATAACCTTTCGTATAATTCTGTACATAATTTACTATACATTGCATACTTTTTAAGCCATGCACAAATAAAACATTCTTTTCATCATAACTTTTTTTCCAGCATTTTCTCGGTGATTTAATACATAAATGAAAAGTTAAAGGCCTTTATGAAAAATAATTTTGGCAAGTTTCATCAAAATCGTTAGAACCATTTTTGAGAAAAATGTAAAAAAGTGTAAAATCCATGATATAATTACCATTTCAGGTTAGTCCGATGCGCTGTATCTTTGCTATTATTGGTCCGATTTTGATGATTCTTTTTCTGTTTTTTAGATGATTTAATTACCTTTAATAAAAGACTATCGATAATTTACCGTAAAATGAATACTTTTTAAACTATACGCAAATAAAATATTCTTTTCATCATAACTTTTTCCCTGCAATTCCTCGGTGATTTACTACATAAATGAAAAGTTGAAGGTATTTATGAAGAATAATTTAGGCAAGTTTAATCAAAATCGTTAGAGCCGTTTCCGAGAAAATTGTAAAAATGTGTAAAATCGATTATATAAAGTGGCACTTCCGGTTAGTGGATTTTTACGAAAATGTTGCTGTAACATCACATGCATGTGCCAACCTTAAATACGTAATTTCAGTACCGTACAGCTTTCCGTTTTTGAGCTATACTGATCACATACACACAGACCATTTTGCGAGACTTAGTCATTTGGACTCGGGGGATCTTAAAACATGTATTTCCGTCGAAAACTCGAATTCGAAAATTTTCACGATCGCAATACTTCCCCTTGCTATATACTTCGTATATAGGTAAGGAAAAGTTAAACGTATTGAATAAAAGTTGTAAAGAATAAAATTTTGCGTTCAGGAGTGACTAATATTTATAATTGGATCAAATAAACAAACGTAACTACATATGCAGGTTTTCGCGTACTGCTGAGCGAATTATTAGAAATATATAATCAAATTTCAATATGTATATTTGAGCCAATTCGAAATATTAGATACTTCCTGAACGCAAAATTTAATGCCGTACAACTTTTATTCAATATGTTTTTTAATTTATAACAGCCGTTTCCATGGTACGTAAGTATGGATATCTTGGCAAAGTGTGTTCCGTCCATAATTCTAGACCAAATTTGCAAAGTTAGGTACTCATTACTAATAACGGATTCTTTACTACTAAAGACACACCTCCCAACTGTGAAATGTGCAATTTGCAGCTGACCATCAGTCACATTTTAGTAGACTGCCTGCTATACGACAGCTACTTTAAACATCTAGAAATAGAATGAAATCTCCAAATGTTGATAAGAGATAGCGTCACAATTACAGGGAAATAACTGAATTCCTAAAAACTATTTTCAACAAAATATAATTATTTATAACCAAAAGTGAAAGATTAAAATCAAATAAAGAAGGACACTAAAGACCGAAGCAGTTGAGTGTCCATAAGAAGCTTAACCCAACCTCGATAACTGACAAAAATCTGAAATTTACCGAAGATCTCTGTCGGCCATATTTCTGGACCGAATTCATAATGTTAGATGCTCATTCAACGCAGAATTTTAGGTTATCTAATTCTTAAAATAAAAAAAGTTTTCGCTAAGAAAGAACCATTTTGGAATTACAAATCAATGACTCATAAAAATGCGAAAATTTCGTGTGTTTTTATTGGTATTTTCCCCGAATAAAAAAGACTATTGGACTGGATCGAAGGCCAACGGAGAGGGGCGTAAGTTCATTTTTTATCCGTTTCATAACACCTAGAACACGATTATGGAAGTTTTGGAGATGTCTGATATATATATATATATATATATATATATATATATATATATATATTGTAATGTATATGTGTAATACAATATATGTATATATGTAATACAATATATGTATATATATATATATATATATATATATATATATATATATATATATTGTAATGTATATGTGTAATACAATATATGTATATATATATATATATGTATATATATATATATATATATATATATATATATATATATATATATATATATATATTTCATATATATTTCAACCATAATTTCTCTCGTTAAATGAAACGTCAAATTTCGCGATTTCAATTTAAAATGGTATGTGTTAAGCAAAGGTTTTCAACCAAGTGACTGGAGTTCATATGAGAATTATCTAGAATTTAAAATTATTTCTAGCCGTAAGTCCTTTCTTTGAATGAATTCGTCGTCAGCTACTAGACTGATTTATTTAACTTTAATGTTCCTTAGCAAATGTTTGATAAATAGAATTTTTTTTTCATCAGACACACACACACACTCACATACTAATGTATGCAGTAAATATTAACATCAATCATCAGGAGTTATATGTTTAGATTTGACTGGATTTTTTCAAAGCAATGTTGTATCTACATAGAAACAAATACAAAGTGATGCTTCTTATTTTTGGACAATGCAGCTTCTTTCTTCAAGTGTCTTTTTCAATTATTTTTTTTTCATAATCGCAATTGAACATATGGTACTTACATATATATTCCTTTAAATTTAAAATGACTAAAATTTTCACTGAATATTAAGAAATTATACTTAATGAACAGAAAGTTTTTGAAATGAAAATTCAAAAAAACCTGGAAAAACATAATATTTTCTATACTTCGAAGTTTGATATACAGGGTGCCATGGATAGCCTACACCACTACATAATTCCAGAACAAAATTTGGGGGATCTTTATGGGTAAACCTGAAGTTATTAGTTTGAGGCGTATTACAGACTTTGTACCTAACCTACCGGATTATTCCTCCAGCGAATATAAGTGTGGAATTTCCAACGGGATTGGGTAATTTTTTTTAGAGATTCAGATTGGAAAAAAAATTTAAGACGAATTCATATAGGGTCTCTTTTTTGATCCGGTGCTCCCGTTATTAACGCTAATCGCAAAAGACAAAAGCAAAAAAAAAAAAGTTTCTATATAAAGTTCTAAATTTCTCTGAAGCATTTTATTTATAAAACTAATCAAGGAAATCTTGTAGAGAATTAAAATCACTTTGTAATAAGTCTACTTTCATTTCAAAATGATTTTAATTCTCTACAATGTTTAATTGAATAGTTTTCTAAAATAAATGCTTCTTTTTCAGCAATACGTTTCTTATAACCCAATTGGGACGCCCCAAATTTCATTCGGATTTAGCAAACAGTTTAGAATTTAAATGAGGGGAGAGGAATGAGTGCAGGTTATATGTGACACCGCTGTATACAGGTTTAACTGTGGCACCCTGTCTGTATACAGGTTTAACTGTTTATCTTCTGCAATGGACTAGCTCTGTCAGTATGATTTCTGCTAAGTACATGAAAATAGAAAAATTAACAAGTTGTTACGAATATAAAGAAATATAGTAAACTCCCTATTATTATATACGTATTATTGATGCAGAATGGGCAAATGTTAAATGGCAATTTTTAACTATTCCCCATGGGCATAACATCATTTTTTATTTTTTTTTTAAATTCTCTATACTGAGATTATCCCGGCAAAAAAATAATATAATAAAACACAAATAATGTTATGCCAATGTGAATAGTTAAAAATTGCCATTTACCATTTGACTATTACACATCAATAATATGCCATCAATATGCCAATAGATAATATTTTGGTAAGATAACTCAGTTAAAAAAAACATATCAATTTTCGTCCACTAGTTGCCGGGATATCAAGATTTTTTCTCGCATTTTCCAGGTATTAAATCGAAACTCACGTATGAGTCGTTTATTTCCAAAATGAACCACCATGCTAATAGTGTTGTAGAGCAACTCTTCATGAACAAATAGCGCTTTGAAAAATCGCTAAAGGACCCATTTTAGACCCGTTTTTCCAGAACACCCGTTTTTATATTTTAGTGATTTCAACGAAAAGTTATGATTTCTGCATGCAATTTTTATTGTAGATAGGCACTCACAAAAGCCACAATTTAAGCCTCGAATCAAGTTCGTATGACAATTACAAGCACAAATAATGTAATGGCCATATTTCGTGGTTTTTAATTTTTTTGCCGCTGGCTGATTTCAATTGAAGACTTAGGGCAAGAATATGTCAAGCCACAATTTAGAAGAAAATTTATCTCTTTATTATGTTACTTTGGGTGCATTCCATGAGATGGTCCTATTATCTCACTGCAATTGTTCAAAGCCTATTCTCTCCCCTCCCCATCTTTTTAAACACTATTACGTACTATTTTTCGGGTACAACTTTACAAGAGGGGCGCGTTATCACTGGTATTCCCGATCTTACTCGAAGGTCGCCAAACTAGCATACTCTAGAGCCATAAGTGTTAACTAACTGCTTTGCATACAATTGAAACATTCTTGTTCATTGGAATTATTAAAATTATTACTGCTTTAATTAGATATTATTTAAAATTATTAGTGCTGTCGACTTCCGCTCAATACGTTCGGCCAAGAAATAAACAAAAAAACAGCAATGGATCGTTTTCAGTGGAGGTCGGGGCCTTATCGTAATTTCAATTATAAGCTTTAAATAGATCACAGCTAACGACTGCCGCTCGCTACGGTCGCTCAAGAGATGAACAAACCCCAAAAGTTCCTTTTCAGTTGAGGTCGGATCCTTACCGTAATTTAAATTATCACTCATTTAAATTATTACTACAACTTCCCCAGATCACCGGAAGTCGACAGCACTAACAATTTTAAATAATATATAATTAAGGCAGTAATAATTTTAATAATTGCAATGGATACGAATGCTACAATTTAATGCAAAGCAGTTAGTTTGCACAAACAGCGCTAGAGTATGCTAGTCCGGCGACCTTCGGGTAACATCGGGAATACCAGTGATAACTCTTGTAAAGTTGTACCTTTTTCTAATTATCACGTTGAGAAAGTTCATTCAGAATTCATTTAAAAAAATAAACTTTCGCACCTGGATTATAAGCGCATTCTTTTATATACTTAAAACTAAAATTAACTATAGGTCATAGATTGACAAAAAAATTAAAATACTTACCATTGCACCTTGGATTGACACAATAATGCGCTGAGTTGAGATATTCTCTAAGACATCTTGGCAGGTCTTCTGGAGTGTGAGTTATATCATTCACTTTAACAACCCTAGCGGCGATCTCAAGCAGCGTAGCAGGATTGTAAGTCATGTCATTAACAAATTTCACAACCAGGGGGTTATCTCTCAAACTCAACTATTGACAAAATAAAAATTAATCATAAATTAAAATCGAAATTATATCATATTCAAAAAGATTTACAAAAAATGCATGAACAATAGAATATGTGTATAAACTATTTCTTTGCACGGGACTATTTATTTTGTAAGAAAATGAGCTATTTCCTCCCATTTTCTCAGACACTATAAACTTTAGCAATTGTGTTCATCACTCAGAAGATAGTTTTGGATAAATCCAAATGTTTTCAATTTACCATCGTTTCGAATACTGACCTTTAAATACTTCATAAGAAATTAAAAAAATATTGCTGATAAAAGAAAGTAAGCATGATTTCACCCCATTAATCACAAAATATTAAAATAAAACATTTGATTTGCTAATTAGATTGTATAGAATACTTGTGATTTCAGCAATGTATCTTACCGGGAAGATTCAGCAATGCCCATACGAAATTTTTTATTGTTTGAGCTGAGATGTTTTGCACAATAGAAACAGTTTGTTATAAGTATCATTATTGTTCGAGCTAAGTAAGGCCCACTTATTTCAGAGATTGACTAAGTTGATAATGTGGAAAATCAAAAATATTTGTCTTCGTTTAAATTACTCATCGTATTGAAAAGTAATGGTAATTAAATTAGTAAAACAAAAAGAAGAACCTTTTAGTGCATATAGGCTTAACAACTTTTTGTTATTGAAATCACAATAAACTGAAGAATTAGTTCAGGCGATCGAAAGAATATAAAACAAATCAAAATGTTAAAAAATAAATAATTCAAGATATTTTACAAGGTAGCTGTTTGAAGTTATGCACAAAGAGAAAACTTTTCTTCTTCTTAAGCGTAACCTCCCGGTTTGAGCTCCGCCCACAAGATTCTCCCTTAATTTGGTTGTCTATAAATATTAAATTAAAGAACCAACAACAATGGCATTGAAGTTCATTGTTGAAATCCCTATTTCACTAAGCAAGAGACCTTTCACACTGTTATTGATGCCATAGATATCAATAAAATTTATGCTGAAATGTCACTAAAAATGAAATCTAAATATAAAAAACAAATACTCAACTGCTTTAAAGGACTTTAGGTACTTATTAAAGAATATTTTATATCAGGCCAGCAGCGAAATGGGATTTTGAGATGATAAGGGATAAAAAAAAACAGTTTAGGTCATATAAAATATCAGGTTAAGTTTCAACTCCCATGGGTCCTCGAATTCCTCAATGTTGGATGAAAATTCCCTGTTAAATCTGTGTTGTTTGGTTAAAGGGGCATAAGTAATTGTTTGCGACTAATTAAGAATAGGTCACACTGGACTCACGCACTCACATCTTATCAGAAAACTGCCAATATTGTAATTCCGTTCTTACGGTTAGGCATATTTTTGAGGAACTCACTCACTACGTCCCAACAATAAATAGAACAGGACTAGACCCTAATCTATCTAGCGCTCTTAGTGACAATGAAACTTCGGTTACATTGGTATTTAAGTTTTTGAAAGCACATCACCTCCTGTGTAAATTATAGCATTTTCTCCATTTTTTTCCTCTTTGAGAATTAATTAACATTTTAATAATCTATTATTTTATTTTATTATTATTGTATTTTCTTTTCTTTTTTCTTTATTTTTCTTTTTTTAAATTTTTTTTTTACATTTTTTTTTCTTTTGTTCAAAATATGTGCCAAATCTCAGTAAATCAAACAATCATAGGCGTTGATGGCCTAAGGGTTTTACGCCTATAAAAAAAACAAACATTTTTTGCGACGTGTTTAAGTTGTATTTTGCTATATTTATTAATACATTAAATTTACCTTTGGACTTTACCTTTGAAAAAAAGGAAATAAACAATTGAAACAGTATTTAAATTTCGTGTGGACACTGTTTCAGTGATAAATAGCCTTCTTCTCGAAGGTATAGTTCATTAAAAAGAACAAAATATAAATTAAACACATTACCGCGAAAAAAATAATCAATACCTCTTTGCCTAAACACCACAAAAATATAGGTGACCAATCGAACAAGTTGGATTCATTAACAACTCTTAAATATGTTATATTATAATTGGATTTTTAAGAAATTAGACTGCTGGATGAACCAAAACTAATTTTTTTTTTTAATTTTAAAAATAAATTATATAAATAATTTTTATAATTTCAAAATTATAATACTAATTTTAGGATTATCGTCAGAACTCGATTAGAATGTGAAATCACGCAACTGCCAAATCCAAACTTTTCAGAAGAGGCAAAAAAACATTTTAAAAAAAAGAATTGTCATCATACTGAGATTTTTTTTTAATAGTAACTACCAGCAAGTAATATAGGTACCTACTATCGAGTATAGAAAAGTAACCATTAATTGTCATGCGTAAAATTTAGACAAAAATAAAATAACCCCAAATCAAACTTTTGTACCCTACGTGATTTCACTTTCTGAGCGATATTATAATAAAAAAAAAATCTTTATTTTATTCCTAATATAATTTTACAGAAAATAAAGGGAAAACATCGATGCTTTTATGACGATGTATAGCCTACATCGATCTTAACTTTCGATGTTTTCTAAAAACATCGATTTATCGATATTGTTTCGTCAACACTAGTCATGGCGCGAGGGACTTAAGGTCAATGTGATCCGCAGTCCAAATTGTTTGGATACCCGTGATGTTAATTATTAAATTGAAGGTCAAACTGATAAACGAGATTGTGATTTTATAAAACACTAAACTCCTGCATCGAACCATATTTTTAGTTCTATATTCGTGATATCTTATCTATAGATTACAATAAATTTTCTCGAGATAAATTGTTTTAGTATATAAGAGTCAATATGTTTTTTTTATATTTAAAAAAATGCGGTTCTTGTTAGGTATGAGGTTTATCGGCTGCCTGTTACCTCCATTGTTTTTATATCGGTTCTTTTCCAATTAGTATTTTCAAAAATGTGAAGATTATTTTAAGTTAGATCGAGTCTCGAGAAATTATTTGAGCAGAGGGTTAGCGGAAACAAGTTGAGACATGACTTCAGCAATTTTTTTTTATATCAAGGAAAAAAAGAATATGATTTCCTGTGATTATACAAGAATGTTGGTCAAATCTATGCCTAATAATTATAGAAATGCTGCTTGTAAAAAGGGATTCCTACAAAAATATTAAGTTTGTTTAAGAGGAAGGCAAAAAAATATGACAAATGAAAACAAATTTTATATTTCTATATTAATAAAAATTAATGATAAATTAAATTAAAGTTCTAACCTGAACTTTTCTGGTTAGAATTATATATGATAAGTGTTTCGTCATAAAAAAAAAAAATAATAATAATATAAGTACCTCAGCACTAAAATTTTCCAGATAATTTAAGAGTGCATTAAGATTTTTAAATATAAATAGTATAGTTTAAATATTTTCACATAATAATAGTAATTTACATAATTTTTCTGTACAAGCAAGAAATTTTAATTTCAGGTTTAAAATTTGATTAAAGCTTAGAATTGTTTTCAATGTTTAAGTGCCAATTTTGTGAACCGATTCATTACTTCATCTCTTTTTTTTTTGTTATGTTAAATGCATTTACAGTTTTGGCAAGGGAAGAATTAATTTTTTGATTACGTATTGTTATTGTGATTGATGTAAAAACTAACTTACTTTTACTATCAGAGTTTTTTGGCCTGAGAGGTTTTTATTTTTATATATTCATCTTTGTTATTCTGAAGGGACCTAGTCTTAGAATAAAGCAAGTTTTTCTATTATATTCTAGTATTCCAGAAGCTATAGATAATACACATTGCTCTGCACCAAAAATGATGTTTTTGAATGAATGAATGTTCCTAAATGTATTTTTCGCGCTAAGCTGAATGTTGAATGGCCGTTTTTTTCTATTACGCCAGGTTTTCGAGAAAATGATGAATTTTTGTTTCATAAAAGTCCCGTTTAAATACCATAGTAGGACATGGAAAGTATGTATCGTTAAACAGTGATAAGAAAAAATCACTGGCAAAGGCGGGAGTGGCCAACCCAAGGACCCATGACACCTGGAACAAAGAATGTTATGAATGTGTCCCTTGTGGAACTCGCAAAAGTTGGTCTCTACCTCCTCCCCCTCCCCCCCACCTTCACATTAAATTGTGTATCGCGAGCTAGTGCCTACGTGCCTTAGACAAGGAAAGTGATATGTGGCCCTAATTTTGAGGATACAATGAGCCGAACAGAAAAGGAAGTCTGGCGTAGCTATTAACAACTTCCGAGGAAAAACAAGCCCAGATTGCAAAACCGTTGTGAATACTATACTATACCAGATTGTTGTCTCGGATTTCACGAGGAACACGGTGAATGTTTCTAGATTTGAAAGGAGGTACTATGGAGGTTGAACTGTTAACTTAACAGTTGGACTGGCTCGGGTGGATAGACCCGCTGAGAGACACGAAGAGGAAGGAAAAGAAGAAGAAAATGTCATTAAAAATTGTGACAAGAATTTTGGTCTAATTCAGTTCAGTAGTTGTACGAAAACAGGTTGATATTTCACACAATTCCGATAAAACACACATCGATTTAAAGTTTTTAATTAAATTTTGATGAGAGTTGGGGAAACAAGTTACGGTAAGACCACCTAAACTTAACAAAAAAAAAGTTTTTTTTTGTAATATCTCGAAGAAGTATCAACCAAAAATTGTGCAGTTCACAAACCTACCAAAACAGTAAAATTCGCTTAAGATAAGCTTAAATTTAGGTAAATGATCGTTATAGAATGGATTTTACTTTTCATATACAACTTTATTCCTTTACCTACACCTGTTTTAGTTATGCTGGCTATCAGCAGATTGCCTGACGTACAGGTGAGCTTGCTAATAGCATGACAGGCACGAACAAGTATAATACTCAGCGGTGTCTTCTTTGATACTGACGTATATGAAGGGATTATTAAATTAAAATAGATCTCTCGTTTACGTTCTTTTCAGTCTCCTTACAGCGCTCTCAGATACGCGTGCCGAGACCCAGGTTTTACTATTAGGATATTAGTGTTTCTGTTTGTTAAGAAATCGTTGATTTATTCGTTAATGATGGACGAGAGGAAGGAGTTGTAGTTGCCCTTCCCCTAAAATTTTGCAGCTAACCCTCGCAAACTATTGTTTATTTTTTTTTAAATAAATAACATCATTTTGAATGTTAATTTAAATTATTGCAAAGCACAATGGACCCCTCATCCTATACAATTCTTAACAAGTGCCAGTATGATAAGTTTTGTTATATCATACTAGACTAGTGTGCTTGAGCAGTAAGTTTAAGTATTTTCGATTGGAATGTGTTGAAATCTTTATATATGACTCATTTGTATTGTATCATAAATGTCGATATCTTTTTTTTTTTTTAAATGTTGGCTCAAGACTTCAAGTTCAACATAGCCCCTATCGATATCTTACTCCGCCACTGATTTTTTTTCAAATTGCCTTTTTCACGACTCAATATAACTTAAAAGTTTCAATGAGTTCAGTAATTAAAAAAAAACGAAAGAATAAACAAGTACAGCATAAATATGTAGACAGTAAAAAATAACAAAACATTTTTTGAAAATAATTTTTTTGGAGGCACTAAAAAAATGTGTAACTTAAGCGTAAAGTCCTAGACTTTTTTTAGATCGATTACTATACTCCGTTTACCTCGGGTGATTGAGGAAGTAAAAATATGAACAAATAAACATATATCCCATAACTATTATATATAACTAAAGGAAACAAAATTAAATAAGGTATTATTTTTCTTACGTTAAATAAATATTAGAAAACAAACTTTTAACAGAAAACAACAAACAGCGGACTTTGAACCTTTTTGATGGAACAAGTTTACTCTAAAAGTGAGATGGCTATCAGAAATTTATGACGTTAAACGTAGTTAGCAATTCATCAGCATTAATTTGATACCTGGCTGACGACCGGCGAAACTTAATATCCTAAATTAGCAACCTAACAATTATTTAATTTATCTCTGTTAATATCAACAGAGAGGGGGTTGACCCCAAAGCGACAGGCAAAATCGCCTACTAATCTGTGTACGTGAGGAACGACATGAAATGAAATAATATTTATATTAATAATGAAAAGATTCTATGATAGATATCAATGATCAAAATAAGAAAGAATAGAAATACAAATAACGGTACAATTAATTAGGAAAACAAAATTTCTTTCGCACCACATGGTTTTATTATAAACTTCAGTACACTGAATTTTTTGTACTCCTTTTCTGATGCTGTGTGATATTTCTGAAATACTCGAATATGCATTCTAATGTTTTTCGCCTTTTGAAATCTATCTAAAGAGGCACACGTACACGTAGGAGAGCTTTATGGGCATCAGCCTCCTCCCCCACCCTCCAACTGATTTTTTATTTTACTTAAGAAAATCAATATTTTAGCATGAAATATAAATGAATCGCTCATTCTGAAATGGGGTTAATTCCTTTTTAATATTAATCAAGTTGATACCTTCTCAAAATCAAATCGAGAGGAAAAAATGATTCGATTGTGAAATTATTAGCTCCTCTGAAGTATAATCCTGGATACGCGGCTGAATTGAAACAAGACCTGCTGAAAATGTCCTCAGTATGTTGTGTGTTTGTCATATTTAAATGCGAAAAGCAACAGATTGAAAAAAAAAAGAAAGAACTTAAACGGAACGGGCGCCGAAATATATTTTCTAGAGGCACTGTCATTGCTCTTATTCCTCTCAAAAAACTAGAACTTGAAGAAAGCATAGCTTATAGAAATTTGTTCCAACTAAACTATTTAAAAAAAAAATCTTTACAGGTCAAATTGAGGGCCTTATCTTACTGAAGAATAAAAAGAGAAACACTTGAGGTAACTTATTCCCTCAAAAGGTTTATTCCCTCAAATTTGTTTAACGGTTTATAAAAGTATACCTAGAAAACTACTATTCCAAAATATAGTTATATTTTTTCATCATTATAATGACCGTAACTCACGCCCATAACCTGAATATTTCACCAATGACAGATCTAGGGAGGGACAGGAGATCTTTAAATTCTTATATAATCTTAAGTTATTTTTATTTCAGCCATTTTAATTTTTTCCTGTTTTGAATAATAATAATTTTACTAGAAACGATTATATGTGGCAATATTATTTCCTTGATATTTATATATTTTGGAAATTTTCTAGGAGTAATCTTGGATCAGTTGTGATAAAAAAACTTCCATGGAATGATTATTCTAACAATAAATTCACAGAATTTTGTATTAAATGGATACTAAATTTCATTTATGTAATTCTAATATGATTACCTCATCTTTTCCTATTTATCATTCCATATTTTCTCCTCCTGTTTGTCAGTAGCGATTACTTAATTTCCTCTTTAATAACAAGTTAAATTCTTATATTGTACAGGAGGCTTTATTCATCACTTCCCTATCTGGTCACAACTGTGTAGCGATGAATTGCAAAAGATAAGATAATCATATTTGAATAATAGAAAGCAACTTTAGAATAAACAAAAAAAATAAAAAAAAATAATTGATTTTTAGAATAATATTAACAATAAAATGTGGTATAGAAGAATTCCATATGTGATGATGGGGATAGAACCCCGAAACGTTCGTTATACAGTGTGGGACAGAAATAACTTACGCAAAAATACTTAGGAAAAAAAAAAGTAATTTTCTGAAGAGTCTGGCAGCAGGATCATGCTTCTGAAAGTATGTCACCCAAGAAAATTTAGGACGAAGTTTTAGGACTATATTTGGTTTTTCAGCATTTAATCATCGTGCCACTAAATGGGTTTAGTATTGCTGTGCTATGGCAATACTAAAAACTAAAGAATTAATTTATCTCAAAAATGATTAAATGATTAAACTCCTCTTCCAAGATAAGAAATTAATCTCAAAGCAAAGAGCTGCAACTAACATCACAATGTCAGATGTACAATGTAATTGAACTTTATCACATGATAAATCCTATTTAAAACTGAATTGTTAACTTATGCGTAATACTATTTTAAATGATATTGATACAACGAACAAGAGGTTAATTAAAAAAAAAAAAAATGAATGCTATGAACATAGGGTAACACAAACAAGAGATTCAAACAAGTATCTCAGTACGAAGTTAATTTGACCCCTCGTTTGGAGTTATCCTTTCATACAGAACGAGTTTTGAGACCGTGCAACTAACATAGTGGTCATTTAGATTTCTGTCTGTGGCCCATCCAAAAAAAGAGTACCTAACATTAGTCTGGGTTAGTGTTGGGCGTTATTCGAATAATTTTTTATTGAACTAATGAATAAATTCTTTTTCGTTATTCCTTAGTTGTATACAATTGATTTATTCGTTATTCGGCAGATGATTTGAATTATCCGTCATCTATTATTCGTTATTTGAATTTTATTTGATTTAAGTAAAATGAGGGTGAAAATTTTCCGAATTTTCATTCGTTTTTGCACTTATATGTCGTAAACGGTGAATGGATCTTCTCTGTTCAAACGATTTTCCGACTGTTCAGAGGTTGGCTAAAAGTAAAATGACTGCGAAAATTTTCCGATTTTTCCTTTTATATCTCCCGTACGGGTGTTTTAATTTTCATAATTCAAAATATTTTCTGTTTTTTTAGAGTTGGGCAAAATGGAAAAAAAAAATTAATTTTATTTTTTAGTTGGAAAAATAGTTTTTATTTGCGCTATCAGAAGACAAAACGACTACCTCAAATTTTAGAATTTTTCAGGAACGCAGTTTCTCGTTCGAAAGTTTTCACACTTTCCTTTTGCAAAATTATAGCAAAAATATTAAAATTATAACAGTTTACTTAAATTTACATTCTGCTCTGAACCGTTTATTGGATACAGGATTATTAAAGACAGACACAGTAATTTAGTAAGTCACTTTGCCAACTAAAAATCGAAACCAATTTTGCGTTTTCTTAGTAAATGAAACATTATAATTTTTTTAAGATTTTTTTTTTATTATCTACGATGTGAGGGTACTTATTCAAACAAAATAAGTATATCAAACCAAAAATTATTTATTTAATTATTTTTTCACACTCGTTTTACTTTCAGCCAACCTCAATGAAGTAAGAAAATCATTTTAGATTTTCAATCCATTGACCTGTTCACGAGATACAAGAGGGAAAGCGAAAGAAAAGTCGGAAAATTTTTACACTCATTTTACTTTTATCTTTTTACCTCTAAGCAGTTGGAAAATCGTTGGAACAGTGAAAATCCATCCACCCTTCACGAGATAAAAGAGGAAAAGCCAAAGAAAAGTCGGAAAATTTTTATACTCATTTTTGTTGTATTCAATCTCTAAACAGTCGGAAAATCGTTTGAACAGGAAAAATCCATTCATCCATCCACGAGACAAAAGAGGAAAAGCGAATGAAAATTCGGAAAATTTTTACTTTCATTTTACTTTTATCTTAACACTAAACAGTCGGAAAATCGTTTGACCAAAGAAAATCCGTCTACGAGATGAAAGAAGAAAAGCGAAAGAAAAGTCGGAAAAATTTCACACTCGTTTTCCATTTAATTTACCTGTAAATAGGCGGAAACCCCGTTCACGAGATATAAGAGGAAAAGCGAATGAAAAGTTGGCCCGAATAATTATAATTCGATTTTAATTATTCAAATATTAATTATATAATTATTCGATTTTTGGGTTCAACAAGTCGAATAACGAATACAAATTTAACAGATAAGTTCATTTTATTAATTATTTAGAATAACAAATTAAAAAAATATTCGTTATTCGCTAGTCAAAAAAATAACTAAATCATTCGTTATCTGTTACACCGGCCATCTATCCGTTTTATATATATATATATATATATATATATATATATATATATATATATATATATATATATACTATACTATACTATACTAACTGACCCGGCAATCCTTCGATATATATATATATATATATATATATATATATATATAGAGAGAGAGAGAAAGAGAGAGGGAGAGTGAGGGAGTGAGAGTGACATTACATGATCACAATTGAACGTTTGATAATTACATATTTAAGTACACAATATAATTTTATGTGATAGCAAGGTAGAGTCCTGATTACTAGAACAGAACTAACCAAAAAGAAAAATTTAATATATTTACCAAGAGAAAAAAAATGCTATATAAAATAAAACTGAGTCAATAAGACGGCTAGCGTGCCTCGATGCCAAATGCTAGACAGTTATCAGTTGATTACGATGAAAACCATTCTAGAAATGATAAATTAAATGATTGTGTCAAGTGCATCTTCCATTGTCTCGAAAAAAAAAGATAAAGTTACATCACGATAAGTACACGATTATTATACGATATAAAAAACATCATATTTCTTAATATCGTCACCACCACATTTAAGTAACGAATGTCAAATCAACCAATGGTTTAGAACTTGTCTCAGAATCCAATAATTTTTTGTACGCATCGACGTCGTTTTTTGAAAATGACAAAAGCTCCATTTAACAAACTTTTCAGGTAATACAGGAAACGTTTTTTCTCCAAATGACAATATATATATTTTTTTAATTTTATTTTTTATTGTGTACAGTAAGTTTATTAAGGTAGTAAAAATTATGTAATTACAATATATTTAAAGACTACTGGTCAAGTTCAGAGTGACGACTGACAGTCGTCAGTATTTGGTGCATATAGTAGATTTTTAAACAATTTCCAATTTTTTTTTCTCGGTATTTCATGAGTGGGAACCGATAGATACGGTGCTTACGACCCACAATAAATTGAAACCTAAATTTCGAATTTTCGGCGCTTAAGCCTTTTACAAAAAACGACGTCGATATGTAGTACTTTAGTTAGGGGAGAAAAAAATGCAAAATTTCACGTTTTTTCCTATTTTTAGTTTTCATATTAACATTAAACATGTATATTTTAAATTATATTTTAAAACTTAGAATCGAAATTTTATATTTATTATTTTTGTGTATTTAGTTTAAAATAAATGTTTAATTCCAATAAAAGAATGCAAAAATGTCATGATGGTATCTCAATGAGGTAATTAAAAAAAAAAAAGAAGGTTTTGCGAATGCTCATTCACCAATTAATAATGGCTCACGGACAATGTCGGTTACGACAACATTTAAATATAATTTAAAATAACTTTTAACACAGTTTTTATAGTGACTAGCAAAGTAAATTTTATTCTTTAAAATATGACATATATATATTATATTTTAAATAATAACATTTATTGTACATATACATATTCCATTTCAGTTTGAAAAAAAACTTGGCATAAAAATACAAGGTTTTATTTTTTGTAGTAGAACCAGAAAAAGGGCAACATGAAATTTAGCGTAGACATTCTTATCACATGTTTATACAATATATATATTTTTTCAATCAAATTTCGTTTTTGATTTTAAAAAAAAAAAATTTTGGATTTTTTAAAAACATTTTAAAATTGGTTTTGTAAATTCAGAATACGTATCGAATTAAAGACTATGTAAATCTGAAAAGAATGAAACTATTTTGAGCTTTCTAGGGCATATAGTTTTGAAATTATAAGCTTTTCAACGATTCAAAATGAGCCAAAAAAACAGTACTAACCATAGGAAAACCTGAAACTACGAATTCTCGATTATTTTTATGCATAAAACATAAATGCAAAGTTTCACTCATGTTGAAAAACCTTGCGAATAAAATGATTTTTTAATAGGTTGATATGGTGTGGAATAACCTGAAAGTGAAAAAGCAAATTTTTCATTTTCCTCAGTTTTATTAATTTACTTGAAGCACATTTGAAAAATAAAATCTTATAAACACACATCAATAGCTCAGAGAAGTAAAAAGGCCCGGAGATATAGACATTATTCGCAATGTAGAAGTTAAAATTAAAACCTAAAGTTCTTTTTTGATCCCCTGAATAGTAGCTACGTTATATTTACATTCCTTATTTAAACGTGATGGCGACGATATATTCATGAAATCATGCAAGTGTATAGAATTGCGGGCCAACAATGGGCAAGAATAAACTTTAATCAATTATTTATTTGCCATTTTGTTAAATGACATTTTGCCATCTTTCAGTTTCACTATTGGTCGCTCTTATAGATTTTAGTCTTTAAAAGCGAAAAAAATAACCAAGCGAGATTTAAGGTCACCATAATTTGTGATAATTTTATCAATAAAAGAGTTTTGCAAACTTCGAAATAAATTATAACGATGTGGTACCAGCTGAGGAGCTGTATGGAAAATGATGAAATCACACCACGCTAAGCTCTTATCACTTCCTATGGGTTACTAATGATTTGTGAGGGTTTCTATTAGGCTTTCAATTAGGAATTTTATTTGGTTGATTTTAATTTCAATAGGTCGAACAGAACTTTGGTCTTTTTTGAGTGAAAAATATCCAAACCGGAATTCTTCCACTAATTCTGACACATTGTGTTCTGTTATGCAATTAACACCATTTGCATAGCTCAGTGTGATCCTCAACAGCTTTCTTTCTATTACGGAAATAAAAAAAGGAAAATATGCCGAAAACGTTCGTTTCTGAACTCCATGTTAAAATTGACCCTGAACTAATAGCTATAAACAAAGTTATGCACAACTTAAATATTAACCTAACCATGACTGATATTAAAAGTCAATTGGAAAAAAAACATAATGTGACGAGACAAAAGTGTAAGAGGGGGAGAGATCGCTATCAGCGTGACAGTGTATCAACTGCTTTAAATTGAGATTATGAAAGAAGGAATTAAAAATAGCGGTGCCATAGGGGTTTTATATTTTTCGAGACATCTTAATTTCAACTGTAAAAAAGTTTCATACTTGAGCTAACAAAAGAACTAGTTTTTTCATTTTGAAAAGAGTATTGGATTCCAACAAAGCATTCGATAGCACGAACAGTAAAAAGATGTAGAAAATATATAATACATAAGTATCGTGACAACGACGAAGACACAATCAAAGACCATTTGAATTTTTGAGATTTGATCTAATAGCAAAATTGCTTCATTCCGGTTATTAAATTAAAACTTTATATGCTCCATAGAGAAGTTGTGAATAACCCCAAGGGTCAATAGCCCAGCTATCTGGAACATGTCCAGGGAGCGAAACTCCTTCATAAGTTCATTCATCTTTAACTTCCTCTTTATGCCTCCAGCTTCGAGTAACTGAGCAGCTTATTAACAGCCCAGTATTTACTTGTAGCATTTGTTAACTGCTATTTACGTTGAAAAATTACAACAATAAAAATAAAAGGTTCCTTTCTTTCAAAATTCGAACAAAATATGAAAGAGCATTTCTTAGAGAATGTCATGGGGAAGGTATTTAAAAAAAATATTATTTTATGTTTCTCCTGAAAGTACACATTTTTTTAAAGATTAATGGTCATAAGTTAACAGGTGCAGCAGAAGGCCGTTTAAAGTCGATTTACACACAACTGCCACGACCCGTCTCAGTTCTATAAATTATTTCCGTCTCAGTCCAAAAAATATTCATTTCCCTTTCCAAAACGGTCTTGTTACACAGTCGTACATCAGGCTGCGGTCAGATTTGATAAAAATCGCAACGGTATTTTGTGTTCTCTTTGGACATCAATGGAGGAAAAAATCTTGACTTAAATTTTTAAATAGAAATATTCAACATTATAGCAATTCTATTCTTTGAAACTATTTGAACAACTTATATATTTCTGTCAATTTATTATTGCAATCAGTTTTAATAATATAATATTATTATTAGAGATATAAACCAGTCTACCAACCCCTGAAAAAATTACGATTTAGATGCGAAGAGTACTTTGTCTCAAAACCAAATGAGTGGTACCAGCATCAAATCCAATTACTGGAAGAAAGATGGATGAAAGAAACTACTGAACAATTCAACTGAAAACAATAGACTTTATTTTGAAGAGTAGTATTCAATAATGTTTAAAATATGTAATCTGAATTATGCACATATATAAAAGACACAAGGACTTTTGCAACAACGTAGTAATAGTAATGTAGTATCTTCCTTCAATGGGTGACCTGCTCTTTCAATATATCGAAAGCCCATTTAGACATTCTGAAGTACTGGTAAAAACTTGGTTTCATCATCTACCAGTTTCTCAAATAACCCAACCTCGTTATCCTTATTCTTTCAGGCATCATGCACCCATTTCCTTTCTATTGCTCACTGTTTTGTGATTATCATCCAAAGCTAGGACAATTATCCAAAAATCTGAAAACGTTGCCATCTCAAATATTCCTGAAAAGGGTGGGATGTGTGTAAATACATCTTGACTGAAACGTCACTGATGCCGCTGAGACTGACAGTTAAAGAGCGATGCAAATTTAGTTTCTGTTTTAACAGCCGTTGATCGAGTCAGGGGACGAGGGACCCGCCTGATAGCCCAGTCAAATAAGGTAAAAAAAAAATCGATACCTCGGAAAAAAAGATACTAAGCCGAAAATGCGCATGGACATATATTATGACATTCTAAATGAAAAAGTATCATGAAATCTCGTGCCGGCACAAATTTTCTACAAGTTTGGTCAAGTTCAGTGGGCCTTATTCATTTTCGGCATGGCCCACCGTTAGTGGATATAACGCGGAGAATGGGCATCCGTTTGCAGGATAGCCCTATTAGTCCTGAAACCTGAGCCAAAATAGACTAATAATTTTAGGAGAAGATTTGAATGTGAATTATGAAACTGTAAGACATTCTAAGTAAAATATGCCTTGTCTACCATCCCAAAGCCGTTTACCTTAAAATTTAGCGACATTTTATTCAAGAAAAAACCTAACATTTTTTATTCCGAGCTCAATATATTGAAGAATACCAACCACGCGAAAAACATTAAGAATATCTTTTTTAGAGGCAATTAAAGTAGCTAACATTTGAGCCCTAATAGAGCTCTTTACATTCACTAGTTTCCGAGATAAAGCATTTCCAAAAAACAATATTTTTTCCGAAAAACGTGAATCACTATTTTCACCTAAGAATTTGGGGTCTAAAAAATTTGCTTCGGGCACAATCAAGCGAAGTCGAATGCAATTGTTTCTCATTCATCTAACTAAATACCAACAGTCAACTCTCATAAAGTCTATTTTTTGGCACGACTTAGCACTTGTAATGCACAGCTTGCGCACAACGATGTACGCAAATATCCATAACTTTACAAAACATCAACAATTCCAAATTAATACAGCAGTATTTTAATTGAATAATATTTTTTCTCAGATCAAACATACCTTAATAGTATACAAAAAGGGACAAAGACGTTATCAAATAATTGAATTTTTTAAGAACGATTAAAACAGCAAGAAATGTTTTCACGCAAATTCAAGATTCGATCTGCCGAATGGTATCAATTTGCCTCAAATATGGTATTAACACTTAATGTCTCAGGAATGTCCCGGCTATTAGATTTAAGAAATCAGGACCCATGAGCAATATGCTACAAGATTCAAACCTTCAACTTGGTTTGACTCGACGGATTTTAATGTTTATTAGCTAATTTTTGTTGTTCTGAAATCCAGAATATTTGAACATAATTTGGTCCTAATCCAATAAAAGTTTAAAGATTTCCAAAATTCCACGAAGTAGTAGAAATTTCTATCTGGAACTAGACAGCCATAACATTGATATTTGGAAGGCGGTAAAGTGCGATTTTGTTATACTTTTGAGAAAGGTTTGACTCGACGGATTTTAATGTTTATTAGCTAATTTTTGTTGTTCTGAAATCCAGAATATTTGAACATAATTTGGTCCTAATCCAATAAAAGTTTAAAGAGTTCCAAAATTCCACGAAGTAGTAGAAATTTCTATCTGGAACTAGACAGCCATAACATTGATTTTTGGAAGGCGGTAAAGTGCGATTTTGTTATACTTTTGAGAAAAGTTTGACTCGACGGATTTTAATGTTTATTAGCTAATTTTTGTTGTTCTGAAATCCAGAATATTTGAACATAATTTGGTCCTAATCCAATAAAAGTTTAAAGAGTTCCAAAATTCCACGAAGTAGTAGAAATTTCTATCTGGAACTAGACAGCCATAACATTGATTTTTGGAAGGCGGTAAAGTGCGATTTTGTTATACTTTTGAGAAAATTATTGCAATATTTCAGAAAAATATTCTCATAGAACTCCTTAATCGACTCATTAAGTTAAAAGATTTATATATCCACATTCTTTGTCTATAAATAATAATTTTATTTTAAAAGTTCAGAACGTAAATATTACTTAATAAAATGTCACATATTTTACAGTGGAAGGGTCAATTTAATTATTTTGTCAATTTCACGAGTATAGAGTTTGGCAATGGAAAATCTCGATAGATAATGATCAAGTATAGAGTTATTCACAGTAAAACATGGTTTAAATTTAATTTTTTAATTTTCGAACAATAACCAGAACAATACATTGGTTTGATACACAGAGAACGGGTGGCAGGGATCTACTGGAGTCCTGCTTTTACCTTCACATATGGAGGGATAAACCCGGTTCAGAGTTCCCCAGGCTGATTATAAATAGTGTACATAAGTGTATCTGCGTCTAAAATGTTTATTTTACTATATTTAGCTCTAACCTAAAAAATCTGACAAATGATCCTTGTGCCGAGATAAAATTAATATAAAATTAATAACTAATCGATGGATAGGAAATTCATTATTAGCATCATCGAAAAATGATGTACGCTCAGTATATCGACAAAATTTCATTTCCGATAACCCAATTAACGACCTCAATATCGATAATAAACTTATAAAAAACTGCTCCAATAACCGAACGATGGATATCAATATCGAGGATATCCGAAATGTTAATTTTTATCTAATCCTATAAAAAGCTATATGAAAACAGTTATCAGTATCCATGTGACATTTGTTCGTTTTCACTTAGCTTAAATACAACTAATTTTGAATGCAAAGTATTTAAAACAGATTTACCGGATAGATAGAAGATCTTATTATCTCTGAAAGAATTGATTCAATATTAAAAAAACCTGTTTTCGAATCCCTGGATAATCCGAAGAATTATACATTTCAATGAACTTTAGGAATAACAATTATGTTGAAAAATCGGCACGTATTATAAACACGAAGCTTACATTATCTAAGATATGAAGTAATAATAAAAATATTGTATTAAACAATAAGCAATTTTTCTAAATACATGTCGTTTTATTTACTACAACAGTGGAAAGAAAATAAATCACTTTTTAGTACACACAGGACCGCCCCTAGAAATGTCGGTCAAAATGACAGGTTCTAACTCGGACCTCCAAGCACCAATACTCCACACTGACTTTGGTTATTTCAAAAGTTGTAACAATCTATAGTATCAATTAATTTTAAATGATAATATTGATAACTAACAAATTTATTAATAGTCCACGAAGAGTCGGAGCCCCTGAGGCCTGGTCCTCCGAAAGTTTTCGGGCCTGAGTACATATCGCTACCATCGAAGAAAATCGGCACATCTCAAAAATTAACCATTTCCCAATTTTTGTGTAATCGTAATCAACGAGATGATCATTTTTTTCTGATGAAGAGAGCGACAAAAAAATATTCATCATGCGGACACTGGAGAGCAGTTCTTTTTTAAACGGAATTGTCACATGGAAAAAAAATATGTTTGAAACAAAAAATTAACTTACGCAAGTTACCTACAAGGCTTTTACTTTCAAATGGATTCAAGACACTATTCATACAATTGAAAGAAAACCTTTGATGAAAAAATATTTGATGATGAAAACTTCAAGCGCCGTTTTCTCAAAAGTACAGCTTTTGGAATTGTTCCGGTCCTTCTTCCAAGGTAGCGTTATATTGTCATGCAACATCATGAAAGAGAATGCTCAAAACAGGCGGTAGCGTAAATAACGCCAATGCAGCCGATGCGACGCAGAGCCGAGAAGGGCACACAGTAAAATCGCTTGCATTGAAGCGCAGTCATCCTTGCGGCTACATGCGTTCCAACATTAAAAAAACCTCGACTGTTTCGGAAGGGAATTGAAGATATAATGTAAAAGTCATCATTCAGATAGTTATTTATAGGTATGAACTGAGAAAAGAGGCAATAGCAAAAAAAGAACCATGAATGAATGAAATTTTATTTTTCACGAATCCCTGATCTAGATCAACATACAGGAAAATAGAAAGTTTCAGTAACTATACTGGAGTTGCTATTTTCCCTTTTAAAGCCTTATCAGCAGAAATTAAAAAATATTTGTCGAATCAACAAATCGCGTTCTTACTGTTTAACGCTATTAAACGCTCCATTTTTACAATCGCTAGGAAACTATTTTTTTTTTTTTTTAAAGTAAAAAATTATAACCTTGTGTAATACATAATAAGCCAGTGCCAAAAAGTAAAGTTGTTGTATAGAAGCCACTGAATGTAAACATTATAAGCAGTACAGTATATTGCAGTACTAATATAATAATTAGAATTTCACACAATTAATTTTTGTACTTAAAAAAGAATAGAGAAAAACAGTTCCAAAAGAAACTAAAAAAAAAAAGTTTAAAGTCGATTTCTGACCTCAATAAAGAATAAAATAATTTTAATTTAATTCAGTGCCAAAATAAAGAAGAAATGATCATAAAATTGGATCAATGATACATGCACTAAGATAATTAAGCTTAATTCAAGTGATAGCAATTTAAACATTACCATTTAGAAATCAAGGACTGGCACATCGTTAAGCTTGGTAGCAGTTGCATAGATTTAGCTGATATAAACGAGAAAAAAAATTTAAATAAAATTAGTTCAACGATTAGGAGTGTCAATCACGTGGCCTCCGAGGTAGTTTTTTGTGGCACACAATGTTCTGAAAGAAAGAAGTGAAAAAAAGACAATTGTAAAGCAATTTTATCGATTATTACCCTATACATCGATTATTTACTTAATTACATAATATGTATTAATATCGTGTTCATATTCCTGATGAATCCTCAATTTTAAATATTATTTTAAGAAAATTTATATAATTATATAAAATTAACTGGAATTTATAATTAACTATTGGCACAATATTCATTTATTTTTATTACAATTCTGGCAGTCTTAAATAGATATATATTCTATTATTTTACTGCACGGCCAGATGGAATTTTTTCCCAAATTTCTTTATTATTCAATTTTTAGTTAACTTTAATACTTATCTTTTTTTTTCTTAACTTTATCGGCTGTCAAATCTAACATTTACCATCAGTGGATTGCCTGTCAAAATTAGCAATAAAGTAATGGTATGATCGATGGGAGACAGCCCAGTGGAAGAGCCCAACCAAACCTGGTACAAAGAGAAGGTATGGGTTGGAACAGGAAAATATAATTTGTTATAGATTGTGGCCATTGGTCTAGGATGTATAGAAAAGAACCACACACTCCAAGAGCAGTAAAAGGAAAATGATAAAATTCTAAATCCATGGAAAAATGGGTTTGAAAATATATGAGGTCAAATTGTGAACCTTCTCTTTTCTTGAAGTTGGTTAAATAAATAAACAAAGTAACAAACAATAGAAATATACTGTTTTTATGTATTCCAATAGGAAAAAAACTAGATACATAGGTCGAATCATTTAAAAATTACTTTACGATAACAACATACATATTTGATTTAAGAATATTAAGATTTTTGAAGCTTAAAATCAGGATATAATAAGAAAAAACATATATTTAAGGAATCATTACAAAGTAAACTAAATTACAGGATTATGAGTGTGATCTAAAGCTTTCAAGTGTTGAAAAAAAGATTACTAATTTCGATTTATCGACTTTTTTTACAACTGGCAGAGAATTATTGATAATATAATTTACACAAATGTATGAAACATATAGATAGAAATAAAATAAAAAAATTAATTTTAGAAAATAAGTTATGTCATTCAAACATGATCGAACAAAACAAATTATACTTATTGTTAGACACTAATATTTTATAACAAAAGAACTGAGACTGTATCTAACGAGCGTCGCTGGTTTATTTCACGGTGACGTATTCACTTCCGCTCAATGTTCAATTGAATGTCAATGTCCTCTCTGCCGAAAAATTTATGTAAACTCGAGAGCAAAACAATGTTGACGCCATGTTATTGGTAAAAATAGCGAGAACGAATAAAAAGTACAAACCACGCACAGATCACATGTAAGGACTGGATTGTGTCTACTACTTCTTCATCATATGTTTTTATAATGCTAATAAAAATCAGGAACAAAGCACTACATTTCAGCCCAAAAATAACACTTATTACAAAAATTAGTGCTACATTTAAAAAAATCTTGCATTTAAAATAAGGTGACCAGGCGTCCCCCATTAGGTGGGAATTATCCCAAATTTTGTCTCAGATCGAAAAATGTCCCATATAGGGCAACATTTAATTTTTATTAATTATTTAAATTTTTACCAAGTCAATATACAATATATAATTGATAATAAAAAATAAATCCTTTTTGTTTTCATATGTCCCACCTACCATTGTAAAACGTCTGGTCACTTTAATTTAAAATAAACAAAAAAAAAATCTGGTGCAGTGAGCGCATCACAGAACTTTCCCTTACCGTCCTATAATAATCATCATTTTAATATAATTTTAGAGTTCTTATAAACACTGCTTCTAATAAACTCAGCAGCATTCACTTCTTGTCCCACTTAAGTGCAATAAAACAGTTTTTTAAACAATTATAGTACAAAAATACACTACTATACTATACACTACCTATGTATTTTAACTTTGTCAAGTTGCAAATATATTTTAAAAGTTTCTGGTTTACTTTCCATGGAAACATTTTCTTTCCATTAAATAATGTGAAAGTAGAAATTATTAAGTTAATTTCCGCTTTTGCATTCTTAAATTACTTTGTTACAGAGCGTATTGTTTACAACAGATTGGCGGATTGGTGTAAGGAGGTTCGGTTGTATCCATCTCCTTTCGGATGCGCTCAGGTTAACCATCTATTTTATGCTCCTCATAAAATACACTGTATCTGTGCTAATACTTGTCCGATTTTAATGATTTTTTTTTTGTTTCTTAGATAATTTAATAACCTTTCATATAATTGTGTACATAATTTACTATAAATTGCATGCTTTTTAAGTTAAGCTCGAATAAATATTCTTTTCGCCATAACTTTTTTCCCTGCTCTTTTTCGTTGATATACCATACTACATAAATGGAAAGTTAAACGTCTTTAAGTTAAAGACATCAGACAAGTTTCACCAAAATCGTTGGAACCGTTTACGAGAAAATTGTAAGCCATTGTAAAATTTATGATATAATTACCATTTCCGGTTAGTCCGATGCGCTGTATCTTGGCTATTATTGGTCTGATTTTGATGATTCTTTTTTTGTTTTTTAGATGATTTAATTACCTTTCATACAAGTCTATAGATAATTTACCATAAATTTCACGCTTTTGAAGTTATGCGTAAATAAAATATTCTTTTCATCATAACTTTTTTCCCTGCATTTTCTCGGTGATGTACCACAAATATGAAAAGTTAAAGGTCTTTATGAAGAATAATTTAGGCAAGTTTCATCAAAATCGTTGGAGCCGTTTTCGAGAAAAATATAAACAATTGTAAAATCCATGATATAATTACCATTTCCGGTTACTCCGATGCGCTGTATCTTTGCTGTTATTGGCCCGATTTTGATGATTCTTTTATTTTTTTTTTTAGATAATTTAATTACCTTTCATACAATTTCATACATAATTTACCGTAAAATGCATACTTTTTAAGCTATGAGCAAATAAAATATTCTTTTCATCATAACTTTTTTCCCTGCAATTCCTCGGTGATTTACTACATAAATGAAAAGTTAAAGACCTTTTTGAAGAATAATTTAGGCAAGTTTCATCAAAATCGTTAGAGCCGTTTTCGAGATTATATAAAGTGGCACTTCCGGTTAGTCGATTTTGACGAAAATGTTGCTGTAATATCACATGCATGTGCCAATCTTAAATACATAATATCGTACAACTTTTCATTTTTGAGCTAGACTGTTCACATACACACAGATCATTTTGCGAGACTTGGTCATTTGGACTCAGGGGACCTTAAAACGTGTATTTCCGTCGAAAACTCGAATTCGAAAATTTTCACGATCGCAATACTTTCCCTTACTATATACTTCGTATATAGGTAAGGGAAAGTAAAAATGAAGAAAAGAAAGAATAACAATGTTTTAGCGATTGAGGAAGTCAGAAACTACTTAACGCCATTTTTACACGATTGAAATATAAATTTCTTAAGCGCATTAGAGCCTTAACTGCCAGCAATATCTGCCAGCCGCAACCGCGAGCAGAGATTGCTGGCAGTTGACTACTGCTTTGACTGAATAGATAAGGGCATTTCGTTGGCATTGTTCGGCAATCAAGTTATGACGTCATACCTATACCGCTGCTATCCTAACCGCTCCAGGAGTCATACTGCTAAGACCGCGACGGTTCTCGCTTATTTTCGTTTAACAAAATGTCAAAGAAGAAATTTACTGAGAATAACAATGAATGTCTTGTAGAATTTTTTAATGAAATTCAGGTTTTTTATATAATAATATAATAGAAATGAATAAAAATAAAATAAATAAACTCCTATGTTTGTTTCTTGAAATTTTATGGTCTTAACTTTTATTAACTTATCAGAAGTATGTTTGCAAAATAAAATGCTATAAACACAAACCTATGACTCAGAGAAGTTAATAGGCCGAGAGTTAAAAAAGTATTCGAAAAGGGGAAGTTACAAGTAAAATAGCTCTTTTTTGGTCTCTTGAAAAGTACCTAATTCACATTTATTAGTTAGGTACTCGCGATGGCGACGATAATTTTTTTGATTTGCTTATTTTCCGTAAAGTAACTGCCATTTTTTCTTCAGCTTCGATTGGAGCATTCGATTGCACTGCATTAGTAACTTTTCCTACTATACCTCCTTTCATCATGCTGAACACAAAATTAAACGGTGAGGTATTTTGTCAAAAAATATTTCTTTTCCCATCATTCCACAATTGGCCAGTTATCAACTAAGCATATAACTGTTCACTTTTCCGGGCTTAGAATATGCTGTTAGCATTACATCTTGTTAATAACATAATTTCATTTTCCTCTTCTAATAAAAAAGCAAGAATTACATCCATGTTGGAAACTTGCATGGTATTCCTTCCACGAAGACTATAACGGATAGTTTTAAAGGTTTTAACGATATAATATATGCATGATAGGAAAGATTACAACGATATGCGACAGAAGTTGGCCGTTACCGTGAGCAGTTTCAACGAAATATACAAACAGTAACAGTTAGCGGTAACGGTTGGCAGGACCTTAGTACCTTTTGAAGCTAACCTATACAATTAAATTATATTTTTAATGTACCTACTAAATAAGGATCTTTTACAGAGATGCCTGAGGATAGGTTGTAGGCCGAAAATTTGAATCGTTATAAATAAATTGGTGAAATAGCAACAGCCTGCCTTTATTTTTTAATATTATATGGATTTATTCGAAACTAAATAGATCGCATGCATGAACCGTGGTCGCCAAAGAAGAGTCTAGGTTGGACTAAGGCTTGAGAAATAGTTGGGTACCATACTTAAGGGGAGCGCCCTTCTATAAGATGATTTTTTTTTTGTTTCTTAAAAACTGCTATCTATTACCTATACCATAGGCGCTTTTATTGATTAATGTGGTTTTTAAAAAGTGAAAAATGGCTTTACTGTTTTACATTTTCTAGGAGAGGGGGAGAGACGGAGGAATGAAGATCTTTTAGTTTGTTGATTGGAATGCACCCCTCTCCCTCAGAAAATTCCTGCAACCGCCAATACCCGATGGCCCGCCAAAAACAAACTATTACCCGGAAGTTCTTAACATGAACAGGAGGACTCTTCCCCCTAATTACACTTGCCAAGTTTACTTAAGCATTAAGCTACGAAGGTTATAAATGGAAGTAGATAATAAACTTGCGGTACTAAGAGGAAAGCCAATGGTACAAAAATTTCCTTTATGGGAGATTTCATCGAAATCGATACTGTCCTTGAAAATAGCTGGCGTTGGTATTTGTATTATTTTATTTTATTATTATTATTTATTTTTTTATTGGCAGTTATAATCCTTCCAAACAATTACACATAACGGATTAGTAAAATTTTCTAGTTTTTCAATGTTTTTGATATTAACATTATGAATTTATTCTAAATATTCTGTCACAGGTGTTACCATGGTAAAGTAAATGGTGGTAGGTAACATGCATTTGTGACTTTTTAAATTCAACATGGCGTTACTCAAGACAGGGTGTGTTTTTTATACTCCTTGAAATAGCAAAACTTATTTTGCCCAGGGTTATCATGTGGAATAGTGTTAATTGTCGATATTTCGAAGTAATCACAGTGACAATGAATAGAAATACTCATCCTCTTTTTTTTTTGGGGGGGGGAGAGGGAGGGAGAAGGAGAGTGAAAAAAGTGGGGTAGTCTGGTAACTGAGATAATATGGAAAGAGTTTGGAGAGAGTGGAACCCCCGTTATACAAGATTCGTCACCAGCGCCTCCTACATTATCAATCCTGAACAAAGAAAATCTGATAGCAATTGTGACATAACACTTGTGATGCGAAGGCGGGACAACCAGTTAAAATATGGGAAAAAGTAGTTTAGGGCTCAAAAACAACCCCAAATCCGAGTTTTTTTTATTTTAAAGGGTGGTGCTTTTAATTATTCATTTCAAGCGACAATTTATAATCCGGATTAGTATCGTTTTGAAAATATTCACTAACACTAGAGGACGTAACACTTTTGAAATTTTTTAAAACTTAATCTTTTTTAATTTACAACCTAAAAATGTCAAAATTAGCACAGTTAGTGATTAAAATACTACACCTAATGAGAAGTATTAACGGTATTTTTTTAATTTTCTTAAAATCAAAACAACAGGTAAACGAATTTTTTAAACTGTGGGACACGCAAATTAACATTTTTGATAAAATCCATACGCAAAGGCATTACTATGTTGAATGAATGAAAATGGATATTAATTTCATAGAATTATTAATGATTGACGTAGGTTTTATGTATTTTAATTTATAATAATTTATTAGGTTTTGGTTTATATACAGTTTAGATTACAACAACAAAAAATATGCAAATTATTTTTTGAGGTATTTAAAAAAAATAATTTATGGCAAATATTTTTACTTTTTGGCATGGTGATAGATATATTCCTCGATGTCTAGTGTATCAATATATTGACAAATCGGTTTTGATGGTTCAGCATAGGAATATTGTCAAGCTGAGTTTGGGCATATTTGTAGAATGGGATAAGACAAAGTATAGACCGAGAATACGTGCTAAAAAATTGATATTAAAAAAATAAGAGTTTGCCAGTCGCATCGTGCTACCTGAAAAAATGGCGGCTTAAAAAAATCGCAATATTGGAACTAATTTTGTATTTTCGGCTAGAACGATGTGTTCTATTGAAAACGCTGAGTTATACTAAATTAAACAACATAAAATTTTGTGTCTTATAAGGATCACCACATAATAATTTGATTAATTAGTCCGGTCTAAATTCTAATTCCTAACGAATAAATAATCTTATAGATAAAGAAAATGGCATATGTGATAGTACAAAGTATTCGGCTTCTACCTTATCTAACTGAGACACCTCATAAAAACATCCAAACTCCAAGATCCAAAAGAGATCCAAGCATTGCTAATTTTTAAGAAAACGAATGATATTACACCTTAGCGCAGATTCGGTTTATTCTTATGACGAACGAAATTATTTTCTATCATTTTATAATCTTCGATCACTGCAGCCTTTAACGAAGTGAAATAATAAACATTGTCGCCACCATGTTTAAGTAGCTCATATGGAAAATGACACTCTAAATTTTACTTTTAACCTCCGCATTGCGAATATTTTTTTAACTCTTGGCCTTCTTACTTTTTTGAGTCCTAGATTTGTGTTTGTAGGATTTTATTTAGCAAATATTCTGCTGGCAAATGAATAACACTAAAGAATTCGACGAATGTCATTTTTCATACTCGTTACCGTGTATTTTTATCCCACCAGTAATTAAAACCATCCGACGGGCCCATCTACTCGTGTTTAATAATATATTTTAATACCTACTTGAAAAAAACACTTCCAAATCAGGTTATGTTAAATTAAAGAAAATTCTACTCGTCTGTCAATGCCTCATTTGAAATGAACAAAAAAAGAGCACTTAACAAAGTTCATTCATATGACAATTTTATAAATTATTCCTTTTTTTTATACATAGGTATAAAGGTCAATCTTCTTAAAAGAGCCTTAAACTCTTCTTAAAAGTCCTCAATTAATTTTCATTCTCATAATATTAGTCCGTGAGCAAGATGCAAAAAACGCGACCCATTTGACCAAAAGATTTAATTAGGGGATTGATCCTTCTATACCATCATGCGGATATCAACTGACCAAAATATTTAGTATATTTTTTGGAATCTATCCATTAGGTTAAAGAAAAAAATGCAAGTCTGCCAATCGAATCAGAATGGATTTCATAATGGCGGCAAAAAAAAAAAGAAAAAAAAACGGCCTTCATTAGAAACCAGCGAGGTAATAAAGAGTTTTAAATATATTTTATCTTTAAGATATCTAAAGCCAACAAATTTTTTGGTAATATAAGATTTAAAGAGTACCAAATGAGAAGTTTGACTGAATTTTATTCATCAGGGGAAGTAAAAAAACGTTATACATCGCTTTATTCAACAATGATACAAATAAATAAAAATGCTTATTTATAAAAATGTAGGTGAAAAGTAAAATAATTTAACAGAAAAACACTCAAATGAATTTTTCAGAGTTCGTCAATGTTCTATGGACCAATTTATATTGCATGTATAATTAATTATACTGTGTAAATGTAAATAAGGATTTAATCTACTTATATATGAACTCCTAGCTATATATTAATCAATTTGGCAATTTCATTTCACTATTAGTTGTTGGTTTTTCCATTGAGACTAAATAACAGACCGAAATGACAAATTAAAATAATGGAATAAGGAAAAATGTCATTTCTGCGGATTCTGAATAGCTTTATCATTTTGTTCAAAAGTATTATCTTTAAAAAAGAAAAAATCCACACAGACAATGCAGTTATGAATTTTGCAATCAATCAAAGAAATGTGAAGAAGAAACAAAGATTTATTGATGAAAGCTTAGTTTTGTAAACTAAGGATGAAAAAGATTATTTATCAAATATAAATAATCAGGGGAATCAAAGCCTTAGCAAGGAAATTTTAATCTAAATGTTTACCAGCTAAACTGCAAATTTACAGAAAATAAACCGATGCCCTTGAAATTGTTAAGGATTGCGAATTAATTTTAATGCATATCTGTAAGTCCGATAAAATAAAAGTTGAAATTTTTGGACGAAAAAAGTGGATTAATTTTGCAAGGTTACGTCAATTGCTAATATCGCACAGTAATTATTTCAGATCCCTGTATATATTATAAAAAAATCGTTATTGCAAATGCGAAAACATGTAATAATTTATTTCCGATGCACTGGCCTTTGAACCAAAATATCTAGGAACAGAAATGCGAAATTGAAAACCTTTTAATATTTATATGTGAAAATTTTAAGAATAGATAGAAATTTGTGAACAAAGATATAACGTATCGGTCCAAAAAGATTTCAGTATAAAGTTCATCATGTTGGTAATAATAAAGCAATACATTAAACATCTAAACTATTTTAAAATTGAATGAAGTATTAATTATAATTTCATAAAATAATAGGAAAGTCAGAACTTAAAGAACTGTCGCCGACTCAGTTATCGTCAGTCGTAACGGATACCAAACCGGATCAATAACTTCATTATTTTTTAACAAGAAACCTGTTCTAAACTAAACCCCGTTTAACATTATTCCTTTAGCATACAAAGAATCGTACAAGAAATTTCAAGATAGATTAATATCACCAAGCTAGTATCCACCAGCATGTAACTTGCTTAGTTTTTAATGAATCTGTTTCGTATCTGCTAAAAGTGTATGGCAAAGTAGAATAGTTAATATCTTAAATGCCTTTGAATACTTCTAGGTGTTTCAGCAAGTGACACAAAACATAAACAAGAGCTGAAGGACATAGTCCAAGAGGGGGACTACAAGGTTCTTGAGGCTAAGATCCTTTTTATAATTCGGCACGTGTGTCCAATAAGAAGACATCCCTACTCTTGCCATCCTTATTATTTATCGACATATTACTATAAGCATTACTTAATAAATAAAAAACGTAAATTCTTTGCAGTCATTCACACTACCAAACACAGCCTCCTTTTAAAACAAATACCAGAAAAATAATCTTTTGCTTAAAGAACTGTAAGGACTTTATTCTTGTAATTATTTTAAATATACGAAGCCTCCTTTTAAAAAACTACAGTATCTCCAAAAAGACAGATAAAATCTGTGAGAAATTCCCTTAAGTAAAGTTGAAACTTAATAAAACTACAAATTCAATTAAATTAAACATTTTCCCCAAATTACGCCAAGCTGTGTAATTTCTTAGTTTGTTTAATTAAAAAGGATACTTGAAAAAAATACTTGTGAAAGTATACTCAATAACAGTCCAGATCATTTAATATTCTAAATAAATCCTCAATGAACTTTTTGAACGTGATATTGAGGAGAAAAATTGTATATGTTTTAGATAAAATTGGTATGTAGCAACCTAATGAAAATAATCCACAAACGTGCCAAAAAGTGGTATTTTCACGTTTAAGATGTTAAACAAAAAATTGTTTGGAAAAAAAAAATAGTAGATAATTAAAGGACTTGTGATTGTCGTGCAATATTATGCAAAGATAATAATTTTTCGCATAAAACGTGAAAATGTAAAAACAGGTACTCTCTATAAACGACTTGAACAAGGGCAAAGATGGTCTTTTTCAAAACGCTGTTAGTCCACAAAATGTTGCAATACAACCCTATGATCATAATAGATAGGCGAGATTCGAGCATCGGGCTTTTTATTGATTTGGCCCCACGGGCAGGAGGATGAAGGGGAAGTGTAGCATACCACAAAAAGTTATTATTTTTACATTCAATTTTTACTGTATACAGCCACAAATAAAAATTATAATTTAAGCCCTGAAGCATTTTCCTACGACAATTACAAGCCCTGCAATTAAATGGCAAAAATCTTTGTTTTAAACTTGGAAAAGTGAGTTTAAAACAAAAATCTGTTTATATAACAGATTTTTGTTTTAAACTCACTTTTCTGTATGTTTAAACGCCATTACGCATTTTTTTTTCTCAAAACAAAAAATGTTTAAATCTTAAACGTAAAAAAACAAAAACTTATCGGCAAGTTTATGAATTTTTTTCACTAGACTGCTACATACTGATGTAATATATAGCTTATACAATTTGTCTCAATATTAAGGAAACAAAGATAAATATAGAAAATGTACTAACTGCCTTCAGTTCACATTTGAAACAATTTTTTAACGCCGAAAAAATATCTAGTGTGTCCACTACCACCATTTTCCTGAAAGCTTTGGATTCATGGTAGAATACAATAATTGTTTCTCTTATTCAATAAAAGCAAAATTATAGAAGTGGCAAATAATTTATCAATCCTAATTTAAATTCAGCGTTAAAGTTTTATTTTTTTTTCCTTAAGCCTGCTGCTTTGAACCCCAAGTTAATTTGTTCGGCCATTTTAATAACACATGAATATCAAATCGTATAAAGTTTGTTTTAAAAGTTATTCGTAACATAAAAATATTAATAGTTGTTTGAAAATGTTTACTAAAGACTAGAATAATGATCACTGTACATTTTATGGATGTATTGAAAACTTTAATATATTTATATTATATTAGAGGGGAATTCGAAGAACGGAACTGTGCTACCTTCGATCTCGCCACATTAGTCTCACTTCGTTCCGAACATTTCTTTGATGCGACGGTGAAAAACCGCCACCGCAGTTATCTGCTCCGATCCATTTTTCCGAATATAAATTCTTTGAAGTTTTGTCGCCCCGATCCTGGGATTTGTTCGGTTCGGAGGAACGTAACAACAGTTTGTTGCAAGTGCGTAAGCAGCTTTACAAGTGTGTACCAAGTTTAAGTAAAATTTTTTTTTTTTCCAAACAAATAAATAAACCGTAAATCACTATTAGGTAACTTTATTTTTGTAAATGCCATGGCAACTGTTCTTTCTAGGAAGATAATTACCATGATCAATTTTATGGTGCATCAGAGGCGTATCCAGAGGAGGGGAGAGGATCAGGAGGATTGTAAAAAGTACCGAAATTAAATATTATTACAAGAAATAAAGAAAAATGTTTTGATGGCGATGTATCCGTAACATGTTTTTAAACATCGATGTATCAATATTATTTTTCTATCACTAACATGGCTAGCGCGACTTAGTTAAGGTCAAAAACTTTGGAGATCCCTTCTCTTAGACCCCTTCTATGTAAGAGCAACTGATTTGTTATCTAAATCAATATTTTAACACATGTATCTTTTATCTGCATTACGAATGTAAACAACCGATTTATCTCTGCCATGATTTTTTCATTGTTATCGCTTCAAAAATACTGAAGAAAAGTTGTTTAAAAACAACAACAAATGTTTAACAAGATTTTCGGATTTATTTGGAAATAAATCAGAAAACGTTTTTTACTTCATTAATATAATTAAAAAGAAATAATAAAAATGTATACAAAAACACATAATAAGTTGTAATTAAAAATATAGTATTGAAAATTAGATATGAAGTCATAAATCACATCTATTGCAGATGATGTAAAGGAAACACTAAATCAGGAAAATAAAAATAATGTCTTTCTGCAAGAATTCTTTGGAGAAATCATCATTTTATTCCCTCTAATATCAAACAATGCGAACATCGATAAACAAGTATGTTAAGATATTTGCAACTTCATCGAATTAGGAACGCCTTCAAGGAGGAGGAGCTAAATCCCCATAGATCTGGACTTCCGGGAAGAGGGGGGAGGGTGGGAAGGGAAGGGACAATAAGATTAGACTAAAAGAATCTAAAGTTTGTTCAAAACATATATGGAAATTTAAAAAAAAAAAATTCAATCTAAAATAATAATAATATCACGTACTCTTATCATATTCTGACAGTGTACCCTAATTTCAAAATATTTATGTTGTTTATATTTTAAAGGAAAAGAAAACGTTGCCTGTTGATTAAAGGTTAGGAACAACACTGAACTTGGACGCTATTATTAAAAATTTCTCTGAAAAGAAGGCAAGAAGAGTGTTCTGAATAATTATTGTAAATAAAAAACGCTGCCAATATGTAGCATACACAATGGTTTATTATTTCCAAATAGTAATATAATAATATTTTACAAAACCAAAAGCATTTATATAGATTTTCTGATTTTTACTTCCTAGTACACGCTGTAAAGGAAGTATTGTAATCGCGAAAATTTTCGGTTTTCAGATTTCAACGGAAATATCCATTTTGACCATCTCTGAATTCATTTTTACAAGTTTCGTCGTGACGTCTGTACGTTAATTCGTACGTATCTTGCATAACTCAAAAAAGGTTAGCCGTAGAAAGTTAAAATTTTATATTTAAGATTATTGTAAAATCTAGTTGTGAACCTCCCTTTTTGGTCACTGCATGATTACCGGAAGTGGTACTTTATTTGAAGGTCATTATTTATTTTCATCAAAAATTATATTAAAATATAATGCAAAACTTCTCAAATTTGGTATTTAAAACTTTCATACTAATGTAAATAACATAATAAATTTTGGTCAACAATGGCGAAAGTGGTACTTAACTTGATGGTCATATTAGACTTTCATTCAAAACATCGCAAATTTGGTAAATTAGACTTTTACATCAATATAAGTAATATAATAGATTTTTTTTTTAAATTGAAGATCCGAAAGGGGTACTTTACTTGAAGGTCATAAGAAACTTACATCAAAAGGTATATCGGCATTTAATATTGTTATTTACGGATGTAAACAAAAAAATAAATAAGTAATTTAATTAATAAAAATATTAAATTGGTAATAATAATCGTCATGGAACTACTTTAGTTAATTTATTTATCATCATTAATATTCATTGTTATAACATATATTATGATTTATGTATTTGTCGTTACTACAATCGCAGAGTGGTCTAAATTCGAATAGAAAAACAACATTAGTTCAGTTATGCGATTTATTTATACAATCCAAATGAGCAGAAAACATTATTATTATCCCACAAAATACAAGTCCGTTGTAAAAATATCCGCGCAGCAAAAAAAAAAAAAAAAAGGGTAGCCTTAAAAAGGAGTGATATCAAAAACGCTGTTCCTTAAGGAAAGGACCATCGGCGCGTCACGCATCAGTTAAGGAGTATTTACTGAACACCAAGTATGCCATCCTCAGCGCTTCGCTCCTCGGGCTAGTAGGGAACACGTGAACCAGAGATGTTAATGATTCTATTCAGAAGAATGTACCCTTCGGGCGTCTAAATCTATTAGGACGATGTGAGAGTTTGTGATCGTACTCGAAACGATCACAGAAACTGCAAAATATTATGAAGGCTTTATGAAAATATAATTTCATAATTAATACGGAGACAAATAAGTTTTCACTCAAACGTATTCATATTCTTGAATATATCGTCAGTTATATGTATTCAATCAGTTATAAAGTTATAAACCAATCAGACCAGACGCATACCTCGGTTTGTAACCTACCTGCTCTTACGAGCCTAACTTCTCTCCTTCCATAAGGTCATTTGGAAAGTTCTTACATAATTCGCAGCTTATCCAATGTTTGCGGAAAAAATACAAATCCTTCTCAGAACCTCAATCCTATTATCAGAAGAATCTACCCAGATATTTAATGAGTTGAATATAATATGAAATTGAAAAACCACAATCTCTTTGATTAATATTATTAACATTATTATGGAATAATAATGAAGCATTTCTGACTGTCCATATGGATACCCTCAATTCGCGACAGCAGTTACACTATCACAAGAGGGAGGAACAGTTGTTTTCTTCTCTTAATCACTACAAGTTGGATCAGTATCATTTCTCAATTGAGAAGGAAGACTATGCAATAGTGGAAGCTTTATGTCGTTGGAAGCTACCTTTACAGTCATCATTTCTGTCATGCTAATAACCAGCGTTCAGTATCTTTCAGGCTCACCATCCAGCCAAAATAATGAGAAAAACATGTTAACTGGGTAACATTCCTGAAAACTTGTATCATCTAGGAGAGACAAGACTTTATCCCTGGGTATGAAGTAAGAACTTTCTGTCTCCCTAGGACGAGAATCATAACATCTTGTCTGGTCTGTGCACAAATGAAACCACATTGAAGAGCAGCTAATCAAGGGGACTCAGCCCTTTGAAAGACTAAACATGTATTTTAAGGATCTTTCACAATCAACATCACAAAATCGCCATCTCCTAATAATAGTGGACGAATATTCATTTTATCCAGTTACTTACTCTTGTGCAGATATGACAGCCAGTACAGTAATATCTAACTCAGAGAACTTTTCTCACTTTTAGGGATTCTAGCATACATTCACACAGACCGAGAAACAATTTTCATGACACAAGAGTTTAAATAATTCCTAAATGAGTTGGATATTGATGCAAATAGAGAGAGGGCATAGAATCCTTAAGAAAATGAGCAAGGCAAAAATTATATTGACATCGTATGGACGACGATAAAATTAACAAAACAAATATCTAGACAACTCGAGATGGGAAGAGGTATATTAATATCACCTTGGATCGACTCGGCCTCTATGCTCACAGGCCAGTGCAACTCCAAATGAAAGGATATTCGGTTTCTCCAGATGATCATTCGGTAATACAAATTCTTCATGGATTTTATCTAACCAGTACCAATTGCCATGAAGCGACCTGTTGGACAATTGAAGAGTGACCCATTAGTGGAAAAAGTTTTTTTTTTTCACACATCAGGTTCTCTGCTGTAAGAGAAGAGAGACTATGGTTTGGAGGCACCTTGCACCACTGGTTATGCTCTGGAAGATACTCTGGGAGAGACTGCGGTTTCCAACAGACACTTTGCATGTATTGGATATGCTCTGAACGATTCTCTAGAACTACCAGATCGTCAAATTTCTCTTGATGGCCAATACTGGCATAAGATTGGGCCCAGACAGGAGAAGCAACCTATCTTAAATATGTAATTTCAGTTCCCAACCTGTCATTTTTGAGCTAGACTGTTCGCACACACACACACAAACAGTTTTTTGAGACTTGGTTATTTGGGCTCAGGGGACCTTAAAACATATATTTCCATTGAAACCTCGAAATTTTTCACAATCTCAATACTTCCCTTTACTATATATTTAATATATAGGTAAGGAAAATTTAAAATTAAATAAAATATTTACAATTTATATTGAACAGAAAGTTAATCATGCTTATTTTTCATTCAAGTTCATAAAAGTTGAAAGAGATGGACCAGTGAAGCATATTCATAGATTAAAAAGCAATAACAAAGAAACCTATTAATTTTTACAACAATGTTATAAAAAATTGATTTTTTAAATGAATGTTATTTATTTTAAATAATACATAGTGACACCCCAAAGCCCCTAACTTTAATTTGTGCTCAACTGCAAATAGCTAAAAAAAAATGGGAAAAATAGAGCCAAAATTACTCATTGAAAGTTATCATAAATCATAAATGATAGTAATTCAAAGAAGATATAAAACTTTTCTCTGTCAACTATAGTAATGACAGATCACTGCACACAACTAAAAGTAAAATCTATAAAGCAAATAAAAACAAAGTGAAAACATATACAATGGTTATCATATTATTGAGTTATTTTGTATTCATCACAATGTTCTAGCCAATTATTTACACTATAGAGATAGCCAGACGTGAAAATCAACTTAATTTGAGAGATAAATACAATCATGATGTTGATGGACGAGGATTTTTCTTTATCAGCATAATGCTACAATTCAGATTTCATTTTTCCTAATAAATAAAATAACTGTCTTTTAATACGGGAAAACATAACCTAAATTTTCATTTAGACTTCTCAAAATGATACTAATTTGTCTAACAGGGCAACAATCTGGATGAAAAATTAAGAGCAAAAATACATGAACACCTAGAGTAAAATATCTGAAAACTGAAGTTGTATTCTTGTTTTGACTAAGCATGGAGTTAATATATATAATACAGTATGACGAAAATTAGATGTGATGATTGCTTAATAGTTTATGATTATTTTTTCGTCAGGGATCAATCAACAAACAATATATTTGTCATTCATTATGCCAGGTAAAATTTCTTCCCATCTCTGTGGATTATTTACAGGGCTAGAATGGTGTGAGCAGATAAGGATTCAAGTGAGTTGTAAACATATGAAACTTGAAAACTTAGTTTGGTTTTGTTAGCTGATCGCTGACAAAAAAATTCACTACAATGATAATTATGGTTAATAACATCAACCATGTAACACATATCTGCACATATAATATTTTAATGATAAGATAAAAAAACATTATGGAATAATAATTACCTCTGAAAGACACTTCAACTTAATAATTTCAGTTGGAAGAGTGCGAAGTCTATTCTTGTGAAGCTGCAATGTCTTCAGTCGTTTCAAGCTCGCAATACTAGGAGGTAAGTTTTCAAGCTTATTATCACTAACGATTAGTACTTCAAGATTATTTAGTTCACCAACACTATCAGGTACCTCAATGAGACGATTTCCTCCAACACATAGCAAACTTAAACTGTAAAAACCACAGTATTTACAAATATCTATCACATCTATAGTAAATAATGTGCCATAAAATATATTTGTAGTTAATACCTTGATAATTTATTGATATTTCTGGGTAATTCTTCGATGTGATTACTTCCTAAGTAAAGACTTTTCAGTTGTAATACATCTAATACTTGAGGAGGAAAATGGGTTAAACTGTTACCACCCAGATTTAACTTTAATAAAGTAGAAGCCCAGGGTTGAAATGATTTGGGAAGATTGTCGTTAGTGATAAGATTATTCTTAGCATTTAATGTTACAAGTGGAAATCTGGTCAAAGTTTCAGGTATACTTCTTAAACGATTATTACTAACATCAATGTGCCTGAGATTGTGAAAGAGCGACAAATTCTGGGGTAATTCAGTCAACTGATTGTTGTTTACATGCAACTTTTGAACTACATCTGGTTTTCTATCACGCTGTTTCTCTTGTTCAAGAACTTCGATATTTTTCTTTAAGATCTGATTGCTAATCATCATATAGGAAAAGTCAACGGTCTTCACAGACGGAAAACCATCGCTATCGCTACTCTCTGAGGAGTACAATTCCATGCCAATAGAGAATTGACACTTTACATAAAAAAAAAAAACACCCGAAGCTAGATATACTCTCCCTCACCAAGTTCACTTGATAATGAACACCTTTTTGGTGTACGATTTGCCACTGCTCACCTAATCGATTCCACTCTTATCATTTCTATTTGATTAAGTAAACATTGCCCTCAGCTGTAAACATTTATTTTGATCTATCGTGTCTCAAATTTTAACTCTTAATAATGGTTAGTAAACTGTAAAGTATTTTTTTATGTTTAGCCCTTTATTGTAAACTAACTTTACAGATCCTATTTCATAAGTAATTTGCCTGCTTCTCTAAAGATAGCTTAACATGCATGGTTAGAACGAATGTCTATTTTTGTTATTGAATTCGCCTGTTGGATCGTGGTTTAGAAAATTAAATTTTTCCATTTATATTGAAAATGGTAAATTATCTGTCATGAATTTTCTTATTTTTGTTTTACTTAGACATTAAATAATATTAACGATTTGTTTATAGGGTAATGAAAGTTCTCTTCCTATGGAGCTCTGCTCAAATTGTAAGTAGGCTACTTTTTAGCACATTAATTTAGCGAATTTTCGATGTCTCCTAAAAATAAACCTTTGTTTCTAGTTGATGCAGATGAAATTAGAAGACTTGGTAAAAGATTTAGAAAATTAGATTTAGATAATTCTGGTGCATTAAGTATTGATGAATTTATGTCTCTTCCTGAATTGCAACAGAATCCATTAGTTCAACGTGTTATTGATATATTTGATGAAGATGGAAATGGTGAAGTTGATTTTAAAGGTATTTATTATAGTTCGTTCATGTTATTAAAATAATGGTTTCCATCTATTAGTTTTATTTGTTTTCTATTATGTATCAGTTACTTATGATTTCAAATAAGTATATGACCCTTATTCGTTTGTATATTGCTCATTGGATATAATTGATTCGAGTTATAAATATTATTTTATTAAAGAAAATGATAATGAAGTTAGTCATCTCTGTTGTATACTGACATAATACAAATTTAGCTAGTTGTGTCATGTCAGCTTAATGTATAGTACCTCCTTTAACACTAAATCTTCGAACAATATTTATTTAATTATTTTGCAGCTCGGTGGTTCTCCCAAATATATACATAAATAGGGTACTACTTCACAAGTGTTACACTGATATGATGGGTTGGATCAAGATCTTAGAGCGTTTCATTATATTGAATGCCAAAAGTAGCCGAATGGGTCTGAAAATAAGGAAGGGAAATTTTCCTCCCGACCACCTTCTCTTTTTCCTATTAATAAATATAAATAATAGTGTGATTTGACTCATACATGACGTTTAGGCCATATCACATGCCTTTTATGGAGGGAAACATTCATTTCTTCCTTAAAAATAAATATTAATACAAACACGGTTTTTACTTTCACTTACCTATATTTGCATTACATAATAGGGGAAAATATTGTGACTGAAAAATTTTGAATCCGAGTTTTCGATGGAAATACACGTTTCAAGGTCCCTTGGGTCCAAATAACCAAGTCTCACAAAATGGTCTGTGTTTGTGTGTGTATGTGTCTGTGAATTGCTTAGCTCAAATATGTGAAGTTGAAAAAAAAATTGTTCTCAGAATCGGAAATTTCCTATTGCGTTTTACATTTTAGACAGGAACAAATTTGGTTCGGTCTGTCTGTAGTCAAATCCATGTGATGGACATAGCACCTACTACTAGTTATCTGATTGTTTGGAATTTTTAGGGATTGTGTGGGTTGGTACCTAAATGGTCCCACATAAAATTTCATTCACTGCTTTCACTTACACATGCGCAAACGCATTTTTCTAGACATCTATTTTTCAAAAACAGCTTGTCAGATTTGGCCCAAAGTTGGAAGGAAGATAGAGATTAATATAAAAATGGTTTACTGTCAATTTTATCTAATTCCATCCACTACTTTTGTTTATGCATATGCAAACATATTTTCCTTGGCAAGCCTATATTTCGAAAACAGTTCTTCCAATTTGGCCCAATGTTGAAGAAAAGTTATGGATTAGAGATAAAGTGGACCAGTAGCAATTTTGTCAAATCATATTAACTACTTTCCCATATATATGTGCAAACATATTTTCCTTGGCACACTTATATTTCAAAAACTGCTCGTCCATTAGTGTTTATTCTATAACAAGAAATCATTGATCTTAAATTATGTACCCAATAGAAATGGTGAAGAAGCTATACTGACCTGCTTGGCAAGACTTTTTTTATTGACTTGTGTGAAATAAATAAGTTAAGAAATATTTTTAACATCTTAAAATAGTTTTATAAAGGAAGAGAGAAAGTCATCCGTAATACATTTTGAGGAAATCAAGTTTTAAAGTTTTTAGCTCTGCCTTTCTTCAATCCAAGGGTATTCTTCAAGGCTTCTAACTAACTGACCATCCACATTTCCAGATGATTCTTTTTACCATCTGATTCTACTGAACGATCGGAACATATTAATGTATATAATTCTATTTCAGAAAAAATGTCTAATTTACTGTCTGATTTCTTTCCACTGTTAATATAATCTACTCTAATTTTATTAAACATTGATCTATCAAAGTCTGCAGCCATATGGTTGATAAATGCTCTTATCTCTGATGTACTGTTACATGTGAGTATGATTGTCAATACTATTGAATCTCTATACCTACATTTTGGTCATTCCTTGTCCCATAAATAAGTTTGTTTATATTCATTTAGGATAAAAAAATCAAGATGTTTTGAGCTCAACAACGCGAGCTTTCAAACTTCAACTTCCATGTTGGTGTGATACTTGTGAACTAGTGGGTGTTGTTTCTAGGGAAGGTCTAGAAATTGGTCGCCTCTGTCTATTTTCGGACACACTCGGCTACTTTTGGCATTGTAGTAGACCTATTGGTTTCAAGGATGCTTACTCAAGGAAGAGGTTTTTCAGTTACAAAATATTTCAGCTACTCTTTGATATTGATAATTCTAGTAATAAAAAATGACAATCTGTTGAGAGTAAGTTAGTGAATATTTTTAACAGGTTGTCATTTTTATCTATGTTTGTTCAGTCAATTGGACTATTCAATCGTTCATTGGTTCACTTTCTTTTTCTTTTCTTTTTTTAAATATAATATTAAGAAAAAATACACTTAGGAAAACAAGCTCCTTTTAAAGAATTTAGTTTTACTAAAAGTTAAAATAGCAGAGCCAAAGAAAAAAGCATATTGAGTTTTTGTTGAAAATGAAAAGTTGTTGCTATTAATTTGTTTCTGAACCAAATTTATGTTTCATTATTAACAACAAACTTCTATTTTCAAAAAAATGCAGTTGATCACTTTTACCATCATACCGACGATATGTTAATTTGCTTTACTTAAAGTTACATTTATAATGCATTACTATGAAATTTCAAATATCATATTAAATTATTCACTTTTTTTTACTTCACTTCTCCACACTAACTGGCAAGATACTAGTAAACTTTTTTTTATTATTTCTCTCCTCTATCAATTTCATTTTAGTTGTTTATTTGAAATTGTGGCAGAAAATATTTTTTTTTTAAATGTGGATTTAAGTGGCTTTCATTGTTAGTTTCTCAATCATACCATTGATTTCGAAAGATATATTTGTTTACAAAACATTAAGAAAACTCATGTAGTTTTTTGAGGAAATAAAAATTGCTGTTGGACAGTATAAAATATAGATATTTTTAAGGTTCTCTAATCTGTGTTAAAATACATGTTGGTGTTATTGAAAAAGTTAAATGATGACAATATTATGGATGTTCAAGCAAAAGTCACGCAATTCCATAATTGTAAAAAAATCACTTAACATTTTAGAAATGGTCTGTGATTCAATTGCAAGCTCTAGCTTTGGTAATTTTATTATGTTGCAGCCCATTGAGGCATTGAATGGCTTAGTGATCTTTTCCAGGTGAAGATATATAGCTTAGCGAAGAAATGAACTATGAATTTTTACAATTTTGGACTTAGTGACTTTTCCTCAAATGCCCAATACTTGCTTAAAAACTAATATGATTGGTTGGTTTTTTAAAAAGGTTAAGGTGTAAAACCTGTTGGTCATCAACGCCTTTGTTAACGCTTATGTATTTATATTAATAATATTGAAGGACATTAGATGGGATGGTTAAATAGAATTGATAAGAAAAGATTATAAGGTTACGAGGACAAAAAATGATAAATTAAAAGTTAATAAATTAAGAAAAATTAATAAATAAATAAAAATTAGAAAAATAAGAGGGAGAAATAAATAAGAATAAAACATAAATAAGAAAGAGGAAAAGATAAATAAATAAATAAATTAGATAGTGAAAGAAAAGAAAAAAGGGGAAAAGTAATATTAGATATTTTTTAAAAATCCTTCTTTGGAGAGAAAGGAGGTTACCTTATTCACATATTTTTCCTCATTTTCCAACGCTATTGACATATTGGTAGGTATTCCTATTTTATCCAATGTTCTCAATGTTCCAAGACCATGCCCCATATAACTTTGCATGTAGTAGAAGTATCAATTGATTCAATAAATGATTTCCATGATTCTTTTTTTCTATCATTTATTATTTTTCTACATACATTTATTATGTTTTTTTATATACTATGTGATTAGTCAGATTCAAATTTTTTTGAAATTTTTTAAGTGCCTTTCTCCGAAGTTATATAGCTTTTCTACAATCACTGTTAAATCAGGGAACAGGTGGTCTTTTGAAATAACCCTTGGTTTTGGGAATTGAGGCCTCTGCAGCTGTCAGTATAGCCTCAGTTATAGCTTGGCATCCATCATCGATTGTAAAACTATTTGAGGGATCTGAGAATGGGGAAGCTAGTGAAGTGAACAAAGACTCTGCTTTTTCCATGATCCATCTAGACACCCTGTTGTTATTGCAGTCAGCACTCAAATTTTTAGACTGACTGGGAAATGATCACTTCCATAAGGTTCTGGTAGAACTGTCCAATCTATAGCTCAATTAGTGAATTGCTGCATATAGAATCTATTGATCTAATTTCATCATTTATTGATGAAAATGTGCCGAAGGTGGAGCTTAGATATGTTGGTTCACCGGAATTCAGTAGCAGAAGATTAGTTAAATCCAAAAAAATTTCAACCATTCGACCTCTGGAATTTGTATCTTCTGAGCCCCATAATGGATTGTGGCCCTTGAAATCTCCTGTGTACAAAACGGGTTTAGTCAACTGTCTATGGATATGGAGAAGGTGTTCTTTCTCTATGGTATTGTCTTGAGGAAGATAAATATTGCAGACTGTGAAAGTTGTATTTAGATGAAGTGTAACCGCTATTACCTGAAGTGGGGGAATCTATTTCTACATGATGGGATTATACTGTACCTTTTATGGTTATTGCTACTCCCCTGCACGCCCGCTCATAATTTGGACTACAATTGATTCTGTAGACGTCGAAGCCTTTAAGAGTGAATTGATCTGAAGGTCTTAGATATGTTTCCTGAAGGCATTTACAAAATGGATCTTCATCTTCGATTAATATCTTCAAATCATTGAAATGACTTAATCCCGTTGCACTTCCATTGGACTAGAGTCATAGTTTAGGTATAGTATATATTTGCGAAAAACATTTGATCTCCATAGAAAGAAATAAATGAAAATAAATAGAATGAGTGTAAAAAGATAAATCGATAAGGAATAAAATAATAATGATAAAAGGAAAATGATAATAATGCGAGAGGAAGAAAGAGAGAAAAAGGAAATAATGATAATAATAAAAGCAAATAAATAAATAAGAGAAAAATAGATAAATAATAATAATAGATAGGAAAAAATAAAATAAAAATAAAAAATATAATAAAATTCTTATGTAAAAGTAAGCAATATGAACTATTTTTCTGTTAATAGCTGGAGTATTTATGTTAGGCCTAAGTTGCGTTTTGGAATAAATATTAATTATAAGATAAAGTGCAAATAATGACCGCAATAAAAATGATAAAAAATACAATATAAAGAGAAAATAATTTAACAAAACTATAAAAAGATGATAATAATAACAATGAAAATAATATAAAAAATAATTATTCATATTATTTATTTCGTAATGGCATTTTTACTTTTAATTACTGAATTTTCCTTTTTAATTTTTCCCTTTTTATATGTTACTTCGGTATATCCTTCATCTGTACCTGACAGATCTACGTCAATTGGTTCGTCGCCTTCAGGGTGGCTCTTGTTTAAAGGAACCATACCTAAGGACGAGGATGAAGGAGTTAGTAAAGATGGGGTAAAGGGAGGGACTGAGGATAGGGTGGGAGGACCGGAGAGAGAAATAGGGAGAGGGGGGTGGTACTGGGGGAGCATGGGCTGGAGTGGGGCCATGACTCGTCGCCGAGGTAACCGAACGTGTTATGATCATATGCTGTGGCCTCGGTTTCAGCCCGACTGATGTGCTTGGAACAGGAGATGAATGTTTTGGAGTTACCTTTACCTGTTGGTTCGTCGGAGCATCAAATTTAAAAAATATATCCGTTTGGGTACCTGTTTCCTCTGTTTTAAAAGTTTTCTTAGATCTAGTTATTTCAGAAAACAGTTTATTAAAAATTTTGGAGATTATCCTGTTTATAAATTTTTTTTGCCTCGTTGTACGGTACTTTTTTACAAAACTGTATGCATTTTATCTCTTCATTCATTTTATAAATAGGGCATGAATGGTCCAATCTATTATGTTCGCTGCTACAATTTATGCATTTTGGGGTTAAAGTGCATTTGCAGTCTGTGTGTTATTCATTACCGCATTGTGAGCATATAATTTTAGAATTTGTGCATTTAAGGGTTGGGTGGGAAAAGCTGAGGCACTTGAAACACCTCATGGGACTAGGTATATACTGTTGTACTCTGATATTTTGATTATTTCAGGCGGAAATGGTGTGGGGAAAATTACTATATATGAGCACGAATTTTTCGTTTCCATTTATCTTTATTTTTATTCTTTGCATATCGTTAATTTTCCCATTCAATTCGGTTGATTTGATTGTTTGCCATTATATGTTTCAATAAGTAGATCTCTGTCTCGTAATTTCCTGACTCTACAATTTGCTTAAAATTTAATATGATTGGAACAATGCTTAGAATTCTATATAGTTAGGGATTGATAAATTATTTGCCACTTCTATAAATTTGTTTTATTGAAAACTAGTTTCGAATGTTATACATTCATCCTCAGTTCTAAAAACACACAAAAAATTCAAAAATAAGCAATTCAAAATATAGTTGGTATTATTATACATATTAAATTATATAAATCAGTATTATAAAATATTTATGAATTTAATTAAGACAAGAAATCAAATTCATGTTGCTACTCACCAAGGTTTAAATGGATTATATCAAACAGAATAGTTTGTACTGGTTTCTTCTCGCATTCTACTGGCAATGAATGAGAGATAAACAGGATGTTTTTAGGTAAACGGTTTAAGGGTCAGGGTTTTCCCAGTAAGGCCGGTGAGTAATTGTTTTTTCTGTTATAGATGGGAATAAATTTAAGATTGGACTATTGGAGATATTTATTTGATCATTTAAGCAAAAATCTGGATTGGATTTGAAGGATTTTATTATTTCAAGTGCTTCATATATATTTAATTTGAGACTGTTTTCAACGTGATGTATTAATTTAACTCCTGAGTCTTAGATGAATTTATGATTATTTTCATTTAAATGAGTTGCAAAGTTGGAATTATCTGTCTTATTATTATATGCACATATATGTTCCTTTAATCTCTGATTTAGCGATCTTCCAGTTTATTTGGCTGCACAATCATTACAATTTAGTTCGTATTCTCTGCTTTTTTGGAAAGGGTCTATTTTGTCTTTAGGAGAAGAGAAATATGAGGATAGGGTTTTTTCTATTCTCTTTTGAAGAACTTGAAATAATAAAATCCTTCAAATCCAATGCAGATTTTTGCTTAAATGACCAAATAAATATCTCCAATAGTCCAATCTTAAATTTATTCCCATCTATAACAGAAAAAACAATTACTCACCGGCCTTACTGAGAAAATCCTGACCCTTAAACCGTTTACCTAAAAACATCCTGTCTATCTCTCGTTCATTGCCAGTACAATGTGAGAAGAAACCAGTACAAACTTTTCTGTTTGATATAATCCATTTAAACCTTGGTAAGTCATAATTAAATTCATAATTCATAAATCTTTTATAATACTGATTTATATAATATAATATGTATAATAATACCAACTATATTTTGAATTGCTTATTTTTGAATTTTTTGTGTGTTTTTAGAACTGAGGATGAATGTATAACATTCGAAACTAGTGTTCAATAAAACAAATTTATAGAAGTGGCAAATAATTTATCAATCCCTAATTAGGATCGATCCTTCTATACCATCATGCGGATATCAACTAATTCTATATAGATTCTACGATATAGTTGAAATCGAGATGCAAATTTCAAGACATGAATGAACATTCATATGCACAAAAGTGTCATCATATGTAAGCATGTATTAATGCAATAATGGTTATACATGCATACATAATACTGGTACTACATAATAATGGTTTTTAAATTAAACGAGAGTTTTTGTTTAAAAAAAATAATTTTATCTCCAATTTTAAACATAAACTAGCCAGAAATCTATACATATATTTCTTTTATTAAATTTAGTTACATTCAGCATATATGTTATTATTAACTAATGGGATTACAAATAAAATCTAGATTACTGAAAGTTGTGGATTTTTGTTTGGTCACTTAATAGCCACTTAACAGACAATAAATAAATAAATTTATTTTTTTCAGAAGTGGAGTAGGTTTTGATCACTCCTGAAAAGGATGTAACCAGTTTTTATAGTCAACTAAATTCTCTCTGTGGATTAACATAAGATAAAACCATATTGAACTTTTTACTTTCTATTACTTTATTTATCCATACAAGCTTGGCAATATAAAAGTAAATTTTTTATTTTTTTATTTCTCCTATTTATTTTTTCTCATTTTGTTGACATGCAGTGTACTTACTGGATAATTACTTAATTATCGTAATTGAGAATTTTTAGCATCATTATAGTTTTTTGTAAAGCATTGCTGTTGACTTCAGCTCATTACAAAAGGGAAACTGATCTTTATGAGATAAAATTATATAAAAGATTATAATGGGGCCTTATTGAGCAGTTTAAGCTTGATTCATGACAGCTGTTAAGGCTCTTTATAGTCCAAGAGCTGAGGTGAAATTTATTGACTTAATTGAATAAAACTTTTAGTCATATATTCATTTAATGTTCATCCTGAGTATTAAATTTGCACTTGTCTACCAACTCAAAGCAGTCGTATTTCAAAATGACGGCATTTTAGAACTTTTTCTGTTTTTTCACCTATAAATCTTAAACAGTGCAATTTATCGAAAAAGTGATGACATGTAAAATTAAAGAACTATTAATTTGTTTCTGATAAGAACCACTACATAATAATTTGGGTAAGTCGTATGGTCGACCACCGCGGTCAAATAACGACAATTTTGCCAAAAACAGAGACAGAGTACTATATATGAGTCTGTAGCATGGAAATGAGTACCTTAAGAGTCAGTAGAGATATCATTTTGGTTTGCTAAAAAATAAATAATTTTAATTTTTAGGCATGTTGTATGAATTTCCCCTCCTGTAAAAAATCTGTTTGTTTAAGTTTTTGACCTCCTTCTTCTCGTGCATTTTTCGCCATCTTAAAAACCTCTAAAAAAAGTTTTTTATCAGTTTTTCCTCAGTAATTCGCTTGCAGTACATTTAAGTTAAAAATTTGTCATTATCTTTTTTAAGAATATTAAATTTCCTGCATGTTTTGAACATAATATTTTTGAATATTCTGCTTTGAGTTGGCAGACGGGTGCAAATTGAATACTCAGTTCGAAAATTGTATGGATATATGACTAAAAGTTTTAACAAATAAGTGACGAATTTTCATCACAGCCCTTGGACTATTATGAGAAACTTAAGACTAGCAGCAACTAATGGAGCTAGAACAAGCCTAAATTTCGCCACTGTATCTTTTACTTATAGTTACAAGAAATGTATTCTTTCGGATGATTATTTTTTTATTCCTAAGTATTAAATTTAAATGTTATATGTTAAATTATTAATAGTGTATATTTACTTATAAATAAGATTTAAATTGAAATTTTTCCATTCCTTAATACTGATATTATTTAACATTCATTCATGAGTACAATTTTTAACACATATTTTATTACTAAAATTATTGTGTTTATTTTTATTTTTAATACATTGAATTAATTAGTGATCTCTTTTTAGAATTTATTCAAGGTGTGTCTCAGTTTAGTGTAAAAGGAGACAAGGAATCAAAGCTGAGGTTCGCATTTAGAATCTACGATATGGATAACGATGGTTATATTTCTAATGGAGAACTTTTTCAGGTGATTATTTGTTTTTTATATCGTCACTTTAAATAATTTTATATTAGTTAACCTATTTGCATTTTATTTTATTTCTAAAAAAGCAAGATTATTAATAAAACTTTCAATAAATACAAACTTAAATTTCACAACAACCTTTGATGGTTCAGTATAAATAAAAAATAAGATAGATAAAAAGTAAATTAAAAATAGTTATTTTGATAAGAGTAAAGAGAAAATAATATAGGTACATTCTTGTTATTAAAATGAATTTATTACTAATCAGTGACAAGCTGAATTTTTGCGAGTTGTTGGAACTTACCAAAAAAAACATTATCCTTAAAAATCCTCGCACCTCCTCCTTCTACTAACCTCTCCACCCCCATTTGAAGTTCATTTTCCAAGCGCTTAGGTTTTGTTCCTTATCTTTGTTATTACTGACCCAAATACCTTACTTGTATATGCCATTTTTTCTTTAAGTGGACGGCTCTAATTATTATTAGTTGCATTACTAATAGTTTTCTCAACCTCCACAGCTGCCGGTTATAAAGATCTTCAATATTAAGGTCAGGAGCGAATTCTTCCCTGAACCAAAACTTTCACATATTTTAAATAACTAAGAACCTCCCCCACCTGAATGAAGTAAAACATTATTATGCTAATAAGACATACAGTACCATTTTAAGTCATAAGATGTTATCGGTTTTGATAAAGAAAGAAATTTTATCTTTATAAATAACTAAGAGACAGGGGCGAGTGATGCTGCAACAACCAACCACACATTATGGCTAGCTTTGTGTCGGACGAGCACTAATACTTTGCTGTCTACAACTTCCTGAAGCCTAAAATATAAAGTTAGGTACATATTTCGAAAGGGCAAGAACTATGCTACAACTTTTATCTCTCATATTTTTGGATACAATCTCTAATAAAAGAGCTCTTTCCTGAAAAATGCATAAAATATGAATTTTAACTCCAAAATGTTGTATATTTTAGCAAATTATGATGAAAGTTATTATTTTTACATAAAAATATAATAGAATATTTTTTTTAGGATAGGTATAAAGGAATAAAACAGTATAAACCACATCAATAACAAATGAAAAATGGTGGAGTTATCAGCAATAACTAAAAGACTATCAAAATGTATGTTCAAGGGAGGCTAGCGGTGGGAGCACAAGGGGTAGGGGTGAGGACTTTTGAGGAAATACTCGTTACATTAGGTCCTAACAACAGATAAAAAATTAGCTTGTCTCTGATTTGTCCCGACACAAAACCTTCATTGCCTGGGCTATGTTTTTAAGTAGATATGAAAGTACATTCCGTCCCTTTGGAGAGATAAGGTTATAATATATAGAAGTTATTTTTGTAGTTGGGGTATTTATTTTTCATTAAATTATTTTCTATATCTTAAATATTTTTATGAATTCTACTAAATCGTTCATACCTCATTCTTTCAATTTTCATTTCTCATATGTACACATTTTCCCAAATAAAAATAATTTTCATAACATATGCTGTTACAATTTTTCATACTTTTCAATGAATATTATTTAATTGTTTCATATTCTCCTAGGTATTTCCTATTATGTGTATATTTATTCATTGTTGCTTTTGCATAATCCTAATGAAGGCTTACAATTTAGCCCGAAACGTTGGCACACATTAGAAATCAGTTTACACTTGTTTGTGTTTTCTTTTTTGACATACCCCCCATCCAACTTCTTGAATTACATCTATGGTCAACGATAACTTACCATTACAAAGAAATTAAAATATTCAATTTTCTGTGGATTTTTCATTAGCGATTTTAGAAATATTAATATCAATCAATGAACCTATATAATATTGTATGTCTTATCGTATTATATTTCTTGGTTTAATATTTTACTTTTGTGAAGATCACATGTTAATTAAGTCAACTTTCTCTAATTTATTTCTATGACTAATATTATTAAATTACTGTTGGCTTCTTTTATTTTTTTTTATTCTCTAGTAGTTCATGGGAATTATACTTACTTCTGTTGTTTTCTAGGTATTGAAAATGATGGTAGGGAATAATTTAAAAGATACACAGCTTCAACAAATTGTTGACAAAACAATACTATTTGCGGATAAAGATGAAGATGGTCGTATAAATTTTGAGGAGTTCTGCTCGGTAAATATTTATTATATTCATCAAAAATTTCATTTGTATTTGGCAAATAATGAAGAGAAAATTGAAATAAGTGATAAAAATTATAATTAGGTTTTTTTTTTTTTTTTGGAAGATTCCAAAACAAAAGCCTTAAGTATTTAAAGTTAAATTTAATACCTAAATGGTTATTTGACACTATGCCTATTAGAGCATCATGAGGGCTATAAAATTACAATTAAATAATGTTGAATTAAAGCTTCACTGAAATCATTTGTTGATATTGGTTATTTAAATGGTCATAAATTATTATATATAAATGAAGCCTAATAAAATTTAATCTGACTGGTTGGGCAGTTAATCAACCAAACTATACCCCCGAATAATAATATATAATACCCAGTGCTGCCAGGCCAGCCCTCTATTTTCTCCCTAAAACTATCTAAGTTTTCCCCTAAATTCTCCAACTGTAACCCTAAACTTATCTAAATTTTTGTCTAAATCCACCAACTTTCACCCTAAATGTTTAATTCTTATTTTTCTATTAGTCTAACCAAAATTACCCCCTAGTATAAGATAAGAATAAATGATCAGAAAAGTAAAAAATACCCCAGAGGGTGAATAAAACCCTAAATCTAGGTGAAAACCCCAATCTGGCAACACTGTGCATACCTGTCCTTTAAAGTAATGAATTTCTCAAAAGATCTGAAATCTAAAAAAATTAAGGTTAAATGGTTAGAATGTAAAGAATTCAGCGAAATTCATGTCAACAGCACATTTGAGTAGCAGTAATAGGTATAATATGTTAGGATATAATTAACAGATTTGTATGATATTATAAGTTTATTGTTCTCATCTCTAGAGGTTGTATTGTCTGTAGCCTGGATTGTAGCTGTGGAATAAAAGATAGTTTCAGTATATTTTTTTTTTTTTGTATTATTACTATTAGTTTGTTTTATTTAGGTTGTTGGAAATACTGATATCCATAAGAAAATGGTCGTTGATGTTTGAGCCTCGTCAAAAAAAAAGGATGAGGAGGAAGGGATCTCATGGATGGAAGGAAATTGATTAGTAAAAAGAAAAGTGGGATGAGGCGATGAAGTCTGTTTTAAATAATGTTTTAAGTCCTATCTTTTAGCCATTGTTATCTCATTTTTACATCTTCCAAACCTATTATATACCATAACACATCTCATTTGTATTTTATGTACTTAAAAAAATGTTTGTATAAAGTTGATTTGTATATTGATTCTTCTTCCATGATAAAGAATGAAAAGAAAAAAATATTCATATGGCCTTTGCATGGTTTCATAAGCACTTCATAAAATTAGTTTTTGTTTTATTTTGTATTTGTTGTTATTGTTAAATTTTTGTGTTAACTACTAATATATATATATATATATATATATATATATATATATATATATATATATATATATATATATATATACATATTTATTGAATATATGTTTATTGAATATAATTTATTGATGTGTGCTTGTATATATAAATACACATTCAATTTCGATAAATTTCTGTTTTGTACAAATAATAGTAGATGGTTGTGAGGAACATAGTGGCACCACAAAAAGGATGCAGTGATATTAGTTATGTTTGCATTTCTTTTAAGTGTAATTAAATTAAGTAATCTAGCATTTCAATTAACTAAAGCTGTTCGATGCCAAATGCTGCTTTTAAAGTGTTTTTATAGTAAAAATGATTATAGATAAAAGATATGAGAGTTATTTAATTCTGTATATAATAAATTTTTATAACCAGAATCATCGTGGCAGTTATCATTGCACCGTCTTTACCAAATTATTGTTCATAACCAGAACAATCATTATTAATGGAATGATTGGATATATTTTTTTTTAAGTTATGTTTTCCTATCATGCAATATATATGCCAAAGATATGTTATTGTTTTTTCTGAAATGTGCAATATATTTCACTTCTAAATAAGAAGTATTATATTTCATGTATGAGTGAATCCATGTTGATTCTTATAGTTTCATATTATTATGACTTTGAATTGTTTGAAATATTTGAAGGGAAAATGTACTTTAAAGTGCCTTATAAACTGATCTTTAACTATTTCATATATCTGATTGGTATGTCACCAACAAAGTGAGGCTCCAATCAGTTATAATTTCTTGAAATTAAATGAATAATCAATTATTCTGTACTAAAAAATGTTTTTTTTTAAATGTTCAATTATTAAATTATTAAAATATATAGCTTTTGGGTCATGAAAGATTAATTTTGAAAGAAAAAAAAATTATATATATATATATATATATATATATATATATATATATATATATATATATATATATATATATATATACTACACACCCTCAGTAAAAAGTTAATTTGTGTTTTCTAAATTATACAAATGACTGATTAGAAGTGAAGAAAATTAACTCCTTAAAATCAATTATTTTGAAATGTTAGATTGTAAAATGACAAAGCATAACTTTCTGGATATGGTAGGAAATATACTCCTCTTCAATTTTCTTCTTTATTTTTTTCCTAAAACTTTTTAATTTATTTAATTATTATTTGATTAATATATAGGCTTATATGTTGTTTTTCAATCATGATTCTATGTTGGTGAATTGCAAATTTTTTATTTGTTAAAATATGAAGTCATTGCAGTGTGCTAATTTTTCAAAAAAAGTTGTTTTAATGTTAATTTGAACTTTTAACAGCATTCATTATATTATAGCTTTTATGAAAAATATTTGTCATAATTCATCTACTTGCTAAGCATTTTACTTCGGTTCAATGTAATCAGTTCATAGATGAATTTGATTATGATAGTACAGTAATTATCAGTGCTTATTTTTGTGGTATTTCTAATGTTCCTTATCAAAGCTTAACACATTAGATGATAATGATTAATGTTTCAAACTATTAATCAATATTATACATTCTTTTGTAATGTTACCAATATTTATAAATATATATAAATTATATGTATTAATTTAATTAAGATATATATTTAATACTAGTTGGACGGACTATTTTCATTATTATTTAATCTCAGATGATACAGCTTAACATTGTCTTTTAAAAAGAAGAGCATACAGTGATTTAAGTGTCAAGAATCCTTAAAAAAATTGTATACTTTTTTTTTTTAATGCAGTCTTTTTAAGATTGTATATTAAATACTTAGCTATGCCATTTATTCAATTTATCTTTTAAACAAGGATTTACCACTGACAAATTGTATATCAAGGAATCATCTCTGCATCTTTTTTTATTTTTAAATTTAACTCCTTTTTGCTTTTTAAAATTAACTTTTTTCTACCTATCTTTTTACAATTTTGGTATTGGAATTTAATTAGAAATCATATATTTAAAATTGTTATTTGTATGACTTTAGACTTACATATACTATTGAAGTTTACACATAAATAATATAGAAGTTGGATTATAATATTTGGTTTATGGACCTACTAAACTTTTGCTCATACACACAGCCATGTATATATGTATATTTTTTATCATATTGAAATCATCAAATTGAGTTTAGGGTAGAAATATAAAAAACAGTCAATATTTTAACTGGTTCTGTTAGCAAAAGTTGTAGACTAGGAAATATTTTAACAAACTTCTTTTTCTCTATATTATCATTTAAGATGCAACAATTTTTATCTAAAATTGAGTTATGTATACTAATGTATAATATTTTCACATGAAATTGATACCTAACCTTACTTTTGTATTCTGAATTATGGTATTAACATAACTTAAGTCTACTGGTCTGTTGCATTGCAGCATATGCACATAACTGACAAGTAAAGCAACATAATTACGTCAGCATGAAAATTGAGTTATTTATTTGTGCTATGTTATTATCATGTTGCCTCTTCAGTGATTGTATACTTTCCAGGGAAAAATTAGTCTTTTATTCACAAGTATTTCACAGATTAATACCAACTTCTACTTTATCTATGGTTAAAAATGCATGTTTTGTATTTAAAATCACAAGAAAATTTTCACAATTTATTAAAATAGGAGTGTTCTCTATTTCACTTATCACAAACCAAATATATGAACTTTTTCGCATGCCAGTTTAATTATTGTATCTTAGCCTCTTATTGAAATAAAAATTACTTAAATCATGGGTTCAATTATTCTTCATAATAATTATTTAATTTCACCAATATGTTTGAAATGCAAATGTTACAGCAAGTAAAATTCAAGCAATCAGATAGCTGTTTTGAAATAATAATTCAAAACCTGTTTGTATTCCCTCTGTAAGGGTATTTACATTTATGTAGCATGTTTATATTTTAGTTTATTAGAATCAAGAGTGAATATAGCTAAGGAGCAGTGGGGTCTAGTTAATTAACTAAAATACTGGTGCAAACAGCATCCTCATTCTCCTTTTCTCTGATTCATTTAAACAAAAAAATAGAAAATAAGTGCATCATACGTTATTATAAAAAAAACTACAAATTATTACACAATGGTTTATTAATGGTAATATTTCTAAAATATCTGGTGTGTCCAATTACAGGACTTTTCTTATCACTTTGGTTTAGAATTTAGGCAATTAGATTATCTTTCAAATGAGCATTTGGAATATTTTGAGAAAGTTGGAATATTTTTATGTTTTTTTTTTTTTTTTTTCCGGCTTAAGACTTCCATTGAAGTCCTATACTGCCCGACTATTTTTATGTTATCAAATAACTAAATAAATGTAAACTGGTTTCCATTAGAACATTTGCAGAATACTTTATAGAACATATACACCAAGTTCAGCAAAGAAATTAAGTAGTATACATCTTGGGAGCAAAAACTTGGTGCATATCCTAAAATGATTGCCCTAAACTGAGTGTTCGAAAGTAACTGTATCAAAGGAAGTATGCTAAGAACGGCAGGACATGTAGTCAGAGGGTGTAATGGTACAGAGGAAAATGGAGGAGCATTTCAGAGAGACAAGAAAAAGGAAAGACCAAGAAGCAGGAAGAAATGGAGAAATAATCATCCTAGTAAGGATGAAGTGGAAACAGATGCAAGAAAACTAGCCTGCAATTGATAACTGAGTAGGCCAAGAGCCATGTTGACCAACAGCACTGAGGAATTATTCTACTAAGTTCATCAAAAAAAAAATTTTTGGACAGGACAGAAAGCCTATTAGGAATCGCCTGAGGAGGAGTGGGTCGGGTAAGGGGGTAGAGGAGGGTTGAATTTATACATATATTGTAACGCTCTACAAATAATACTACTTTTGGCGAGGATAGAGGTCCTAACAAAAATAGTCGGTTTTAACATTGATACAGGCTCCCATAGATCCTGCCTTGTTATTAGATCGGAACGGACTATGTTATCGAGTAGAGGGACATTAGAATATTGTGGATCCTACGTATCTTGAAACGTGAAATCTCAAATTTTGAGGGGTGGTTAAAATTTATCGTCCTTGATCGATTACAAAGGTCTATTATTGAAAGTAATAAACCAAAATAGCAAATGTAGTTATACAATTTTATCTTATCGTACCTTCTTTGTTCAAAGGTTAGTTGAGAAAGTAGAAATGTACTTGTCTGTAGTACCTGTACAATATTTCGTCAGGGACATTGTTTTGGAGCTTCTGGTGTTATAGCCCGGTCAGCTAGTACCTACCTACCTTGCATTGAATAGGATAGTCGATTTTTTTTTTTTCTATGTGATGGTACCGAGATGTCAAATCCAAGTTTTTGATATTGGTAGTTCTCCAAATCAGTATTTAAAAAACCCAAACTGCGGATTTTTTTTTTCATTTTTACACAGACCACGAAGGAGCAATTTTGTTGAAAAAACTATTTTATAAATTTTTATACTACATTAAATGGCTAAAATCTGAAGCCAAATTGATCATAGAGATTTATAGAAGACCTAATAATTTTGATCATTTTTTTGGGGGTCAAAAAAGTCGATTCATATATGGTAGCACCGCTTTGTCCAATGGACCCTAAGAGCTAAGAGAAAAAAAAATGCTGAAAATGCTTTATTTTATATCTCGTGTTTGAAAAATTGGTTTTTCCATTTTCCGAAATATTTTTTGCAACTATACATTTGTTTTTTAGAGTATATTAAAGAAAAAAAAAACGCTGCCAATGGTTTATTATTTCCAAATAGTAATATTTCAAAAATATCTGGTCTGTCCATTCACAGGATTTTACATATCGCTTTGGTTTACTGTTCAGATAGTTGGATTACACAGGACAACAATTCTGGATAATGCCAGTCTTCTAGATACGAGAAAAATATCAGATTTGCCGAATTGACTCTAGTTTTTGAAATATAGGCAATACCTACTCTTATATCAAAAGAAAGAAAATAAAGTTTTTTTTCGGGCAACTGATTTTGCGGCGGAGGGTTTCAAATGGAATCAGGAGAATTTATCTCCTGAATTCGAGAAAAATATCTGATTTGCCGAATTGATTCTAATTTTTTAAATAAAGGCAATATATACTGTAACTAACCTAAACTTTTTTATTCAAAATAGGAGTCAATTTGAACAAAGTGACTATGCATCGTGTATCTTATTACATCGATGTATCTATATTCACACCCTATAGCTATGCCGCAAGAAAAATTTTTTTTTTTTTCCCAGTGTTATCTTTTAAATGAGTATTTGGAATGTTTCGGAAAAGGAACATGTGCAAATTATTCGATAAAAGATATATACCAAGTTTCAAAGCCGCGTACGGCGACGGACGGATTTTTTTTTTATTCGATATTTGGATTCTACTCATCCTCAAACGTCTCCAAAAAAAATTCTTGGTCAATTACAAAGGTCTATTATTGAAAATAATAAACCAAAAGCATTAATATAGATTTTTTATTTTTATTATTTTTTTTTTTTAATCCCTTTTGTATGCTGATTCCAAAACACCTTGCACCCTCCCCCCCCCCCCTCTATCTTTATAAATGGTCAAGTTATAGGCTTATAAAATTTCTGGTACAACTACAGAGGAGCGGCGCACTATTAGAAGAGTCTAGAGACTGAATCTAGTGTCGTCTCACTAGCGATCTCTGGGTCCATTCTTGTTAACTACGTACATCCTTTTTTCACACTTTCTTATAATTTTGGTTTTATGCTCACCGCTTAAAGCTGTTTTTTTACAAACAATTTTTCGATTGCTATGAAAATTCGTATTTAGTAGTTTTGGAGGATGCAAAAAACGAATATCAACTTTGTCTCTCCCTAAAAAAAATATTTTATCCCGCTTTGTTACGTCGCACAAATTTTATTCCGAGTTGCTACACACATTGTGATTTAATTTTGTTAGATTCTAGTTTGCACCTATTTATGACAGTTAATGGCTAATTTCATGTTTTTTAATTATGAATTTAATCATTTATAATCATAATGGATAATATTAACAGTATTTATTTTAGTAGAAAATTAAATTAATTATTTAAAAAATTCAATTGCGATAGTAAAGTGGTAATTTTATGGTTTTTAATTATGAACATATTTATTTATCTTATTTGTAGATAATTAAATTAGAACTAAATTAATGAAATTAATTATTACAAATGTTTTTTAATCATGGCCTTGAATTATGAAGATCATTTAAAAAAAAAAACTACTTGATTAATTATTATTTAACTGTGTAAAAATAAGTGAAATACTTATATTCTTATGTGAAATAGAGGAAGATGTTAAGTTCATTAAAATAAAAAGTAACTTTTTTCTTTAAAAAAACCAACAAACAGTTATATCCAAATAAGAATCAATTTGCAAACTGTGAAACAGCTTTAAGCTGTGAGCATAAAACTAATTTATAAGAAAGTGCTGAAAAAAGGAGGCACGCAGTTAACAAGAATGGACCCAGAGATCGCTAGTGAGACGACACTCGATTCAGTCTCTAGACTCTTCTGATAGTGCGCCGCTCCTCTGTAGTTGTACCAAATTTCTAATCGGCCGCCATTTTGAAACAAATAGACACATGGTAATGCCGAGTTCCGAGGATCACCCGGTGTGACGAGTGATTTTGCTGCCGAATCTCTAGAAAATCGGATCAGTAGTCTCGGAGAAAAGCCGCGGCTCATTAAGAAAAACCTTAATGTTGAAAAAATCTTTAAATTTGTTTGCTCAAAATTTTTAAAGCCGTAAAATTATGTTTGGGTTTGAAGCTCTGTACCTCGTCTTCAGTTTATCCGATATCCGACTCTCGATCAGTTTATCCGACTCTTTAAAAAGAGAGGAATTTCTTATTTAGGAGTTATTCAAGGGTCTCCCCATCACATTTAATAATCGCTCATAAATCAAGAACCTTTTAAACAATTCAAACCAATTTCAAAACAATTCAATTTGGGCTATCGATAAACGTTCGTAAACTACGTGATTTGCTTTAACCGTGATGTTCCAATGGGTTTTAGAACCAACGTTATCCCCAAAAAACTTAAATTTTATTTTTGTATGGTATTCATATTTTTTTACACAAACCTTCTAAGAGAATGCAATAGTTTTTTATATGTATAGAAAGAAGAAACTCCCCTCTTGTTAACAAGAACGTCGATATCGGGTAAATTGAAGACGAGATAGAGCTTCATACGCTTTCATGTAATGTTTTACAGCATTAAGGTTTTTTGATGTGCTGAAGCCAAATCTGCCATCATTTTTGATTTGAAAAAATCTATAAGGCTAGTTTACTTAATAATTTAACACTTTTTTAAATTTATTTGATCAAAAATCAATTATTTTTAATGTCTCTATTTTTCCTTAATATACTCTAAAAAACAATAGCATAGCTGGAAAAACCATTTCGATATAATTTTTCAAATACGAGATATAAAATAAAGCATTTTCAGAATGTTTTATTTACTTTTTGAGCTACTAGGACCCATTGGACAAAACGGTAGGATATGGGTCGACTTTTTTTCATTACAGAATCATTCAAAAAATTTTGATCAAAACCAGTGACGGACACATTGTGCACTCCCCTTGTGACTTCTCAAATTTCGAGAATTTTCCTCATTTGCCAATTTTAAGCCGTTTTCCATGTTTCACCAATCGAAATTGGTCTTGCACCTTCAATAATCCCTATGAAATGGATTAGTGAAGTAAAAACTTAGTAAATGCACCACTGGAAAGAGATGGCAGGGGAAAGGTGTCGGAGGAGAGGGGTCAGTGGACCATTAGTTTAGAGAGAAATTTCTTTGTAAGGAGTTATGGATCGGTGGTGCATAATAATTGTCTGCGCCCGAACATACTCTAAGTTCGCCGCACTTGCACTCTCTAACGCCATTGGTGCTAACTAACTACTTTGTATGATTCGTATTCATTGGAATTATTACTGCTTTAATTAGATATTACTTAAAATTATTATGCTGTCGACTTCCGCTCACTACGCCCGCTCAAGAGACAACTTTGCGGATTCTTTTTAGTTAAGGTCGTATATTACACGAAGAAATTTCAATTATTACTGCTCTAATTACAGAAAGATTATAATAGAATGAAGCAGGGAGGCTATAATAGTAGCTATTATCACTTGGGGTACGGAGAGAGCATGATACCCCTCTGATATTATCTAGGGCGAGGCCAAAGTGTTGGGCTAACTGTTGTGCAGGTTGTCTATTCCCAATCCATACATGTTAACTTGAGAGTAAAGCTGAAGTTTCGATATGAATGGAATTTTATTTGTTTCGATATAATAGGAATTTTTATTTTTGATTGTTTGTCTGTTCTTTTAAAACTAGACGTTTTTAGTAAAAGTTTTTATAAGATTTTTATTTAAAAGCTCTCTTAAAGCAATTTAGGAGTTTTTTAATTAAAAGTTAATATAATTAACTGATAAATTATTAATGAATTGATAAATTATTTGCCACTTCTATAATTTTGTTTTTATTGAAAACTAGTTTCGAATGTTATACATTCATCTTCATTTCTCAAAACACAATAATTCAAAAATAAGCAATTCAAAATACAGTTTGGTATTATTATACATACTAAATTAGATGTAATATAAGTCAGTATTATAAAACATTTATGAATTATGAATTTAATTCAGACAAGATGTATAAAATGTATAACATTCCTCTTGTCTTAATTAAATTCATAATTCATAAATGTTTTATAATACTGATTTTTATTACATCTAATTTAATATGTATAATAATACCAAACTATATTTTGAATTATTGTGTGTTTTTAGAACTGAAGATGAATGCATAACATTCGAAACTAGTTTTCAATAAAAACAAAATTGTAGAAGTGGCAAATAATTTATCAATCCATAATTAGATTCATCCTTCTATACCATCATGTGGATGTCAACTGAAAAGTTAATTTATTCACTTTTCAAAACATATATTTTTTTGACAAATTGATATTCTAGACCTAACAATTATTCAGTTTATTTCAAATCTTATGTTTCATCTGTCAAACAGGTATTACAAACCAACATTTTCAGTAAAAATTAGCTTTTCTCCAGGAGATGTTCCCCTAATAATTTTTCCAAAAGTGGATACATTAGCTTTTTATATATAATTCCTCAATTCATTCCACCAAAAAGTCAATCTAAAAAATCATAATTGTACAGGACATTCTTAGCTAATCAAAAACAAAAAAGGAATATAAAAGTAAGGTAATTCATTTAAGAGAACTAATATCAATGCAAGCCCACTTACGATTTATTTCTCATACTTGATGAGAAACATTTAACTTGACCTTATACATGAGGTAATAAACCTTTTCAAGACCCGTCTCCGGACGTGAAACAAAGGAGACGAGAATAGTTCTTTTTGCACGCTTGACAAAAGTCAAACACATCTCTCTCGCATCGCATGAGCAACTACCTGTGAGCGGCGGACTGCCTAAAACCCCATTCCCTTTTTCTCTGCAATAATACTTAAATATAAAATATAATGATTAATTTTAATCCATGTATCATAAATAAATTATCCTTTTTTGGGAGAGAGGGGAGGGGGAGGATATTGAGGATTGTAGAAAACAATTCTTGAATTCTTTAAACTTCCAAAAATGAATCGTTGGAGTCACATATTTATAATGTGGGAAAGATATGTGATTACAACGATACATTGTGGGTAAAACTATAATAATAATTAATATACGCTTATACCCATAATGATTATCCATATTGTAGTTCTCAAATTATGAAACTGATTATAATGGCAATGAAGTATGGAGGTTACTAAAATGGCTTAGAAGGTTAGGTAGAATTCTTGTTGTGTTGTGTTAATTCAGGTTTTATATGTGAATTGTCTTGTATAGTAACTTTTGCGCCGTTTGAAGTGAGTGAAATATTAATAAGGGTAATGTATGGTGGGTGTTATAAGCTAAAGTGACCTATGACTTCATTGGCTCAGTGATGATGACTTTTATGTATGTTTGGAGTTATTGCATTGTGTTATTACGTCCTATGTCTTTGAAAGTTTGTAAATATTTATTTTCATGATGTTATTTTATTTTTTAACAAATGAGTGGAAAGATGAATGAAAATGCAAACTATCACATTTTTAAACAAGAAGATGGTTGAAATGAATGAAACCAGAAGCTTAAATCACCATAATGATGATTGAATGTGATTAATACTGCAGAGAATTCTTTCAGTAGGTGTCTTTATTTAGTGTAATAAAACTGGCGTCTTTAACTGATCGTGTTCTGGATGGTAGTGGTTGCCCTGTGCAGCCTACCAATGAACCACTACCTCCAAAACGCCAGGCCGTTGTTGAGAGGTTGAGAAGAAGAATTGAAGGTTATCGCCGTCACCAGAGTAACTGTATGCCACGATTTGATCACTCTTTTAATGGTGTTGTTGAACAAAATTTGCAAGATACTCTTGTGCTCAAACAGCGATTTCTTGAAAATAAGCCTAAAAGGCCAGTTAAAAAATCAGAAAAGAAGCCTGCTGAAAATTCAATGCAAAATAGTATATCATTGTCAAAATTTCCTAAGTGCAGTGCTCCAGATGATAACACTGATAATTTTGCAGATTCCTCTAAATCACAACAAAAACATGAAAATATGACCAAATTTTCTGTTGAAATCGTTCAGCAATTAGAATTCACTACAACTTCTACCAACTCTCAAATTTCCACAAATGTTACTGTTAAAGCTCTAAATACCTCAGTTAAAGGTGATGTACCCAATTCTCCCCAGTCTCCAAGAAATTTGAATATTATTGAATGTAAACAGGAGCCAGAGAATATTGAATTTGTTGACTTGGAGCAATGTGCTGCAGCATTAGAAAAAGATGCTGCGGCAAATGGAGGTAATTCATTTCCAGGACTTTCAGACCTTATAGGCGATGATACAAACGATGCAATTAGTTCTGATGCTTTCAAGGATCTTATTTCAGAAATATCCGAGTATAATCCAGAATTTATGAAAGATTTTGATTTTGATGGAGGTGAGTCAAAAAGAAATGAAGAACAACAGAAGATGGACATCATGAAAAATCAACCTCAGGTTTCAGGAGGTAATGTGCAAACTGTGTTGAGTCAACAGCGATTGTGTGGAAGTAATCTAGAAATGGCTAAACCTGAACTCAGCCCTGCAGCTCAGACATTAAAAAACATGGCCGAGCAGCACCAACACAAAGCACAAATGGGGATTGGTTTTAATCCCCGCCTAAATCAAAAACCTTATGAGTTTCAATACAGTGGAACAACTGAATTTATTAATCAACCTGTAAATCAAACCAACTTTAAAGTATCATCTTCCTATCCCACTGATGGGATTAAGCAAGAGAGTTTTTCTGCTCAAAATTCACCTGTGGCTTATACTGGTAGTCCTAGTGGTAAAACACCTTCCCCTCAACGAATTAATAATCAGTATAAACAGGTTTATCAATTCAGTGGTCAAATGAGTCCTCAGCCTCAGTATAGACCTCAACAACCTGTAAAAATAGACTATTCAAAGAATCAACTCTCTCATCAGTCTATGATTACCTTTTCACAAGCTGGTATGTTACAGCCTATGCCACCCTCTGGCCCAATGTTGCGGGCACCACAGCCTCAGTATTTGCCTAGATATAATCTCTCTATTCCCAGAGCTAGTTATACTAAAGCCCCTCGTCTTCCTCAGCAAGAACCGACATGGATGATCCAAAGACCTCAGCAAGATTTTATTTCAGAGGCTCACATTAATCAGTTGCAAATGTCACGTATGCAGCAACAAATACAAATGAATCAAGTTCGTGTTCATCAGAGCATGTCAGCTCTTAGCCGTTCTGGTACTATACCCTTTTCTTCAGCGTACACTAATACAAATACTAACTATGCTCAGTCAAATTTCAATATGCATCAGAATTTTACTCAACAGAACTCACTTGCTCCAGAATTTAGTCTCGATTTTCTAGAACAACTGCCCCATTCTGATGTAACAAATTTTTCCGACCAGGAACTTTTTAGTTCTCTCGATACTGGAACAAATTTCAACTTCGACATTTTGTAAAATTATATAAGTTGTCAATTGTTATTTTTAAGTTGTTTTCTATATTGGATACAGGTTAATTCACTTTTTATTATTCTCAGAGTTGAAGTAAATATATGTGTTTATTCTTGTACAAACACATTTATAATTTTTTTATTGAAATGTTTAAAAAATATATATTAAATGTATATAATGTATAGAGTTTATTTTTATATTTGTTTTAAAATGTGTTCTCACGCTTAGGCATGTTTCATACAGATCCATAAGCACTTTCATTTTTGGGGTTTAGTTTAGTTTTTTAAAGAATATTGTATTATTTATTTGGGGAAAATATTTTGTTTCCAATAAGAAGCCATTTTACTGAGGGATCAAATCTTTTAATTTTTTTGTTGTTTATTTTATTAGGTTATAGTTTGTCAGAATGAATACCATGCAGTAATATTTTATGTTTATTAGTGACTGCTCATGTTACCATTCTATTATTTTCTTTATAATAGAACCCAATTTACTGAACTTTGTTAAGAAGATTAATTTGATGATTCACAGAATGGAAAGGAAAAGTGCCAGGAGAAATAAAAGTAAGTATAATGTCTTCTTTTAGAATATTTATAGCTTAAGTTTTAAAATATTTTATTCACAAATATTTTAGTTATTTGCTTATATTCTTTGTAACTTGAACGTGCAACTTGGCTGTAAACCTTTCTTATCTAAAATAGTGTCAAAACCTGTTTTTATAAAAAGATTTAATTTAAGATTGTAAAAGAAATAAAATGGTCAAATCATTGGTTTAGTTGAGAAAATTTGATCGTGAGCTAATTATTGTACATTTTTAATTAGTGATAGGCTGATTTTTTTATTTGATTTATAAGTTACCAGTAACAGACAGGGACTATTTAATCAGTTTGTTCATGGCAATTTTTACTTTGTGTTTACTTTGTTTGTTTATTCCTAATTTCATCATTCAATTTAATTTACTTAAATTGACAAATGTTGAGTAAAAGGCTGAGAATGGTTGAGCATGTGTTTCTTTCTCTCCTGAATGATGTGTACATCTTGTGCTTTGGTCATCAGTTTTCTATGACCATATGTTGCAATTGGGTCACTGATCTACTTACATATTAAGTGGTGTTACATACTATCCTGTCTTATCCAAATAATTTTCCATCTGATTTACTGCCCATAACATTATTTGTGCTTCAACCCACTATTTTTTATTTTTTGTGGTGTTTGTCTCCTAATTAAGTAATTTGTAAATGACTGATAATTATATAGCTAATTTAGATTTTTTTTTGTTTATATTCATCACTTGCTACAAAGATAATTTGTAGTGAATATTATTCTGTCCACATGACCTTATTAAAAAAGCCTTATTTTTTTTCTCTTTAGAAGGTTACATATCTATCAAGTAATCGTTTCTCTCATTATTCGTTCTTTACATATGTTTTTTCTGTAATGGATCTCTTTTTAGAGAAAGGGTAGTAGTTTAGTTTTCCATAGTATCATGCTGTCTCCCTTCAGTACAATAATATGCTACTTAAAGCAATTAAATTTAATTAGAAGAATCACCATTATACCCAGTCTCAGTTTTTTTATTGTATAATGGCAAGAAGTAGCTTTCGGTACATTGCCCCATATTCATCTGAAATTTACAATAATTGTATAGAAAAATATATAGTTGAAATAGAATTGCTACAAGTGTCAACAGGAATCTAGAATTTAATAAAAAAAACAAGTTAATAAAAAACAGCCTACCTGTTACAACATTACTTTTATTTTTAAATACATATTGGATAAAATGTTTTGGGGGGAAGTTTCTTTGGAACTTATTTATAAGCCACTAAAAAGTTGTGTTATAATATAAACTCTTGACCTGATTATCTTATGATTGTTAAATCTTTTAAAGTATTTTAATTTTTTTTTTTTCGTTCTAGTTGAAAGCTGCTGTATAGTTGTGAGAAGAAACTTTAGACCAGAAATTAGGGACCATGAAATGATTGGCATTTAGAAAGATAATTTTATAAAGATAAAAACATTATATTTTGATATTTCCAAATGAAATTTTCTTTTGTAAAAATATCTGTTGTTTATATTCATTTTTGTTTATAAGTTTATATTTGTATATAGATAGAGGATATATTGTGATTTATTGTAGAAAAATCTGTTAAACATTTTTTTTATTTACAAAATAAACATGTATCAGAACAATATAAATATACAATTTGTCGTTATATATTTCTTATTTACATTTTCTTTATAAAATAACCCTATATAAAATGAATACAGTAATAATAGTAATCTTTGGTGTCCATAAATACATTTGTCTTTAAAATTCATTACATCAAAAAGTTTTAGAGAGCTATTCTGAATCCTGATAGTTTCAATTGATTACGTTAAAAAAATGATCAAAGACGATAAAATAAAAAATAATTGAGGTACCTGGAGTGTATTTCAATTATTATGAAAGAGCATTTATTCGTTGGCTTATTACCAAAACTTCCTGTGTCTAGATTCATAACTAAGGTTTTGATTTAGTTTTAATATTTCTGAAATTTTATGGTCCAGTAAAAACATGACAAATAAAATACTTGAGAGCCACTGCTTGTGTTTCAATTGTCATTTATATGTTAATTACAAATTTATCAAGTTTTCTTAACCTGAAAAATACAGGTTTTTTAATAATCTGCCAACAGTTTTCATCTATTATTATTTAAATTTGACTTTTAGAGTTAAATATGTATACTCCATCCAGCTGAGTACAATTTTATGAACATTTTTAAAATAAAAAATCTCAACATCTGTTTATTAATTTTCCTCATTTAACACACTTTAAATATAAACCTGGCCATCTCAGTTGGGTTCAATTTAAAATATCCTCAAGAATATTTTCTGAAAGTGCTAAGGTTTGGAGGGGATTCCCTCAGCTTCCTGGACATATCTGAGTGCTTTACATATCTATATAACCCAGTGTGCTTTAAGAAAAAGGAAATTAAGCTGTGATGGGAACGACTTCATAGGCTTGTAATCAAGACAGTAGAGTAGGAAAGGAGTAGCCAAACTTTTTGAAGATTGACCTAAACCTTTGTAACCTCTTAGGGCCCGCTCAGACCAAGGAGGCCACCCTGTCCAGTCATGTCAGATCTGTCTAGCTGACACTACAATTCAGTACAACCTAATATACATTGAGTACAAAGAAAAAAAAAAGCAGAAACTTATGCAGTTATTTAGTAATGTTTCATTAGTTTGTTGGGTTTGATGTCCTCATATATTCCAACGAGATTCGTAAAGTTAGGTTACCTACAATAATGTTCTGATTTATCATGTGGATCTGCCTGATATAAAAGTTAACCTCCTAGGTCACATTCAAACTCGCACCACTTTGGGCTCTAGAAAGCTGAGGTTTTGCTTCATTCAATATGTTCGACTACCAAGATCTGATTATACATTTATCAATTTATATAATAATGTATAACATTCCAGAAATGAAGAATAAAGGAAAAGGAGATTATTAAAATTTGATAATTTTAAAAATGTTCTCGATGACATGGCAAGGTGGATGAGCTGATTGATTTTCTTTGCAAGATTAATAATATTTGGTTAAAAATTAATAAGTTTTAGTCTTAAAACACTTTGAAATTCCTAATCAAACCCCCAAACCACCTTCTTTTCCTCCCCCCTCCAAAAAAAAAGATACTTTCAGAGTAATCCATGTATGCAAAAGCACTTCATTATTACTTTTAGTGAAGAGTGATATTTATGTAGGAGTTTTTACCTATTTGTATCAATTATTAATTAATTGTTTTGTAAAATATCGATAAAATTGATTGCAAAAAATATTCATATATTCCATATTCAAATATTACTTCCATATGTATATTCATACATAAAAAAAAGTTTTGCATCACCCTCTACTCCAATAACAGTTTGCCACAGCAAAGATGGCTTTTGACCCCAATTAGAGAACAACATTAGAGAATAATAAACAGAAAGGTTTCTGGATTAACACCAGATTAGGAGCCAAAACAGGACAATTCCTGAAAAAAATGATAACCAGCCAATTCAGTTTTTATCTTCAGATGTCATTAAGTGCTCTTAATGTGAGCTGGTTCATGACAAGTAGGAATGTTTTATCAACAGGAAAATGCCATCAAATTGTTGCTTTGAAGGAGGAAGGATTATCACCAAAGCGCTCAATGGTTAGCAATAGAGCAAAGCGACGTTGTAAGGTGGTGAAATATATTTTTGATTTATGGTTCGGTTGAAGATCGACCTTGTAGTGAGAGACCATATGAAAAAACAGTCCTAATGAAGATCGTTTTATTGTCATAAGAGCAAAAGAAATGCGCGTTTCATCTGATAACTAACAATTCCTCCACTGGGATAATAACCAATTTTTATAATTTGTTATTCTTAGAAGGCCCATTGAGAGGTCTTCTAGTCTATAGTCAAGACTAGAAGTCATCTTATATCAGTCAAGACTATTTGGTACAGCTTGGTCACGTACTGTTGCCCTCCTACTATGCTGCAGCTGACGGTTTAGGCCCTCAGGTCTTTAGTTTCGGTTTCTTTTAGTACTTGTGACAATAAAACGATTTTCATTGTGACTCTTTGTTTTTGGTTTCCCACTACGAGGTCTATCTTCAACCAAGCCAGAAATAAAAATTTATTCCACCCCTTTACAATGTCGCTTTGCCCTGTTTTTAACCATTCAGCTATTTGGCGTGCTGACAACACTTCTTCCCTCAAAGAAACAATTGGATGACATTTTGCTGGTGATAAAATGTTTCTACTCATCATGAACAGGATCACAACAGAACAGGCTCGCATCAAGAGCACTAAATAACAACTGAAGATAAAAACTGAATATGCTGGTTATCACTTTTGCTATTGATTCCCAATCAACCCCAATCGTTTAATTTGATTTGACCTCTAGGAGTCGATTTCAACAACTTTGGCAACCTGTGAACTTTTTGTTTCATATAAAATTGTTTTACAGGCATTCTGTATGCATCTTTTATTTATTAAACTAAACAAGTATTAAATTACACTAAAATACATGTGGCAACCTGTTCACAGTACACCCTTCAATCAGACATAGTTCAAAGTTAAACTGTATTGAACATCAATAAAATAAGTTAAAACTTGAAAAAAGTGTTTAAAAACTTTACTAGAGTCACTTTCCCATTTATGATTATAGAATGTATTTGAGTAAACTAGGTGATTTAGATAGATGAAGAGCTCCCCAAAATATTCCACTTATCATTAACTCATTAATCGCCTGATTTGAAATCAGAGCCTTATTGTAAGAGGTAAGAATTTGCAGCTAGTTACTTTGTCTAAACGACCCAATCTTTTACTGCTCTCTATCTCCACATATCTCTTTACCCATTTCATCTTGAATGATTCCTTCAATGTCAACGTTGGATTATATTTAGTCTAATTCTTTCAATGTCTCATGAATATTAATGTTATTAGTAGTATGTAATATGTCCATATCTGTCTGTATGATTATAAATCTTTTCAATGAAGATAAAAAATTAAAATTATAAAATATGTGTGCTATTAATCAAATTGATATTGATGTTAAACAGACCTTCTCAGAGTTCAGTTTTGAGTATAACTTTGTGCTATGATCATTCTAAACATTTTTGGTTTACTTGAAATGAGTTCTTTCAAAAGTAATAATATATTATATATATATATATATATATATATATATATATATATATATATATATATATATATATATATATATATATATATATATATATATATAAAATATATTATTTTGTATCATATCAATAATTTTAAGCTTTTGTTTGGTATCAGTTTTATTTACTTAATAATTAGTGAATTTCCATTTGAGCAACAAAATTGTGAAAGTGAAATTTATTTTTATTAATTTTGTTTAATGTCAGAATTTTAATTATTTTTTTTCAGTATAACATATTAAGTATTCTAAAAAAAATCTTTCTGCATCATTTATGGTAGTAATTAATTGACTATGCAAAAAATTTTTACAATGTTCTTTCTAAAAAACTTCTGATAATTTGTGTTAGTTCATACTTTACTGTAAGTTGGTATCGATTGGAGATAGTTTCTGACCATTTACTGAAACATTCAGCAATTAATTTGAATATATAGTTACTTTAAGCTAGCTATCAGTTATAATAGGGGCTAACATGAGATATATAGCATATATAATTCAAAACTACTTAATGGAGTCTTTAAAATTGTGTGTGTATAACTTCAAATAAATGACTCTTTCATTACATTAATAAGATTAGCAATGTGTGTGTTTACGTAATTACGGACGTGTGTACATCTATATATATAAATCTATATATAAAGATTTAATAACAATAATTGGAATGATCCAGATAAATAAGTCTAAGACACAAAATGTTAAAAACAATGCTTTGAATAAAATAATTTCAGTTTCTAATTTATATAGTTTCCTTTTTTCTTTCTTTTTTTTTTTTATAATTCTATACTTAAATACTAAACTTCTAATACAAGATATGTCAGTTATACCTTCTCTCCTTAATCATTGTCCCTATAATTATAACATTTTATAACTACCAGAAACATCTGTTTAATAATTTCAATTAATTGAAATTTATTATTTATTTGTATATTTTTCAATCATTTAAATGCTTTTTGATCAAAATATTTTATATTTAATGTCAAACATCTAGCCACATGATAAGTGGAAGATGCTATCTTGACAATTTGTTCCACTTTAAATTATTTTCAATAGTCATATGCCAGTCAGTGAAAGGTTGCATTTTTTTGAATTTACAAAATCTTTGTTAACAGCTTCAAAAATAATTCCCTATCAAAAATTTTGAAAGATAACAAAACAATTATCTATACTGGTCTCAAAATCATTTCCATAAGAGATCATTCATTCTATGAAACATTTGTACAAACAATCTTCTTTTCATTTTTAAATAATAAAATAAACAATATAAAACAAATAATACAAACAAATATTTGGTGTATTTAAAGTACTGCTAAAGTGTTTGGATTTGCGAGGTGAGCTTGTTGAAGTATCCTCAGTCTAGGACCCAATGGAATACCAAGTTTGTGAAGCCTGTCTTCTGTTAAATATGGCAGCTCGAGGAGACCAATTCGTTCCTTCTCAAATAAATTGGCATATTTCTGTAAAAGCAAATTATTAAATTTTAATAGATGACCCAATTATAATAATTCATTTGTCAAATAATTAGAAGCTAATTTCCAAAATGGTATAAATCATTTAGTGCTTGGCCTCGCATACTTTATGTTCATAATTATACGATCAATCACATCCAGATCTGCTATTATTAATGTTCCTCCATCAATGTTAGGAGAGACAAATTTTCATTTAGGTATTTTTGAGTATCACATGGTATAACCTATGCTAAATATCTCTTACAATGATTATATTCAAATAAGTTCTCTATTTAGCTCATATATTTTTACTCAAAGCTTTATTTGATCAAATGAGAAAACAATGAACTATTTATAAATAGACAAGACAATGGGGAAATAGATGTATGCTATTTCCTGGATTAAACCATAATCACGTGCGATAGTATGTGTGAAGATGTTGGGGAAAAAAGGAAAGCACAGAGGATTGCATTAGTTCAGTCCCACCCGCATTCCTGAAGGCAAGGTTTACATTAGGCTCCTTTACACGTACGCTGTTTTGCAAGTGGTTTGGAGCAGGATTGGGGCATACAACAACTAATGTTTGTAACAAACAGAGGCAAAAATAAGAAACTGTAAGGATCAATAATAGTTTAGAACTGTAGTATTACTGCTTAAAAAAAGACACAGAGGATGATTAAATATAAAATGCTCAAAAATGAATAGGCATACCGCCAATTTTGTGGTATTTACTTTGCATAGCATTTTTATATTATTGTTATTATAAACTGCATTAATATTTATTAGAAATTATTATGTTTTTTACTGTAGGAAAATTTAATTAAGGGATTTTGAAAATTAACAAAATTAAAGATTTTAGTCCCATAATTTTTTTTTATTGAACACAACAGTTTTTGGAAACAATTAATATCTTGTATAATGTCCACTGTTAGCTAGAACCTGTGTGCACCTATCAGGCATACTGTTAATAACATTGTCACTAATTTCTTGAGGAATTTCACTCCATAGATGTTCCAATGCTGCACTCAGTTGTTGAAGGTCAACTGGCTGCGGATGGTGATTGAAGAGCCTTCTCTGCAACGCATCCCACATGTGCTCAATGGGATTGAGGTCAGGAGACAACGGGGGAAGGGACAGATGGGAAATTCTCAGGTTTTCTAAGCATTGATGAACAACTCTTCCTCTATGAGGTAGGGCATTGTCACCCAGAAATTGAAAATCCCTGCCAATGAGACCCCTGGTTTGAGGGACATATTCTTCAATAATTTCTTGAGCATAGCGGACTGTGGTGAGGATACCTTCAACAATATGGAGTGTTGTTTGTCCTCCTGTATAAATGCTAGCCCTGACCATTACACCACTTCCTCCAAACTGCACTGAAGGGAGCATGGACTGGGGCATTGTATGCATCCCCTGTTCTCTGTAGGTTCTTCGGCATCTGCTATCACTATACAGACAGAAACGTGACTCATCAGTAAACATGACAGCATTCCAAAGCTGTCCTCTTCTAGACGCTTGTTGCACCACATTCTTCTGAGCTGCTGGTGGCGGGCTGTTGCTGCAGGTCGTCTCAAAGGGGGCATAAGATGTAAGGCCAACTTCCCACAAATGATTACGAATCATTTGTGTGGATACAGGCCTGGCCAAAATGCCTTGTACTTCATTGAGGATCTGGTGGACACTGTGGTAAGGGTTCTGTCTAGCAGTGATGACAATATTTCTGTCCTCGCTTTGCGTTGTAATGCGCTGCAAACCACTACCCGGCCTCCTATTGGCACTCCTGGTCTCTCGGAATCGGGCTAAAGCCCGTGAGACGACGCTCTGAGAAACGCCAACTTCCTCTGTGATATCAACTTGCTGGTGACCTTGGTTGCTCATTCTCACAATAATATTACGAACTTCTGGTTCCAGATGTCTTTCCATGGTTAATGAAAATAGAACTGGATTAAAATGGAGAAAAGACGAGAAAATTTGCTTGTTTATAAAGTGAGTAATCTTCATGTTTGCTATTCTTAAATAACTTTGTTATTAAAAATAAGGATTAACAATTGTTTTGTATTTCTTATTTTGTTTGATCCAACTAATACTAAATATATTGGCTAATTTAATTAAAATGTACAGATAAAGAATAAATTACAAATATTCCTATTCATTTTTGAGCAGTTTAGATTTAAACAGCCCGATGAAAGCCATTTCCTTTATATTAATTTTTATTTTTATTTTTATATTAGTTCATTCTATCCATTTTTATGATTCTTGTTATAGTGTCCATTTCTATGTCACCAAAAAACACTGATAACAACTTGAAAACACCGTCTAAACAACTAGGCGTTCTGTTAAAACTGTATGTTTTTCACACTTGCCAACTCACAGCTTTAAGGCATAAAACCCTAGAATCATCAATGCTTGTGGTTCGATTTTTTTTATCTCAGAGGAAAGAAAAGAAAAAAAGGTAGTTTATATATATCTTGAGCAAGCGGAAGTTGACAGCTGTGATCTAAAAAAAGCAATAAAAATTCAAAAAGCAATAAAAGCGATAAAAATAAAGCAAATTACGGTAAGGCCCCGACCTCAACTGAAGAGGATCTGTTGTTCATCTCTTGTGTGAGTGGAAGTCGACAGCACTAATAATTTTAAATAAATCTAATTAAAGGAGTAATAATTTAAAAATAAAAGAATTTAAGAATACAAATCTTACAATTGAATAGAGAGCAGTTAATTAGAACAAATAACACAAGAGGGCGGTAGTACACCAGCCAATACTGATAAGGCGGCTGCATTGTAAAGTTGTAGCAAACGTCAAAATAAAAAATAATGCAATGAAAAATAAAAATCTTGACTACTAAAATAACTTATATATCTTATAATCCCAATCTGGATGGAAAATACCTATATATCTACTTAAACACATTTTTTTTAAACACAATTTTCAGTTAGTTGATGTCCATGAACAATGAACCTTTATGTGGTAGTCGGAAGCCTTCCATTAGAGGTAGCATCTGTGCATGTTACAGAACATACATCATATGCATTACATGTATGGAGTAAAGAAGAATTCAACACCAAGTTTCTACATTCATGGACGTTTATTTAATATTTATTTAGTTTGGCTTTCATTGGATAATAAAAAAACTTTTTAATAAATTTTTTATTAAAAATTAATTATCATACATCATTTAAAATATTAAAATATCAAGTATAAAATTCACTTTTTATTTGTTTTTATGTTTTTAAACAAAATTAACATATTAAATTTATTTATTGAATAAAATCCTTACTACTGTTACTTTGAAAAATATTTAATCAATTTATCATTTAACCCTCTACCTGAGGCCATCCTTATGAAACTTTTACTGCTTTGGAATTTTCCAGCTATTTTGAAAGTCGGTATAAACCTACTTCTTTGAAATATGCTCCTGCTTTGTTAAAACTATCGAATAAACACCTCCTAAAATTAAATTCCTCTTTGGTGATGGTATTATTTTAAGTTAATTTTTTTTGTAAAAGTATGGCAATAAAAATTATGTGTAGCCTCAATTATGTGTAATGAGGTGTAATTATTATGGGTTGTCTCAGTTAATAAAACTCTTTTTACATCTTGAAAACTCATTTAACCAAGTAAGCGATTCTTAATTATTTATTTTTTATTCAATGTAAAGGATTGATTTTAATTTTTTATATTCACTTTGTCTTAGATGGATTCCAAGCCATCTACATCAAAAGAGACATAAAGTAGTAATTTATCTGCAAATTTTTTTCTTCCAACAAACAGTCCCAGTCATCATAAGTAAATAATATATCTCTTATATTATATTTTATTTTTTATACCTAAAACTCGAAAATATAGTAAAGTAAAAAAGATACGTATTATAAACCCATATAACGATAGGAATATACAAGTTTATTTATTTTTTCCTAAAACTCAAAAATATGGTAATGTAAGAATATGTTTTTTCTAAGCTAAGCTAAAAGGTAAATGTTATACAAATGAAAGGTTGATGTTTCAGGTAGAGGATTAAACTTAAAAGCTATGATGTTCGAAAGTATTAAAAATTCGGGTAAACAAATAACAAGGAGGGGTCGAATAAGACCCCACAAACTAGAAATTTGAGTAAATAAATAACAAGGAGAGGTCACATACAACTCCACTCCCAAATAAACCTCACTCAGCAAATTAGAAAAGAGGAATACCCAACATTATTCATCGGTGACTTAAGAAGGAATGCCTAAGAAGGTAATTGTACAAAAACATCACCTTGAATAAAATGGCGTAGTAGAAAAATATGTACAAGTTGAGATGGATAAGATACTAACTTTGTTGACAGAGGGGTAAGTATTTTTACCAACTAACTGATGGATATAAATATAATATTATAAATATTATTTTCTTCAGTCAAAAATATTAACTAGGGATTGATCCTTCTATACCATCATGCGGATATCAACTAAAAATATTAACTATGCTAAGATAATAAATTAACTTTTTTTTTTTAAATCTTATATTTGCATGGATATCTTACCTCATACCCAAGACCTCTGAGGAAAAGTCGCAGCAAAGGAGGTTCATCACCAAAAAACTTTGTGAGACGTTTCACTTTTGCAGGAGTAGTTGAATTTCCTTGTCCTTCTCCTCTTGCAGCATTCATTAATACAGGTTGTTGCTGTTGTTGTTGTTGATGTTGTACATTTGTCTGAATCCTCAAAGCAGCTAATTCTCCACGCATTACTTCCATTTCCTATGGAAACCATCAAATATAAAATTTCATAAATTTGCAATTTTCAAATCACAACTACCCTCATAAAAATAATAATTATCACAATAAGGAATATTTAAAAATTAGAAAAACTTTGTAAGTTGTTACAATAAAGGTTTTATACAACTGCATAAGTGTTAGATTAAGGAGATGATAGCTGAGTTATCCTGGATGAAGTATAAAGAAAATGAACCGTGCTAAGAGGATGGAAGAATCCTCTGCCTGATAGGACTGTATTTTATGTGTAAGAGAATCATGATGCCAGTTTTTCTAATCTGTTCTGACAGCTTTGCCATTTTGTTAACATATGCAAAATTCAATTTCCATTTAAATAAATCTACCTATATTTGTATAGAAAATCCAAGAAGTAAAATGGTGATGGCTAGAGTAAATAAAAAAAAAAAAAAAGAGTAAAAAGAAATGGTGATGCCAGTAAAAACATTCCTAATAAATAATTCATAAACATATAATATAATAAGACATTATATTTTAATGTATTTAATGGATAAGAAATTATATTTTAATTAAACTAAAATAAAAGTTATATAACACTTTAATAATGTAGTTTAACTTCACAAAGGGTCCATCGAAAGATTAAAAATTTTATAAGATTTAAAATAAAAGTTCATGAACTTTTTGGCTGACATTTATGACAGTGAAGTTCATTGATAATCGATTCAGCTTGTTTATAATGTCTGAAATAGAAATTAAAACAATGTTTTTTCTTATTCATGTTTTTGTGAATCATAATGACTTAAATAATCATTGAATTTAAATAATAGTACACGGGGGACCAAGCCATATTTGGAAATTATTTTATTTAAATGGTTAACGTGGATGAAAAAAAAATGCAATAGTTATTTGTTGTGCAGTCATGCAGTTTACAATAATTTTACTTCTTAATTAAACACTCGACAATATCAATACCCAATGATGTCTATAATCATTAGAAAAGTTTCTATGGGTTTATTAATTTTCTACGTTCAAATTGTTAATTTCATGGTTATCTATTGGAGCACTTCCTTGGCACATAAATAAATAGTGTTGGTGGAATATTTTTTAAAAATGAGATTAGACTAAAATAAATTACCGCGGTTTGTTAGTTCAGTTTGATGACATGTGTTTCGCTCTTTTAAATTCACGTTTTTTTTCCATCAGCCTGCTTGATTTTTTTTACTAAATAAGATTTTTTCCAAGGTAAAGGATTGCACTAATCAATTTCTGAGGTCCAAAAACTCTTATTCTAAAAGTGTAGATTAAATCCTTTAGTGGGAATGGGAGATTCATTGTGCAGGCAGACGGAAATTGCTCTTATAAAGAGTTGTTTATTTGGTTTACAACATGTGTGGAAAAGTCCACTGACATGAACCTGCTCCTATTTTGGACCACTCATCAGCTGAGGAAAAGTGAGTACAAATAAGAGCAGAATTCTTTTATCAATTTGAAGTTCTAATCACTCTATAATTTTTTAAGTATTTTGAGACCATTACATTTTAGTCTGATTCCAGGGCTGTTTTCTGGTTCTTCTGAAAATAAATTTTATCTACCAGCTCATTATTTACTGTTGAACACTTTGTTTACAATACTAACAACTTAAATTTCATTTGGTAATATTTTTGAAGTTTCTAAATTGGATCAGAGACCTTTAACTATTTGGACCAATGCAGCCCACAACTCTCGAGAGTCCGACAACTTTCGGGGGGTTAGGGGTGCCTGACCCTTAGTGGGACTCCAGGTATGGATATTGTAAGATAGGCTTTGTTCTGAATAATTCCTCTTATTCTAATTGTGGGGCCAAACCTTTCTATGGGTAACCCTGATTCGGACCATTCCAATTTATTACTGTGCCAAAAACCAAGTCTTTCATTTGTGTTGTGACAATTCTTTTGTACAATTATGTTCAAACAAGGGAATTATTGATAATGGGGATTAGATCTTCATAACGCAGCTTAAGCACTAATATAAAGGATATAAGAATTAATGTAGAAGCCAAAAGCCCTCAAGGCAAGCTTCAAGGAACTCATGAAAAAAAAGATTTGACTAGCCAAGTCTCAGGTTTTAAATATTAGAAATTCAAATAGATCAATAAAGTAATTTTTTTTAATGAGAAAATCAAAATAAATAAAGAACTCCCTTACCTTTCCTAATACTTCAGTGTTTAGTTATAAAAATAAAATTAAACAAGCTAACAAAAATGTCCAGACAAAAAAACAGCAGCCTTTTTTTTAATTAAATGGGCATTCAATTTACATTATATTGTTTTCTAAGATAAATAATTGGAACTGCTTTACTAAAAATTGAAGAGCTTACTTTCAAAAGGGCACATATCCATAAAATAAAAAAGTTTTTTTTCACGTTATAAATTTCATTAGAATGAACTGAATTGAAAAAGAAGCAGCAACTACAAGAAGGTATACTCTCCTTTTTGAATTAAAGAAGTTAGGGAAGAAATAAAATAAGTTCAAGCTTATCATTTGCATTAAAGTGCTGAAAATGCTAGTGATAATCACGTTTGAAAAAATAGTTAAGATAAATAAGTAATTGTTAAATTTAGAAAAATAGAAAGAATGAATGTTTGGTTGTAAGAATTCACACTTGAATAAAACAAATTTGGTTAAATGACAATAAACTGTTTAGATCAATTGAAAATTAAAGATACCTGTTGCTTTGTTTATAACCTGAAACATGCCACCACTACAATATATTTAATGTATTTAAAATGAATAATAATTTGTTCACATGCTAATTGATTTAAAATAAAATTTAAAATTGGAGAAATACTAGCTAATTTAAAATATAATGGTGTAATGAAATCATCCTAATAAGAGGAGCTCTTTGCCAAAGGTTAATGACAGTCGAAAGCAAAATATAAAAAAAAATATTAATAAAGTAAACTTATTAATAAAAAAAATAAATAATATTGACCAACCTGCATCATGAGGTGTTGGGTCCTCATTTCAGATGAAAGATGAGCAACACTCCTAGCCAGAGTCACAACATGAGATTCCAAACGTTGGAATCTTTTATTAATTCCCTGTGCAAAATCAAAGAATAAATCCAATATTCATAAATGTAATAGAAATAGAATTATTTTTAATTATATTTATATAGTCATCCAAAATGTATTACATATATTTGGCCATACAGAAACTAAATACTTAAGTTATGCACTATATACATTTTTTCTCTCTGAATATAAAAACTACACACGTAATACCAACATGATTGGAACACTAAAATGGATAAAACAATGAAAACATTACTGTTTTTTCTTTTCTTATAGATGACATGAAACTTGGACACAAAAAAGATAATGAAGAAACAGAGTTATAAATGAGTGGTGGGGGGAAGTCACTGAACTGAAGAATATGATGGCACATCTGTGAGGTTGAATTATTTTCTCACAATTAAGCTAGTGGCATATAACTGTATCATTAGCATATTTTTTATAGCATCTTATACAGTTTTAAGGACGTTCAAATGAATACCCTTAATAAATAAGTAAATAGAAACATTTCCAATGGTTAATTATTTATTTTCCTCCACATATCTTTCTGGGCCATAGTAATTTATATGTAATAGATTATTACAATATTACACTAGCTATAAAACTTACAAAGGCATAACAAAAATAAAAAGCCAGAGAAATCGAAGATCATGTAAATACCTAAAAATTGTAAAGAAGTTAAATATTCCATATGTGTATTTACTTGGTAGATAAATTATTATTTAAAAATAAAAAAATTATTTTAGAAATATACTCTGATTTCTGCTATTAAAATTGAAGCTATAAGGCACAGATTTTAGGAATAGGGTTTCCTATTATAGTCTGTTATATAAATATGCATAATAACTGAAGTTCCCACCTACGCCTACATCCTAAGAACACTATGCAGGATATAGGTAAGCAAGAATATCAGTTATAAATACTTCTCTTTTTTTCTAGCTATTGATCACAATAATGTAAAAAATATACATCTTCCTGAGGGTAAGCAAGAAATAAATTCGCAATAAAACAGTAATTAATAAGGAAAGAAATTTGACCTAATAGATCAGAGGGGATTAACTTAATTTTTTCATAGGCCAATCTTTATTTATTGAAATTAAATTGTGTATCATTGAACCAATTTTGGTAGCAAATTAACAACCTATCATGTGTTAACTTTTATTTAATATTTAACAATTTTTAATCTACTGTTAAGACAGAAGTATAATAGATCCCCATCGTTTAAATTTTAAACTAAATATCAAAGTGTTTAACCTGTTTTAACAAACTGTTAACATAGCTGCACTAGATATGGGTTGTTAATATAAGTTAGTTAGCTATATAGCTATATTATATAGCTATATATATTATATACTATATATTATATAGCTAGTTAATATAAAGTTTATTTTTCATGTGCTATAAATGAATTACTTAAAAATTTAAAAGTTTCACCCATATTTCAATTTAATTATAAAAAAGTTATTTTCCTTGAAGAAAACCTTTTTTTTTTTAAATTTAAAACAATGCTTTATCATTTTATATTATATTTGCAACTGCGTTACATCACATCAAACAAATTCAATGACATTGCTTTTTTATGTCCTTGATCTGCTTGATAATGCATCTTGAAATTTGATTTACTGGTGAACCAGGAGATCTTTAGACCATTGTCATTTTAAACTCCGCCCAGGTTACTGGGAGGAGGGAAGTGATAGAAGTAGTGGATTGGGATGATTCTGAGTTTAAGAGCGAAATATGGTGGATTTGTTGTGAATATAAAATTTTACCGTTGGAATTTTGAAATTGTGTATAGTTTGATTTAAAATGAACCAAAGTGCATTTACAATTTTTCAAAGAATTTTAGATCATATTGTTTGTATCTTATGTGTGTGAATGTGTTTTGCTGAACCCAAAATCTGCACCTTATGCCCAAAGAGGTTTTGTTAGTGTAGAAGAGTAGATTAGTCGTTTGCTTCATAGGTTTTATGAGGATCTGTAGTGTTGTGGATCAGAGGATTTATTTACAAAAAACACAAACAAGTAAGGCTGGATACTTGACCAATGGCGGCGGGCACAAAGCTACAGACAGTCAACAGACGCTATCCTTTTAAGCCAGATACTCCTGAGCCAGTGTTGCCACCATCAGTCTTGTTTTGTTTATTATTATTATATTTACAACGTCACAAGCAATGAGAAATAATAAATCAATTTCTCCAACAATTTCCTTCCTAAATTATTTATTATTTCTCTTAAAAGTAATTCCACTACAAATGTACTTTCTAGTCACTTAATATAACACTGTAATATTTACATAAATTTAACTAACAACTACACATTCTTTCAAGCCTTAATTATATACACTTAAGGAGATCCAGCAGTTCAATTACACTTAAGTTAACTAAATGCAAACATTTTTATCTTCTTCTTTACCTTGTCCCTAAGATATTTCCCCACATCAAAGAGAGGAGGTTTACCTTCACCTTTCCGATATACCTTTTCTTCCTGGTTTATTTCATCCATCTTTTTCAATTCTTCTTTCTGTTTTACTTTTTCCTTTTGGTTTAGTTCTTCTTCCTGGTTTCCTTTTCCTTTCAGTTTTATTTCACCTATCTTGTTTATTACATCTTTATAGTTTATTTCTTCTTGCTGGTTTACTTTTTCTTTGTGGTTTAAGTCCTTTATCTTGCCTACTTCTACTTCATGGTTTACTTTTTCTTTCTGGCTTATTTCTTCTATCTTGTTTACTTCTTGTTGCTGCTTTATTTCTTCTTCCTTGCTTATTTCATTTATCTTGTTTACTTCTCTTTCAAGGTTTATTTTTTCTTTCTGGTTTATTTCATCTATCTTGTTTACTGCTTGTTGCTGCTTTACTTCTTCTTCCTCGCTTATTTCGTTTATCTTGTTTACTTCTATTTTGAGGTTTATTTTTTCTTTCTGGTTTATTTCATCTATCTTGTTTATTATATATTTCTGGTTAACTTCTATATTGTTTAATATGTGTTGCTGCTTTATTTCTTCTTCCTGGCATATTTCGTTTATCTGGTTTACTTCTACTTCAAGGTTTATTTCTTCTAGCTTTATCTTGTTTACTTCTACTTCAAGATTTATTTCTTCTATCTTTATCTTGTTTACACTTCTTATCTTGTTTACACATACTTTCTGGTTAATTTCTGCTATCTTGCTCACTGCATCCAATTGGTTTACTTCTTTTTGATTTGGTTCTCCTTCCTGGGAAAGTACAACTTCCAGTTTCACAAGTGTTTCTACTGGTGATGAATCTTTTATTATATAGATTCCGTCCTCAATCACAGATGAGTCCGGGGTTATATGAGAGGTGCAGGTCGAATCAACATACCACACACTATCATCAACTCGTGCAGTTGCACATAGTGCAAATTCTTGCACCAAAAAAGCTTTATTCTTCCAGGGATGAGGTCTACTTGTATAGGTGGGTTTACTGGTACTGGGCTGTATACTTTTACCCCTATTGAACCAGCAATCATTTTTTAAATGGCCCGGTTTGTTACAAATAAAGCACACTTTAGTGTTGGAATTGGGCCGGTTATGAAGGGTTCTGAATGCCTGGTCATTTCTGTTAGAGGCATTTCTCCTTTCAAACGACAAAAGCATCTGTCTCAATTCGGCAAATTTGATGCTCCTGTTCGCTAAAATGGGGTTAACGACTGGGTCATAATAGGGTGGTAAGCCTTCAATTATGTACCTAATTAATTCTCTATTAGTTAACGTTTTCCCAAGTTGAGCTATCTCTTGGACTAAACATTGGAATCTGTTGAGATACTCATCAACAGATTCTGAATTATGTTTTTTGATATTATTTAGGTCAAACATGAGGTCTATGACCTTTTCCTCAGGGATGCCTTCAAACCTCTCCTTTAATTTGTCCCAAACTACTTTTGCTCTTTTTTCCCCTTTAATTGATGGTAAAATATCATTACTCACCGTTAGTATAATGGTAGTCATGGCTTCCTTATTTCTTTGCTCCCAGGCCTTCAAGGCTGCTTCTTCCACTGGTGGAACTCCCTTTTCCACTATATCTTGATAAATACCTTTTGCCTCGAGATATGCTTCGATTTTCATCAACCATGTCGAGTAGTTTTCCGCTGTCAGCTTCTCAATACCATAATTCGCCACGTCCATTATGTTTTATAAGTTTTAGGGCGATTAGTCCGTAAAACAAAGTCCTATATATCTTTTCACGGCGGTTAGTCCGAAAAAAACTATACAGCACACGATCTGTTAAAATACGTGTTTACTACACTAAACTTGATGCTTTTATGTACTCTAAAACCACGCTCTGCTACCAAATTGTTGTGGATCAGAGGATTTATTAACAAAAAACACAAACAAGTAAGGCTAGATACTTCACCAATGGCGGGCACAAAGCTACAGACAGTCAACAGACGCTATCCTTTTAAGCCAGATACTCCTGAGTCAGTGTTGCCACCATCAGTCTTGTTTTGTTTATTATTATTATATTTACAACATCACAAGCAATGAGAAATAATAAATCAATTTCTCCAACATGTAGTCCAGAAGATGTGATGTGACATCTTGTCAGTTCTTGTCTTTTTAATTTTCTATAGGTGTTCCAGGTGCTAACAATGCTAATCAAGAAATCTCATCTCCCATTACTAATATAAATGTGAGAAATAGCAATTTTAAATTAAAAAAAAATTAATTAAAAATTAAAATCCTGACTACGGAAATAACCCTATCTTATAACCATATCCTATCCGTCCTAAGAGATGGAATGTACTTGAGCATCTACTTAAATACATTGGTGGGTTGTTGGTGTAGTTTATGTCTATGAATATTGAAAGTTGATGTAGTCGTCGGGTGCCTTTCATACCCGAACAAAACTCAAGACTTCAGACAATTCATTAATTTACTTTCTGTATGTTTACATGCACAGATGAAAGGGGCTTACTGTCTGTTGACATGTGCATATGGGGCCAAATTTACTTTTAAAGAGCCGTAACATGCAGTGGAAAGAACCAGACTATTACACCAACTTTCAAAATTCATAGACTTAAACTTCACTAACAACCAACCAATGTGTTTATGTAGATATGCGAGTACATTCTATCTCTTAGGATGGATAGCATTATTTTCATGGTCAGGATTTTATTTATAATTAAATTATTTTTTGTTTAACGTTTTTAGTTTTTCAAGTATTGGGAATTTATATTTTATAACATAAGGCCATGAACTTAAACATGACATGATATAAAAGATCATAAAAAGTTGAGAATAGTTAAAATATAACAAAATATTTTTTCAAAATATTTTAAGCTCAAATTATTTAAAACATAGTCCGTTGAGTCGTCGGCTCAACAAATCGTTACATATCTTCAAATGGACAGATGAAACACATTTAATTTAACTCAAAATGTTTCAAAACATTCAAGGCATCTCAATGAATAATTTGAGCCATCAAACTTGAAAATTGAGTGAGCTGTTTGCTCAAAAAGTCGTTACATACCTACAAACAGACAGGCTAAACACACTACCCTCCTTATGGTTATGCTGTAGAAGAGTGATAATAGTAACAGGTATTTTTAATTAGGGATTGATCCTTCTATACCATCATGTGGATGTCAACTGGTATTTTTAATGGTTATTCAAAATTAGTAGCAGCAGTTTTGGCTGGCAATAGCATTTAAAAATTATCTCTACTTACTACTGATTAAGAAGAATACTATTAATTTATATATATATATATATATATATATATATATATATATAATGTCATAGTAATACATACATATTTATTGGTAATTTTTTAATGAATACTTTTTGTCCAGGGATTCTCCTTGGAATACAAGTTATATCTTAAGAGGTTTATTTGTTGATTGCTTATATTCTCAAAGAATGCAATGCCTACAAGGCAAATCAAGAAAAGCCTAATTTACAAGTAAAATTTTAAATCGCTCTCAGTCCAGATGAAGAAAAGAATAAAAGAAGATTGCGGTTGAAATAAATTTACTCAAGAATTAGGAGAAGCATAAGAAACATTAAGGCAAACTATTACAATAATTGAATGTCCCTCACCTTGAAATCTCTTACTTTTCCTCTTGTTTGACTTCTGTTGTTTCTAATCGGTCTTGAACTAACTGAACTGGGAACTGAGCTGATACTACCACATGTTCTTCGTCTGCTGTGACGTAGGTCTAATCCATCGTATGTACCTCCATGCTGCCTCCTTGCTTTAAGCAGCTTGAGTACCTTAAGAATCAGTACAATATTGTACATTAAAAACAAATTTCTTGATCAGTTTTTTCAGTTTTATAAATTTTTTTATGAAATTTAGAGAAATAATAAACATTACTAATTTCAAGAGAAAAAAAAAGGCTTTACCTGCCCATACATGCTTTCTAGTCCTTCTAGCTGTTTTCTAATTAGACGTGTGTCAGCATAATCCTCCTCATCACTGGAATTATTTTCATCTAGCATTGAATCTATTTCAATACGGCTTGATAATAAATCTGTAAATAAATTCATTGTTCATTCATTATTTGATGATAATCCTAAATTAAGAAACATTTTTTTGAGATCCTCCTTTGATATCTCATAATGGCTTCTTTTCAATAGGGCTGTAGAGATCAATTTGTGCCTGAATCTATAGTATCTAGCCCATACTACAGTTGTACATATTGCCGTCCTGGTGGAACAATGATACAAATGTAAATTATGAAATTTTACAGGAGACACAAAAAAACGATTTGATGCATGAGAATATAGTCTTTATAAATATATTATAAAATATTAACTAAAGTTTCTGGTTACAAAAAGGATTGAATTATATAATACCACATTAAACATTAAGATCATAATAGACAGACAAAGATATTCATAGTCTGTAGTGCTAAGCTAAAAAAATAAACATTCCATAAAACTGAACATTTTTATGTAAAGGTTGTGAATTTAAGACAATATTATATTGGAACAACTAAAGACAAGTAAGGGAGAGATAAATGTAGCAATATAAAAAAATAATTCTAATATTTTATTATGTTTAATGTTAATGTTTATTGGAAAAAACTGTGAATGACAACAACAATATCACAAATAATATTTTATTATTTTTTAATTTCTGTTTAAAAAAACAGTATCTGTCAAATGATAGTACTCAGTTTTTTAGTACATATATCAGTTTTTATAAGTACACATATACATTATTCATTGTTCATAATGTGTAATTATCATATTCAAACTTCTAGGATAATAAAAATTATTTAAAAATAATGTGGCAGTGAACTTACTACTAGTGGATTTTGATTGTTTATGATGAGTTCTGGTAGACTTTTCTCCAGTCCGAGATACCCACAGGGGCCCATTTTGATTTTTAAATCCTCCTCCTAACCTACAGAAAAATTTAACATTTTATTATTACATCTAATTGCAGTGACTTCTACAGTTACTAAACTTGAAGAGAAACAATCAACCATATAAATAAAATAAATTAAATTGTTATTTACCCCAAAGCGTTTGATCTAAGGACATACTTAGGCCTGTCATCTCCGCTTGAAGCTGGAGGAGACAAAGGTGGAAGTGGAGGGGATACTGATGAAATACTGTCACTGGAGGCACCACTTCCACTTAATATCTGCCTCAGTTCTGTTTCAACTCTTTCAGTCCATTCCTCACCTCCCTTATCTCCTAGGAAAATGAAAATATTAATACCAAAAGCATTTGCACAAAATCATATCATGGTTCATGTAACAATGAACTGATATTTAATCAGTTAAAAAAATAAAACTTGTTAATCTGAAGTAAAAATAAACCACTCATAATTGAAAAATTATCAAGTATTTTGTAAAAAAAAGTATAAAATAAATATTTCATACAGTGTATTAAGTTGTACCCAGCAATTGTACCCAGCAAAATCTTACTAATATGTATGTCCAAAGGGATTATAAATATGAATCAGCAGATTCTAAAAACAAATAAAATCTGTACTATGATCATAGACTTTTCTTTTGAACCAGACATGGCATTATTTTTTATAAAATATTTTAACTAGTTAAAAGTTTAAACAATCATCAAAAAATAATACTTACAAAAAAAAAAATTCTTGCTTTATATGTATAAAATACGTTAAGTTTTTAAAGCAGCTAATAAAGACATTTATGCTCTTTATCTTTAAGTAGAATACATATTAATCAGAGAAATAACAATTTTATAATTACCAGCTGCAGATGTAATAGAAGGCTTTGCATTGGAATATACCGTGCTACCTCTACCGGAATCGCTTTGTGCTCCACGTTTAACAAAACCTCCTGTAAAAATGATTAAAAATCTATAAATATCATAAAGAGCTATTAAATTACCACTAGTAATTCAAAAAGAGCTTATATAAACCGTTGGTTCTTAAAATTTATACCATTAGCTGTTTTGTTTTAAGTTTGAAATGTGAGCTTATTCTAACTGGAGTGATCACACAAGATTTATCTGGATATAGGACAATATCGGTCAGTTTATTAGTTACTTCTACAAATAGGGGGGACTAGAACTGTAAACAAAGTACACCAACCATGAGGTTGTAATAACCCTCAAGTATAATAATTTGCAAGTGAAGATTCCTTCACAAATCTCATGCTTATTCAACATTTCTTACAATAAAGTACATCTTTATTTATTGTATAAGTGTGAGAAGCATGTAAATTTAATGTCCATCTACTTTTTTTTCATTACTTTTCCTCCCTTACCTTGCTTTTCAGCATTACAGGGTTTTTGGGCTGTATACCCAGTCAATTTTTCACTTTTCTACTCCTCCTTAGTTCATTCTAAGCTCTGGTCCAATATCGGCACTGTCTTCTACATTGCCGTCATCGTCCAGCAGTCTGCCAGGCACATCTTCAATCTCTATTGTTGTTCTTGAGTTCTCTAGATAGAAGTAGGCTGGATTGACCAATATTTTCCATCCATAGATGAAATCTATAAAATGTAGGTAGTTTTCTTTGACTATCAGCTGTGCAAACTCATTTTCTGTTAGGAAGTAAATCTGGTCCCATTTTCCTGGACAATTGATCCTCAGGACCTCATAAGCAGTGCAGATTGTGACCACATGCTCGACAGCCTCCAGAACGTTGCAAATGGGGTATAGGGGAACTATATATTTTCTAAAGCTATATAGATTATGGAAAAAAAAAAACCTATCCCCAGTAAGAATTCGTGAAACCTAATCATATGGTAGGACCCAATTCGTAACTAGTCGTAACTAGACGGTGGGGGAAAACTTTCTCAGAGTACTTTCTTTTAGGGAAGCCACCCACTGTCGGTTCTATTCTTGAATGGTGTCCTTCCATAATAATCCCTTTGATCAATTTGGGAATTCCAAAATCCTAATTTGAAGATTTTTCAAAAGTCCTGTTGAGCCTTCCTTCTTTCACTTAAACTTGGTCACATCTTCTCGTAGGTGGAGGTCGAGAGGCACCACTCCTGCTAAGACCTACATTGATTTATGAGACACAGTTCTATAGGTTTTGATGACACGCAGTAAAACCTCGCTTTGGGTTGACACTAGCCTGTTATTTTGCTGTCGGGACAGATTTTGACAGCATGAGGGGGAAGCATACCTAAGGATATCCAGCATCTTTTGTATATCATCATAGTTGCGGGGTACCTGAGGCCCCAGAAGGTGCCACCTATTTGACTTAGCCATTCATGCCTTGCACCACTCTGGTTCTCAGGTAGCCTAAGTGAGGCATCATATTCAGACCTTTACTCAAACTTATACCAAGGTATGCTACTACCTGACTTGGGTATATCCTCACACTCTGAATGTCCAAGTTTATAAGGTATGCTTTATCAGTTTTGTCTCTCAAGAGGATGGCTTAAGTTTCAGCTGCATCCATCGTCAGTCTCTTCCTCTCACACCATCTGCTCACATGGCTGACTATGTTCTGCTTCCTCTTTGATACTGGCTCTGCTGTTGGTGACTACCACAGTGACTACATCCTCTAGTAACAGCAACTCATCAAAAACCAACTTCCATAGAGTTGGACCTAACACAGATCCTTGGAGTAATCTTTTCTCTATGTAAGCTTCTATTTTAACTAGGATGTACAAGTTCCTGGAGAAATCATACCTTTGCAGCTCCTGGAATACTTTAGGCCACCATATAGTCAAAAAAGGAGGATATGTCGAACAGTAGCAACATGAAATATTTCCTTTCTCTCTTTCACATCTCTATGCACTTACAGCAGGGTATCAGTGGTTCCTTAACCTCTGGCAGAACCATACCGCCTTGGATGACTTGTCCTTGTTATGCTTAATGGCTTGCCCCCACAGAACCCTATTTTTATGTTTAATTTAGAAGTATAAAACTAGATAGATTTGCAAAGCTTTAATTGACACCAAAAGAAATAATTTTTTAAATTATAATCTTGTTCAAAATCGACGACATGATTTAGGGAGTTGCTAGTCTCTGATCCCTCCCTTGTAGAATAGTCTTAAGTTGGTGATCTTTCAAATATTAGGGAAGTATCCGCAGTCCAGACAGTCATTGCTTATCTTTAGAAGGTGTTCCTTAATATCGGGTTCACAGTTTTTTAAGATAGCCGCATCCATGTCGTTAAGTTCTGGAGCACAACTGGTTTTTTGCCTATCCACAGCAATTCAAAGGTCCTAGATGTTTTGGAGGAACCGTAACCAAGTGGATATATTGTAGTGCGTCTCACTAATGTTTCTTCTTCTTTCATCCTGATTCTGATCGTCCCAGATCTGGCATTAATAAAAATATCGGCTGTCTCTCCCAAGGTGGTTGCCTGATTATCATCATACCTGAACAACTACTCAAGCTTGCATTGTTTTAGCGATAATTCTATTTTGATGGTATTAAAAATCTTACATCAAATAAATATGCATATACTCCAGGAACAAGACGATATGTTGCTCTATGAATCACAATAGCACTATTTCAGACTTGACAAAACCTCACAACTAAGAAATGTGATATTGAGTCTCGGTGTAAACTCAGCTTAAGGACACTGATAAAAAATAACTAATCTCCAACCATATTAAACTTAAGGGTGTTCAACGTTAGGTATATTTTTAAATTATAGATATATAATAACTCCACTGACTGAATTTTACAGTAAGAAGAGACAGTATTGTTTCAGTATGCAACAAAGATGGATTTGTTGCTTAAAACTTAAAATCAAGTAAATAAATTAGGCCATAAAAACATTTTGTTTCTTATGATGCTCTGTCTGTTATTTGACTATATGTACTTAATTTTTTTTTATTGATGTTTAAATACTAAATTATTGCAGACCAAACTTAAAATTACTTATTTGATTATATTACCTTCATCATCATCTTCTTGACTACAAAGCTTGGGCTGGTCAATCTTTGGCTTGACTTCTTCTTCATGATTGTTATTTGATTGCTCAAGACAAGGATTTTCATTTGGTTGCTGATTCACTTGATTTCTTATTTCACCCTGTTTATCTTCACCTATTCTTCTTTGGTTTTCATCACAATGATCATTCAATTGCCGATTTTCTAAAAATGGTCCTAAAATTGTCCAAATTATTAAATTAATGTATCATTAGGTACTAACACGATAAAAATTAGTAATAACAAAGAATATTATCATAATAGGTAATAATAGTGTTTAATGAGCATTTTTTTATATTGGTGATCTTAAGATTTTTTCTCTATGATAACTTTTACTTAATAACATAAACAGCAATTTAATTTAGGCTACATTTATCTTAACCTTTTATTTACAACTTCAAAAAATTATCACAATATTATATCAAGCTAATGTTATTATTTTATTATATTAATATTATCAAAAATTGACAAATATTTTTATATTTATTGATATTTCATCAAATATCTGAGATTGAAAATAAATTAAATCTTCATTTTTGATTATTAGTCCAAAATAAATGGGAATAATGATTTAGAAATTAATGCAGTAATAAAATTAATCAATAATACTGTGAGGTAAAATCATAGGTAATAACTAAAATATGATGATTTAATTTTCAGATAAGATTTTTTTTTTTTTTTTTTTATTATTATTTAGTAAATACAGTAAAACTTGAGTATGAAAAAACAAAACAAACCCTGGACACGTTCTGGAAGCCTTTGTTGTTCTCCAAAAAGGCTTTGTTGTTGAGAGTGGAATTGCTGATCTTGATATTTAGCTATATCAACTCCACCTCCACCATCCCCGCCACCTCCTCCTCCTGCATCACCTGATCTTTGTTGATGTCTCACAGCTTCAGTAGTTAATCTTTCACTTAGTAATCTCTGTTGTTGAATTTCTAGAAACAAAAGAGTATAATTATATTTCTATTCCTTGTTAAATGTTTGAAATTAACTGTTATTTTTACTGGATTGGAATATAAACCACGGAATGATTTGAGTTTACCTTGTCTCTGATTTTGAATGGGACAGGAGATTCCTGAGCCTCTTTTAACAGAGGTTATTTATTTTGTTTGTAAAGGATTTAATATGATTGGGATATTAGAAAAAAACAAAAAACATAATTGGGGTTTTATTTTATTAATTAAGTTTTATCTAATAATAAGAAGAAGGAGCTTGGCTAACTAGTTGATTTTAGAACCTCATATCGAATAATGATTAATTAATTAAACATGTGCATAATAGTTATGGGATATCAATATATATATATATATATATATATGATTGAATTACATTAGATATTATGTTTGATTTGATATTCCATCCTTAGGCTGGCTGCACATTGAGACAAAGAGCAGGGCAGCACTGTTTCTGTGACTTTGGTGCCACATAGGCCACCTGCTGCCTCTCAATTCGAATTATCCCTTCTATTACATCAATAAAAGAAATTGCGCTACCCTGTTCTGCTTCTCAATGTGCGCCTGGCCCTAGTCATTAGTGCCATCTGGAAGATAAGTAGTTATAGCAATTCAAAATATATTTTTTCAATAAATTATTTTAATAGATCTATATTATTATTAAAGGAGCGGGGTAGCTAAGTGGGTTAGGCACTGGACTCCTGAATATAGGGGTTTGAATCTGGTTATAGCAGAAAACTTATTTATTCAGCAATATAAGCAGTTGACCTACTCTGAGGTAGGGTGTGACCCTCTTGGGGCATACCCAGCATCTAAAAATTAAGTACCTACTCCTATTGAGTTTGAGGATAAACTTAGAGATTCAGCTGGTTGACGTTTTTGTTATCAAGAGCGTGGATGTTGTCCACATTACCTCCATATCTAACAGCCGATTTTTTGTTGTTATTGTTCTGAAAGTTTTTGCCTGAAAGATTTGAAGTTTATTAATGTGAGTCTTTTTAGCTATTCCATAAATCTGTGATGCGTAGGCCCAAATAGTTTTTAGTAATTAAGTGCATGTGTTCAATTTCTGTCCAACTTTTAATTTTGAATGTTTTGAAAGAAGTGAGTGAAAAATCATAGTCTTTGATTTGGAGTTTTTCTTTTTTTCTTGACGGAAGGAAGGATTGAATAGTAAAGTAGAAGGTAGGTGAAAGTATATTCTTAAGTTTGAAGAGAAGCCCAGGGTGCCAAACTCAGTCAAACATTTGAGCAGCTTCCAGAAATTTGCCAGTTGAATATAATTTCTGCTCTAGTGTCGTGGATATGTCGTCCGTCACTCTGTGGAGTTGATGAATAGTTGAGTGATGTTTCCAAAATACAAATTGATGGTCTGGTATAGAGTGTATGTTTGTCAGTATATCAACAAGTCTTTAATATAATAAGTTTTCAAAAATTTTGGAGCATAGAGGAAGCAAGCTGATTGGTCAGTATGATGTTTTTGTCCTTATTTGGCTTATGAATCATTGTAACATGAGACCATTGCAGGAATTTGGGTGTCCTCAATGTTGCATTATAAATAGCAGTCAGAAACACTAGAGCTTTCCTAGGTATTTGCTGAAGCACCTTGGTGTTAATCAAGTCATGTTCAAGAGTTTTTCTTTTAGGTAACTTGTTCAGCGACATGAGTAGGGTTGAAGGAAGAAGGAGGTAATGTCAGTTGTAGAGGTTCGTCCAAAGCATTGGGTACATTATTATCGTGTTCAATATTTGTGATTTTTGTGGGTGATGTAAAAACAGACGAAAGGTATTTTAGCGAAGATTTTGGGTTTTTCTTTGTCAGTCATGGAAAAGGAATTATCTTCTTTTTGAAGGGGTTTTATAATCTGCATCAATATTATTATTAAGATTTCTCTAAATCAAAATCTCAGAAATTTTTGCTCATTGTACCTTGCCGAATTTTCAATATTTTCTAGCCAACATGATATGTAAGCAAATAATGTCATATTGATATTTTGTTTCCAATATCCCTTCTCTAGCACACACACATACACTCACAAATATGTTTCTTCTTCTTTTTTTTGAGAACTTTACAAACTTTATACATTCTTAAATTAATGCATTTAAAATTTTCAATTCTAGTAAATAATTAAGAATTTGTAATAAGGATCATTTTATTTTAAAATTTATTCACTCTGACAATATGATATGATTCAGATGAAGAAAATATACCTAATTGAAGATTGTATGAAAGTTTTCTAAATGCACACTTCAGGTAATTATTTTAAGCAATATTTGTTCAATGAAAATAGTAAAACATAAATGTCCTGTTTGTAGTCTAATAAACTAACCATTATGCCTTTGTTGTTCAGCAAAATGTCTCCTTTGAGATGCTAACTGCTCTGGACTGTATTCAAAGTGCCTTGTGCCATATTGCCTGCTTCTACAGCAAATACAAAGATTTATAAATACTTATAGATCAAACAAATGAGCTTATATAGGTTAATAAAAAGAAGTAAATAAACATAAAAAATAATTTCTTCGCAATAAAACTTAAAAAAAATTTACTACCTAGGTGTTTCCTGATGAGAAAACTGGGCGTCAGAAGTTTGCTGGCTATTATAGAAATATGGAACTCGACTTGGCCCAGCACCTGAATAAATAATTCTTTGATTTTGTTGCTGCATATAAATACTTTGACTAACTCCATCTTGCCTGTACCTAATGTAAAATAATTAGAATGAATACATAATTTTCTAAAATATTCACAAAAAGATTGGAGAAATGAAAGAAAATATTAAAATACTAGTTAAAAACAGATAATTGACTGTTCCTAATATTCTCAAAAAATAATAAAATAAAATAATTTAAGGCAATGTATTTTTATTTTAAACATTTTTTGTTTGAAATATGTGCAACTATTATTGTTATAGTGTTTGATCAGTTTTTCTTCGCTTATCCTATTTTTTTTGTTGAAATTATATGTATAAACTAAATAGAGTAATTAATCATAGATTAAAATAGATACACTATAAATCCTAAGAAAACATTTTTATTAATAAAATTCTAACAACTTTTATTAAATAACATAATAAAGAACGCTGGAACGTTTCGGCACTTTTTAAGTTGTTGGCCATATGTAAACTTTTATAGTTTATTTATATAACTAAAATGCTAATACCGTAGTCTATAAAATAAATTAATATATACGACTCTAGAAATTATGTGTTCATTTAAATTTTTCTTCTAAAAGCAGTTATTATTTGTCCGGTATGACTGCAAAAGTTTGAAAATGTCCAAAAAGGTAAAAAAAAAAAAAAAGGCTGAAATGTCCACATATTCTCTATTTGTAGAAATTTTATTAATAAAATTGTTTTCTTAGGATTTGTAATGATTCTATTTTAATCTATGATTAATTAATTATTATAAATTATTTTAGTTTTTATTAATAATAATAATAATAATAATAAATAATAATAATAAATAATAGTAATAAATAATAATAATAAACAATAATAATAAATAATAGTAATAAATAATAATAATAATAATTATAATAAATAATAATAATAAATAATAATAATAATAAATAAATAATAATAATAAATAAATAATAATAATAATTAAATAATAATAATAAATAAATAATAATAATAATTTTAATTATTATTATTATTAATTATTAATCTCCTACAGGGGTTATAGATTGTTATATGGAGAGAAGAAAGACAACCGGCAGAATGGAAGGCTACCCCCATCTTATATGGAAGACTGCTGCCTCTTGCCGAAAAGAAATATTTTTTTACATTTCCAACAAGCATATGATTCTATAAATCGTCAGGAGGAATAAGAGATGAACATCCCTCCTAAACTTGTGTGACTAGTGGGAATGACTATGGAGAACAATATCTATTATGTAAGAGTTGATGGGGACAGAGAGTGGTGTCAGGCAGGATGATGGGCTGGCTTGCCTTGTATTTAATCTAGCATTAGGAAAGGCTGTAAGGAATGGAGGAATACAGGTTGGAGAAACCTTATTGAATAGATCTGTTAAACTTTTTGGATATGCCAACGATTTAGACCTTATAAGTAGAATAAAGAGATGTAGCTTCAGGATTCGAAGCCCTAGAGATCTCGGCTGCAAGAATGGGATTAAGGGTTAACAATTTGAAGACGAAATACATGCATAAATCCACCCCACAGCATAAGCAGAAAGGAATAGTAGAAAGAGGTCCTCATTATTTTCAGAAGGTACGAGAATTTGTGTACCTAGCAGATCAAGTCAACACTCAAAGTAGCATCAATGAAGAAATAAACTGTCGTATCTTCTCAATAAGCAGGTGCTATTTCACCCTTTAGAAATATCTCCGTAGTCGAGCTGTGTCAGTGCAGCAAAGATTAGTATCTATAAGACGTTGATCTGCCTAGTCCTAGCCTATGGCTCAAAGATGTGGACAATGACTTAAGCAAGAATATTCGGACCAATATGTATAAACCAAGCCTGGCGAAGAAGGACCAATAATGAGATCAAGGATATGAATAAAGATATGGGTATATTGCAGGTCATTAAACTAGCCCGACTGGGTTGGGCTGGTCATGTCATAAGAATGAACCCATAAGAAATCCCATGGAAAGTATTCAGTGAGCAAATATTTGGAACCGGGAGAGTTGGCCGTCCAAAGCTTAGATGGGGAGACTCAGTGGCTATTTATGCCACAATTCTACTTGAATCAGAAATTAAATGGCATCAACACTTGATCGAAAAAACTGACGATTGATTATGGAACAGGCCAAGGCTCAACTCGGGACATAGAGCCATAAAATAATAATTAATAAAACCAAATTAATTTACAATATATAGATATTTCAAGTATTTATACTACAGGAAATAAGAAATGAATATAAATTACAAATAGCAAAATACCTGTTGTCTTGTCCTAACAGACTATCATGACTTTGAGCCTTTGATAAATCCCTTCTTGGAGTTTCGGCATAGTTGCTGTTAACCGGATAAACTCGATAACCATCGTTAGCCTAAGAACATTTCAGAAACAAAAACATTATTACAAACAACAGAATATATCTAATTAAACTTTTTAAACACTTAAAAACATTGACGACTAAATTACTAAAATATATGAAGTATAAAATTAATTTTTAACAGTCTTCAAGAAAGGTGATGGTTGTTTTTGACTGTTTAAAGCAGATAATTCTTAAAAATATCAGACATCGTTGATTCTCACTCACAAGGGGAGGCTATGGTCTTGGCATCACCAATTTCAATGAAACTTTTTTTGGTGATACTAGGTTGAAAAATATTAGACACGTGACCAAGGGTTCTTGCCAATGTGCCCTAGGAGCCAAAAAAAAAAAATCTGGTGCTCGCTATCGTAATTAGGTATCCATTTTCTAAAATAATTTCAAGGAATTCTCATAAACACTACTTGAAATATTTTCAGCAGCATGTATTTCATTATATCTTTCCTCACAAAAGTACAATCAAATATTTTTTCAAACAATTAATATTACAAATCTTTGCACTATATACTTTTGGTTTGTAAAGATTAAAATAATTTGAGTTGTTTTTCTTTGAATTCTATTGAAATTCCATTTAGTTTCCATGGAAACATTTATTTTCCATTAAATAATACAGAAGTAGAATTTATCAACTACAACAAAGTTTATGTTTTTTTTTTGTCACACCATTATCTTATATGACTTTATTGGTTACATATTAGTTTTTCTAAAATCTTTAGCTTGCCAATGGTAAGTCAAGTGGTAAGTGGTAAGTAGTACATCTATATTACTAATCTTATTTCCGGAAATTTGTTTTCTACCTGGGAAAATATTGTATTTTCCCTTTTTTCTCCTTTAGTTAATCATTAAATTCTTTCATATTTTATATTTATACATTTTCTAATACTACTAACAATAAGAGACAGTTAATTATTCCAAATAAACAAATTGTTTTTCTTTGAATTCTATTGAAATTCCATTTAGTTTCCATGGAAACATTTATTTTCCATTAAATAATACAGAAGTAGAATTTATCAACTACAACAAAGTTTATGTTTTTTTTTTGTCACACCATTATCTTATATGACTTTATTGGTTACATATTAGTTTTTCTAAAATCTTTAGCTTGCCAATGGTAAGTCAAGTGGTAAGTGGTAAGTAGTACATCTATATTACTAATCTTATTTCCGGAAATTTGTTTTCTACCTGGGAAAATATTGTATTTTCCCTTTTTTCTCCTTTAGTTAATCATTAAATTCTTTCATATTTTATATTTATACATTTTCTAATACTACTAACAATAAGAGACAGTTAATTATTCCAAATAAACAAAATTAAAGGTACTTTAGAAGATGCCCTTTTGAAAATTCGGCATTTAAGCCCTGTCAGACTATTTCGATGAGGATAAGATCTAGGCAGTATTAAAGACCATTTAATTGTACATTGGTATAATGAGTTTAATCAAAATTGTAAGAGCCTTTTTCAAGAAAATTGTAAAAATATGTACATCCTCAGTGTAAAGTGGCACTTCCGTTGAGTCGATTTTAGCAAAAATATTGATGTAATATCCCAGACATATACTTATCTTAAATATTTAATTTCAGTTTCATAAAACTTTTTATTTTTGGGCTAGACAGTTCACATACACTATTGTAGTTCAATACGCTGTATCTTTGCTGACACTGGTCTGATATGGATAATTCTTTTGGGGATTTTTAGAGAATTTAATTACTTATTAAATAATTTATCATAAAACTCATACTTTTTGATGAGAAAATAAAATTTGCATCTAAATAAATGAACTTGGTGAAATAAATAAAGAAACAGCCTGCATTTATTTTTATATTTTTCTTTTTGTGATAACTTTTTTGCCTCCATTTTCTCTGCTTTAGGTGATGAACTACCTAAATAAAAAGTTACAGGGCTTTGAGGAGAAGAATTTGGGCAGGTTTCATCAAAATCTTTGGAGCTGTTTTCGAGAAAATCGTAAAAAAGTATAAAATTGATGGTGTAAAATGGCATTTCCGGTGAGTCAATTCAGCAGAAAAGTTGTAACATCCCAGGCATATACGTAATTTAAATTTCATACAACTTTTCATTTTTGAGCTAGGCAGTTCACATACACTGTTGTAGTTCAATAAGCTATATCTTTGCTGATACTGGTCCAATTTAGATAATGCATTTTTGTATGTTTCTTCTTTTTCTTCTTTCCATGGCGCGACAGATCGATGTGGTCCCTGACCACCTCAATGAGCCTCTGTCAGGTGGCTCGATCTTGTGCAACTGTTTTCCAGTTTCGTACATTCAGCTGAGTCAGAGCGTCCTTAGCAACAGCATCCTCCCATCTGAGTCTTGGTCTGCCTCTACCTCTAGAGCAGTCAAGCCTCCCCCCCAATAAGTTCTTGGGAATCTGGGGAATCCTACATTCTGGCGACAATGCCGGACTACCTCAATCTTCCCAACTTGATGGTCCATAATAAGTTAGCTTCATCGTAGAGCTCGTATGCTTCATGGTTGTGCCGTCTTCTCCACTGGTCTCCTTCTTTCATGGCCCAAAAATCCTCTGTAATATTTTCCTTTTGAAAATAAGGATTTCTTTTTCTTCTTTGACTGTCAGAGTCCATGTTTCAGATCCATAAATAAGGACCGGCCTGCTGAAGATTTTGTAAATTAGGCACTTGGTTCATCGAAAGATTATTGGCTTACTGAGATGCTTCCGTAAGCCAAAATAGCATCTGTTGGCCATCATCAATCTCTGGCTTGCATCCATCAGAATCTTATTTGTAAAGCAAACAACTGATCCTAAGTACTTAAACTGGTCTATGTTCTGGAAACTGAACGACCTATTACTAAGGGTTCTTATGCCGCATTTTTATAACTCTGGCCAACTCTCATGTACTTTTTCTTTTCTCTGTTTATATTAAGACCTATGTTTGCAGCAGCTTCTATAAGATTCAGGAATGTGTCCTCAAGTGCATTGAGCGAGTGAGCGACTGTTGATATCATCCGCAAAGGCAAGAAGTTGGACGAGTCTGTCTTAGATGGTTCCTATCATTTGGATGCCAGAGCTTCTTACTGCTTTTTCAAGGGCAAAGTTAAATAACAAACTTATTTACAAAAGTTTTGCATGTTTAGAGAATTGAATTACCTTTTATATGATTATACATATAATTTATCATAAAATCCATAATTTTTGAGATATGTGCAAATAAAATTTTCTTTTTGTCCTAACTTTTTTGTCTGCATTTTCTCGGTATGTACTACATAGATTAAGAGTTACAGGGCATTGAGGAGAAGATTTAAGGCAAGTTTCATCAAAATCGTTAGAACCATTTTCGAGAAAATTGTATAAAAAAGGGTAAAATTGATAGTATAAAGTGGCACTTCCGGTGAGTTGATTTAAGCAAAAAAGTTGCGGTAACATCCCAGACATATATCTATCTAAATTTTGAGCTAGGCTGTTCATACACATACGTACGCACCCATGCACACACACGCACGCACGCGCACACACACACACACACACACACACACACACACACACACACACACACACACACACACACACACACAGACCATTTTGTGAGACTGACTATTTGGACTCAAGGGACCTTAAACATGTATTTCAGTTGAAAACTGGAAATCGAAATTTTTCATGATCGCAATACTTTTCCTTACTTACCGTACATTGAAGCTCATTTAATACAATTGGCAATATTGTTTTCTTATTTTGTACAAAAAAAAAAAAAAAAAAAAAAAAAAAAAAATCGATTGGTATATGAGAACCTTGAAATCCATACAGAGGAAACGTAGAAAACAATAATATAAAAAATTGTTGAGATTATATAAAGAATTTTTTTTTTTTAGGGTGCCTTGGCAAAAACCCTTAGACACACCTAATATTTTTCAACCTAATCTCACCAGAAAAAGTTTTATTAAATTGGTGATGCCAAGACCATAGCTTCCCCTTGTTAGTTACTAAGCTTAATATTTTTGCCATTCAAAAGCATTGGCAAGTGCTATATACATAATTATGATTTAAAAGAAAACCTTTTTTTTTTTTAAAAGACAAAAATTTCCAAGGAAAACATAAAAGAAATTTGTTAGAGATTACCGGAGTACCAGAAATATCGTAAAAATAATCATTACCTGATGCTGTTGATGTTGCTGCTGCTGATGTTGTTGTTGCTGTTGCTGATGCTGTTGTGGCTGAGATAGTCGATATTGTACGGGTTGAGGTTGAAGGTATATACCAGCCTGCCTCAACTGGCTTTGTGGACTCAATGAAGTATCAGGCCCCTTGTTTGAAAATCCTCTGGTTACAATATCTTTCAAGCTTCTGTTGAATGAACTTTATGTAAGCTATTTAAATTTATAAAACAATAATAATAATTTATAATGCAAAAATAAAATTTCCAATTACAAAAAAAATATCTTAAAAAATTGTCCTCTTAGATGGTTTTCATGAGAAACTAGGTAACTCTAATTTTTCAAGAGTGCAGTTTAAAGTTTTGAAACCTCATCACAATTCGTATTATTAAATTTATTGAACAAAAAAAAGGTATTGAAAAAGAAATATCTCTCAAAGAGTAATACTCATAATCAAGATTTTAAAACTTTAAAATGCTCTCCTTAAAAATTACAGCTATCGAGTTATGATCATCAATTATATAAAAGTTAAAAAAAAAATTTAATTGAAACAACCTATTAAAAGGAGAATTGTAGAAAAAGTGAAACATACTTGTATGTTCGTGAGGGGAGACCTCTAACATTTTCTTCAGGTGTTGATGTAGCAGGACCTGCATCTCTGTATAAAATTCATGAATATAAAAAATTAATTAGGACTTGGATCTCTTTATAGCATAAATGAATATTAAAAATGAATTAATAGTTTAAATTGTATCAGGTAATAGTTAAAAAATTTAATGACCCCATAAAGTCAACTCAAGTCACAAGAAATTATAGGATTAGTCTTTAAAGGATTAATTTGTTGACAGTGAATTTAATAAAGATTATACTTAATGATAAAGGTTCATTAAAAAAAAGATCTGGTGCGGGCATCACATAACTTTCATTTATCTCCTTATTTTAAAAGTTTCCATTTAGTTTTTAAGGAGATTGCATTTAGTTTCAATGGAAACATTTGCAACAATCACTGAACTTCATGCATTTTTCGTCAGTTTGAACTACCTTCTACAACTTTATATGTTAGATATTAATTTTCCTAAAATCTTTAGCTTTCCAACGGTATATTGAACAGATATATTACAACTTTTATTTCCGGATTTTTTTTTTAATCAGGAAAAATATTTTTTCTTTTTTTTCTCCTTTAGTTAAGTATAAAATTCTTTCACAGTTTATACTTATCAATTTTTCATTACTTCTAGCAATGAGAGAAGTTAAATTATTTCAAATAAGCAAAATTAAAGGTACATTAGAGGAAGACATTTTGATGATTCGGCACTTATGCCCTGCCAGACTATTTCAATAAGGATAAGTGTTAGGAGAAATTGATTTATTATTTCTCATTGCTTGTGACGTAAATATATTAATAATAAACAAAACAACACTGATGGTGGCAACACTGGTACAGGAGTACCTGGCTTTAAAGGATAGCGTCTGTTGACTGTCTGTAGCTTTGTATCCGCCATTGGTGAAGTATCTAGCCTTACTTGTTTGTGTTTTTTGTTAATAAATCATCTGATCCACAACAATAAAACCCAGCTGATATTAAAGAACATTTAATTGTACATTGATATGATGAATTTCATCAAAATCATTTTTAGAAAATTTAAAAAAAAAGTGTGAAATCAATGAAATTCACTTCTGATAAGTTGATTTTAGTGAAAAAGTTGTAACATCCCAAATACGTAATTTCAGTTTAGCGTAAATTGATGATAATTAAGTGGCACTTCCAGTAAGTCCAATCTAGATAATTGTAAAAAAGTGTAAAATCAATGACATATAGTGGCAATAAATTTAGCAAAAATGTTGCTGTAACATCACAGGTATAAACCTATCTTAAAAATGTAATTGCAGTTTCATACAACTTTTTGTTTTATAGCTACGCTATTCACATATACACAGACACACGCACACGCGTGCGCAGACCACTTGGCAGGGCTTGGTTATTTGGACTCATAGAACCTTAAAATATGTGTTTCCATTGAAAACTCGAATTTGAAAAAAGAATTTAGGATCACAATACTTTTCCTTACTATATATTTCATATATGAGTAAGTGAAAGATTTAGTTTTAGGTAAAGTGTCAAAAAACTATTTTAATCAATTGTAAATAACTTTTATTGTTATTAAAAAAAAAAAAATCCATATCCATCTCTCCAAAATATTTTCGGTAATATTCCAATATCTTATATATTTTCTAAATGAGAATAAATTAAGATAGACCTGGCATGATGAAAGAATTATTTACTAACATGCCAAAAATAAGAACAAGAGCACTTGTCTGTAAAGAGCTTTTCTCATGGACATAGTTATTTTTAGTGTTTATTTTTAATGTGAAAATTAAAAGTTAATTCTGAAATTATGGAAAGAAATACACCAATTGTATCGATCCAGCAAGAATAAGGCTAGGTATTTTCTAACATTCCATTTTTAATTTTTATTAAACAGAAAATTATTGTGTATTTTTAAATTGGTAATATTTTGACCCACAGCTTTTCATCAGGACTAACAAGAAATGAAGAAAGAGAAAGACATAGTTGATGTCAACATAGTATCATCCTTGTCATTTTTTTAGGTATAATTGGCACTAGACCATCATCTCTTTAATTAAAAAACATAGCTAGAATAATAACTTGAAACAATATAACTGTGCTATGTGCTATGTATATGATACATATTATATGTCTGCCAAGGCTGAAAAATTGCAATTTTTCAATCTATTGAAATTTATATCTTCAGTTGGGAGAAAATCTTAATCTCATTGAAACTAAATGTTTTAAAAAAAAAACTGGTGGCTTAAATAAGTATATAAAAACAATTTTCTTACAAAGATATTGCATTGGTGTCTACAGGTCTTATAGGTGAAGGTTCAGATATGCAAGTCGATTCCAACACAGGTACTGCCTAGAAAAAATAATAAAAAAAGTTTATACAGCTTTAAATATATTTACATTTCATAATTATTACATCGTTAAATTAGTAATATACTACAGATTCAAATTGTATACATTTAAATTATTATACAATATAAGGGACCAGATTTTCCTCTAAGGAAGATTGTCAGAACCAAAGGTATTAGAACCATTGATATCACTTTAAATGCCATATTCTTAATAATCAAATTAGTGAGTCACTGATATATCAATAAATATAGTATTTTTCAAACTAAATAAAGGGCGTCAAAACAATGGCTGGTAGAGAGAGTAATGGAAACCAACATGTCAATTGTTTTCATCCAGCAAAAAAAAGCTAAGCTATTCTCTCACTTTCCATTTTCAAATTCTAACAAGTTTTCTTTATACATGACAGATAATCTTATAAAGCAAATACTCCAACGCGCAAAATTATTTTGGCAGTGATGTTTAATAATTTCAGGATTTTTGAATTACTAAAGAAGGATTAGCATTATGTTGGCATTTAAAAAGACAATTTTGTAAAATGAAGATGAATATAAATTTTACTGTGTCAAATAATTTTAGATGTTTTTGATTTTGATCTCTGAAAAAAATGATGTATATAAAATATAAAAAAAATTGATAACAAAATATAAAAAAATTATATATACATAAATAAAATAATGGACAATAATCAATTGAATGGTACAAACAGGGGAGGCTCTAGGTTTTCTGGCGCCCTAAGAGAAAAAAAGTTTTGCACCTCATAATGTTATTCCCTCCCTCCTCTGTTCTTCAACACTAAACCAAACTAAGGTCACACTTGCCATTGCTGCCACATCATTCCACTGTAACTATTTGTTTAAGCTTTAAATTAAATAAAACTGGCCTGATTAGTGACTTGATAGCTTCATAAAAATTTAAGATTCAAGATTTTTCCACACTAGACAGCCACCTAGCTTGCCTATATGGGTGAACCGGCTCTCTGGGTATAAAGGAAATTCTTTACAGAAAATAATTGAAAGCTGTTTGCTGGGTCAGTTCTAGACTGAGCCTATTCTACCCAACCTGTCTACTCTGTACCTAAACATAATCTAATTAAGAAAGAATTTATTTGCACATAAAAATAAATACAATTTTGCATGATTTTACCTTATATACTTGGTGATTTACAATATCTTGAGTAACTGCTGAAGCCACAGAAGTTCCTGGAGTGTCATGCTGTTGTGAGGTAGAATGCTAAAATACAATTTATAATTAATGTTGATAACATTAAAATAATAAAAATGGGAATAAACTACATACTTGTATCAATTTGTTTTTATATGAATTTGAAATTAGTGTAGGTTTTTAAATGTTACATAAAATACTGAAAATATACCTTGATTTGGTGGGTCCATGCTAACTGCTTCTGAGGAGCATCAGGGGCGACAGAGGGTTTCGCCCTACGCATGTAGTCAGCCAAATTTGGGATCTTACACTGTTTCTCTTCACTGCGGACAATCACCTCCCTTTCAATCTAGAACAATAAAAATAAATACATTTTTGTTTTAAAAGGTAATAGTAATATATATATATATATATATATATATATATATATATATATATATATATATATATATATATATATAAGAAACAGATTATAGATTAAAATAGTCTAGAAAAAGAAAACAAATCAAGTATAAAAAACATTTGTGTCTAATTTGTAAGTAAAAGTTTATCAGAACACACTTAAGTTTTATGCAATCTTGTAAATTACACACATTGACTCACAAAGTTGAAGAAGCGATAACAAAATTCTTTTTTATATAATTAAAATAATTTAATGTTTATGTACCCAGGTTAGGACTCTCTAGTATTATATTCCCAAATCTTAAAAGAAACACATTATGATACTATTTGCGGTCCCAAACATGTTCTTATGTATCTTTGTATTGCCAGTTAATATTTCCATATCACTCGATTAATTTCATGATTCATTTAATATAAATATGACAAATTTGATTTTAGTCGCTTGATTTCAAGTAGTTGTAATTTTTTAATATTTTACTTTTTAACATTATTATTATCATTTTTGTTATATTTCGTTTCCCTCTGTAAAACTAGATACTGGGGGTAAGTAGTTTTATGTTTGCTTGAAATAAATCATATCTAATGCGCAGCCACCTACTTATTGATTTTTTTGTATATTTTTGCAGATTTTCACTGCCCCCTATCTCAGTAGCAATTCCGAATATTAAAACAATATTATGTACAAAATCCTGGAAATTTAATTTTCCTTAAAACTTGTAATGACAAATGTTTACTTTAAATGTATTGGAAGCGAGTTCTTCCAAAAAATTCTTGCTGAAAAAATGTCCTTTGCGGTTTTTCAAAATGACTAAAAACGCACAAGAAGACGAAGGTCGGTCGAAAACTTAGATTTTTTACAAGAGAAGCAATGCGTACAACATATCTGAAAATTAAAATTACTCCAATATTAGTAAACCAAAATGCAAACCAAACTGGGCTAAAATGTCGATTACCGGAGAAAGCCAATTTCGAGAGGTGTACTTGACCGGATTTAAAAGTTTTTGTGCTCAACAGACACAAAATTTGTGGTTCTACAACTTTTATTGTATGAGATTTTCTCTTAGAGAACTTATTTTCCAAGTTGCAGACTCATATATAGTACTCTGCCTGTGTTTTTTACAAAATCGTCGTTTGTGACCGTGGATTTCGGCCACACTAGTTAACCAAATTATTATGTTATGTTACTCATTAGAGGCAGAATTTAATGTTTAATTTAATATACCATAGCTTTTTCGATAGAATGCACCGTTTAAAAATTATAGCTGAAAAAAATAGTAGTAAAATTGGGAGTTTTTTGGCCGCCATTTTTCCAGTTAGCATGATCCGACTGGCAGACTCATATTTTTTTTAATGCCAATACTATAAGGATTCAAAAATTTGCTACCAAAGTTTCCTTCAGATAATGCCAATTTTTTTGCACGGCTCTCGGTCTATTTCCTTATCTAGTTTACAACGCGCTTATGTTCTGGAGTTCCTCCGGTAGCGGTCGGAAAATTAAAACATGGCTATAATGTTCAATGCTCTATATCTTTGTTAATAATGGTCCAATTTTGATGATTTTTTTTTCATAGGGAATTTAATTATCTTTCAAATGATTTTTTGTATATTTAGCGAAAAATGTATACTATGTATAAAAATAGTCTATCCGTCATAACTTTTTCCTTATTTTTCTCGGAGATGTAGTTCTTGTATGGGTAGTTAAAGGGCTTTAAGAAGAAAACTTTAGGAAAGTTTCATAAAAATCTTGTAAGCCGTTTTGGTGTCACTATATCGATATCGGTAGATTTTATTATTGCAAAACCATCTAGAGACCTTGAAGATGATATAGTTAAAATTTGGTAAATATTGGCTCAGTAGTTTTCGCGATTAGCGCTTACAAAAGAAAAACGAACTGTTGCTACTAGGTAAGGAAAGTATTGTAATAGGGTGAAATTTTCGATGTGTGTTTTTTAACGGATCTATGCGTTTCAGAACCCCTGAGTCCAAAAAGCTCATTTTCAGCCATTGGTTTGTGTGTCTGTGCCACGGATATCTCTTGAACTGATGGACCGTTTTTTTTTTCGTTACATAGGATTTTATATCCCAATGCCTGTGTACCAAATCGGGCACCCTGTGCGCAAAAGCGGATGCACAATATTCGAAAAACGTGTTTTTCTATAGAGTGTAGCGTTAAAACAACATCAACGATTTTGATGAAACTTTGCCTAAAGTCTTCTATTCAAAGCTTTCTTACTGTTTGTATGTGAGGTACATCGCCGAGAAAAAGTAGGAAAAAAAATTATGATGTAAATCGGACCATTACTAGTAAAGATACGAGGTATTAGACATTACAGCCAAGTTTTCACGTTCCAACCGCTACTAGATAAGGAAAGTATTGTATTCGGATGAAATTTTCGATGTGCGTTTTTCAACGGATCTATGAGTTTCAGAACCCTCTGAGTCCAAAAAAGACATAGTCATCTCTATTCAAAAGCTAATGAAATTCAAGGACATCTGAATTGAACCAATATTAGCAAAAATATAGCGTATTAAACTTTATACAAATGCTTAATAAAGTATTCTGTACATGTTCTTTTGAAAATGGATTTACCATTGTTTAACTGTTGGTTAATTATTTTCAATAAAATACCTATTTTCAATAGAAATATAGTAATTTATGTAGTTCAACGAGAAGATTAAGAAAATATATGGGGAACCAATATGTCATATTAGTGTAAATTGTAATAAATATATCGAATGTAAAGAGAATAGATATAAATGATCGTGGATTGTTCAACCAAATTAAGAACTGATCCCTAGTTGAAAATGTTTCAAGTTAAGCCACTTTAAATAAATGATACTAAAGTATCATGTGAACATAATAAAAACAAAAGGAAATTTTAAAACTCGACAGTAAATAACTAAGCCAAGTTAGAATTAATTAAGTTTAAGAATAGTTACATTGAATACTTACAATGTTACAATATATAGCTTTGAAATCACCTGTACAAAGGTACTAAATAATGATAAAATCTTAATACTAAATAATCCATAAAAATCTTTTCAAGCAAAATTATCGTAAATGATTAAAGGCCTAAATGAGGCTAAACATAGGATAATGGTTTCTAGAAACCGATCGGAGCACTACTAAGGCTATTTTCTAATTTAATCCTAGAATGATTAAATTGAGTAAGATTTACTCCATTTGGGGTTTAAACTACTCCCTTCTCCACCCCTTGAGTAGTCCGGTCAAATAAGGTGAAATAAAAAAGTATAAATCTCGGAATGAAAGAAACTGAGCTGAAAATTTGAATGGATCTTTATTAATTACGACTTTCTAAATACAGGCCAAAAAATATCATAAAATCTCCTGTCGGCGTCTCAAGTTATTTAAGGCCTTAGGTAAAAACAAATTGGCAAAAATAGATTTTTTGTAAATATTTTTCATCCCATGCACAGTATCTTGAAGACTACTAATCACGCGAAAAACATTATAAATGCTTTTTTCGAAGAAAATTAAATTTCCTAAAATTTGAGCCCTCTATAACACGTTTTCCGAGATAAAGTATTTAAATTTTTTTTTTCTAATAAGAGAAAATCACCGTTTTGGGAATTTATTCTGGCAGATATCATGGAAGCCACACTTCCTACGAAGATAATAGATATATATTACTTTAAGCTGCATTTAACTAGCTCCAAGTTGAGTGATAATAGACATCGGTAATTCCAACAGTTTCCGAAATGTTTTTTATTTGAAATTTCTTCCTAAAAAAAGATAAATCACTAGGTTGTGAATTTATTTTGGCAAATATCATGGGAAATGTTTTTCCTACAAGAATAATCATTATAAATTACTGTACTATACATTTAACTAGCTTTAGCTTGAGAGGTAATAGACATCTGTACGGATAGGGGTGCCCAGCATCCTTTATTAGGCGGTGAAAGAAGAAAAGTACCTAGGGGTCCATTTGGATGGGGAGTCTGGGGATATTCATTACTATCCTGTATAATTTTTCAAAAATAATATGTTGTATAAAAAGTATTTTAAATAATTGTTGCGTTCAAATTTAACTTTCTGCGTCAAATTTAGCAAAGTTTTAGTTGAAGTTTTTGAACTTCAGTTCTTAGCAATATCTTTTGTTTTTTTTAAGTTGAATCATTCTATCGACTTTTTTATAGGATTTTTTTATTGCTATGAGACATTAGCAGTTAGCTGTGCATCTGTTGGACCACGTGTCTGACGAAGATATGTTGTATAATTGTATAATGTAAAAATCATGTACAATGAGTTTTTTGAAAAACTTTATCTGGGAAACTATTAGACTTACAGATGTCTATTACCACTCAAATTAAGCCAATTAAATGCATCTTAAAATAGTTTATAATGATTATAAACAAAAAAAGATAAATCAACATGTTGTGAATTTATTTTGGCAGGAAACTGGAAACATCGTGGAGCTATGTAAACTGTTCCATGATATTTGCCAAATTAATTCATTATATGTTGATTTATCTATTTTTTTGGAGGACGGAAAGGGGGAGAAATTGTTTCTTTAAAAAGCATTATCTCGGAAACTCTAGGAAGTGCAAATGCCTATTATCACTAAATTGGAACAAGTTAAATGCACCATAAAGTAGTATGTAATGATTATCTTTGTAGGAAGAGTGGCTTTCATGATATCTGCCATTCCAAAATAGATTCACAAAATAATAATTTCTCGGTTATTTGTAATTAAAAAAAAAAAACTTTATCTCGGGAACTAGTAAACGTACATCTTTATTAGGACTCAAATATTAAGGAATTTAATTTACTTTGAAAAAGGTATTTATATTGTTTTTTCCTGTGTTTAAAGATTCACGTCTTAAAGATACTGATACTAAGTACAGAATGAAAAATGAGACATTTTGAGTTTTTTATTTAATAAAATGTCGCCATTTTTAAGGTAGCTTCTTTTGAATAGCAGACAAGGCTTATTTTACTTAGAATGTTCTAAATTTTCGTAATTCACATTCAAATCTTCTCCTAAAATGGGTATTCTATTTTGACCCTGGCTCCATTGGCTATCTCTAAACTTGTAGAAAATTTAATTTCCTATAAGTTTTATAATAACATTTAACAATGTGGAACGCATAGAAAACGAGATATTAACAAAAAGTCGATTTTTGCAACTTTTTTTTATTTTTGACCTTTAATAAATTGAGACTCCGACACGAGATTTTATGAGACTTTTTAGTCAACATTTAAAAAGTCAAAATAAAGGTTCATATAAATTTTCAACTCAGCTTCTTTCATTCCAAGGTTGAACTCTTTTTTTGACTGGGCTAGAGCGTGAGCGGGAAGAGCGGCCAGCTTTGCGTGTCCCCTCCCCCCTTGTTGCCTGCCAACAGCCAGTGAGTGCATAGTCTCAGCACCATCAATGTTAACAGTATCGGCTTCAAGTAATGTTTACTCATTGCTACCATTATGATGCACTTATGAGTAACATAACAGCGTTAGCAACCATCCTTCATTATGCTTAATTTCAGTGGATTATAACGTTTACACCAGATCAATAAGAGTTCAAGAATCCTCCAGAGGTTCTAAACGTTATGAAAGCAATGGATGATGATGAGCCTCTTTTTTCAGAGGATAAAAATGAAACATATTCTTAGGAAGTAGAAGGAGATGATTTTTTTTGGAATTAGATTACCCTTGGATTAGAAATTTAATTAATCTTCGAATGATTATGTAATGATTATTCAAAAAATATCTACTTTTAGAGTTATGCGCGAATAAAGTTTTATTTTCCTCATAACTTTTTTTTCTGGGATGCGCTACATAGGAAAATTACAAGTGCTTTAGGGAGAAGAAGATATAGCCGTTTTGGCGCTACAGTCTACAGAAAAACACGTTTTTCGGCTGTTGCGCAGCCGCAATTACGCATAGGATGGCCAATTTAGTACACACACATAGGAGGGCAAAGCACTGCAAAATAAACAATAACCAACCAAATCGGTCCATATTTTCAAGAGATAATCGTGGCATAGCCAAATAGCCAGAAGTGCGTTTTTGGACTCAGAGGGTTCTGAAACATTTAGATCCGTTGAAAACTCCACATCGAAAATTTGGCCCGATTACAATGCATTCCTTACTTCTACGGTAAGGAAATTAAAATAAAGTAATTTTCAACAACGAAGCAAAAATTGTTTTAGGATAAAGGAGCGGCAGGAGAGAGTGGGATTACCTGCCATGCCTGTGGGCGGCAGTACAACAAATCCGTCCCCGAATTTACTTACTATTACTAGTATGTGATTATGCACTAGCGATATCATTTTAGGGTCAACTAGAAGGGTGGAATACCGTTAACATGTCGAGGTCTAGGTAATACTTATTTTTTAATCCAATGAATAAATCCCCACCCTGCCGCTCTGACTAAAATAGATGAGTAACCTGTAGATAAACTGTTTTACAGCCCAAGTTGGAGCACTTAGTGACATCAAAACTATATGTAGCTATAACTAGGTAGTTAAAGTTTCCAGTATTAGTGACTTTAACGCTCCATCGTATTCTTGCGGGTCCATAATAAATTAGTTCGTAACAACGTTTCTGGAAACGTAACAGCTCAAATTCCGTGTATAAGATTTTTTCTTGCAGGTCTTGAAATAAATGAGTAAGGGCAGAAGGAAGAGTGCATTGACCACTGACCTTGTGAAACCTTTCTGACTCAATGCCACCTAGATTTGTATTCTACGCTTTGACAGCCTTTAACATTTACATGCCGTCTGAATAGGATATTGAAATGTACAAAGCTCGGTTTTAGTATTGGTTGATTACTAATGTACAAAAACAATCACCATAAATAAAATAAGATAGATAGGTACTTAGGTATTTAATAAATTAATATTCAGAATGTAAAAGGGACAACAAAAGTTACTAAATGTTTTTTTTTTCCACATTTCATCGGGAAATATCGCTAAATTGAGCAGTCTAATTTCACGACTGGCTAAATAGCCAATTAAATTACGAAGAAGTAAATATTTGAATAATTCAGTCATTTGTGTCGTGCCGTTTATCCTAACTACCAGCAATACCGTATGAGTCGCTTAGTTAAGGAAATCTTTAATCAATTCTAAGTCCTGTATCAGGTTGTCATCAACTTATACATTTCTTTGTTCCAGATTATATGCCGGCAGAGTTGACTGTCTTCCCAAGTCTGTTAGAGCATTCCATTTCCCCTTTTAAGTCAGTTTTATCCGGTCTTGTTCACAGTGCGTTTTCGGTAACTTTTCACAAACTAAACATTTCACCGTTGACAAGTATATTCTCTCTCAGCTTTACTGATTTATCTACTACCTATCGTGACACTACGAAACTGTTACGAAAACTGGCAACCTTGATCAACTTCTTCCATCTATCACGATCCCAATGACTTGCAGTTAATGACGCCAGGAGTAGTCTGGGCACTGATGCCAAGCCGTTCTCCTGCCTGTTCGTTGCTAATCCTACCCTTAGATAGACGAGAAGTAGAGACAGAAAAATGCTGGATATTTCTACATGTAATCCGAATGGTGGTATTCCTTTCGCCACCTAATCTAGTAATATCCACTTCAACTTTCAGATATTGCTCAAATATCAATTGCCTAACTTTACTTTTAGATCTGAAGTAAGTCTATCCTTAATTACTTATCTTACCGATAAGTAAGGATAGACATGTAAGTTGATTTATGGGCTGACGAATTTTCTTTAGTTAATATCCTACAGCTCAGAAAACTGCTTCTCACCCCCTAACTGTATACCGCCTTGCAATATATGTAAGCTCAATTCAACTTAAACGAAATTTAACGTAATAAAATTGATATTCCCTCATTCTCAATCGCACGATTTTCGTGATATTTTCATTAAAGAGCAAGTTAATTTTTTTAAGTTATTTAATTTCAAGATTGAGTAGTTTATCTATCAATAGCCTTTTTAAAATAGTCATCAGCAGACACTGGTTAAATATTAGTGCCCTTTTACTATCGCATTCTTTTATATCATCTGTTTCTAAAACGATATTAACAATGCCATATTAACTCAGTCCAATCAAAACCAGGTAATCATAATACTAACAATAGTATCTGTAAGTACTGTTGTAGTACTTCGATCCGCCGATATTGTATCGGAATATCGATTTTGGTTATTTCAAAAGTTGTAACTGTCGATATTAAAAATCAATTAGTACTTAAAATAATCCATATAATAAAAAAACATTAAAAAAAATTGTGATGAACCCTCTCTCAGGCATCCAAGAGACGGGCCCCCCCGAAAGTTAGCGGACATTCGGACCATGTGGGCTGTCCTCCTCAAAACATCTAGAATCTAGCTGAGCGTCACATCTACTGCCGTAATTTTTAACTGCCTCGACTCCTGACCAAGTCATCCTTGGTGTGTCATTCAAATTTGGCATATTGGATTCATATTTACTAATGTAAAAATGCTTTATTGAAGCTGTGTAATTATAAATAAGTAAAAGAAGAATTAGAAAATCAAAAGCAGTCTTAAGCATTAGAGAACAAATGGAGAGTCTGTTAATTCGCCTCACCCCAATTAAATTACGCCATAATGGACAATGTCCATTAAAGTTTTCATCCCCTGCTTGAACAACATGTCTTCTGTGAATGTTCTCACAGTATCCCTTGAACACATTCATGTCGAGTAAACAATGATGATATTACATGTCCAGGCAAATCTTCGAGGAAGTTTTTTACTTCCACATTCTACTTCCTTAATTACAGAATCAGTTATGTCGGAAGAGTTGTCTTACACAATCTATCAGCATATATCATAAAACCTTTGTTAAAAAACATAAATACAAAACAAACACAGATAGAGTTTCTTGAATAGACAGAGGATCACCAACAAGAAAATAAATAATAAATTATCAAATCATGGTTCTGTATCACTTGTTAAAATAATCTTTTATCTTTCATCACCTTGAGCCTTTGAATTCATGACTAGTGTTGCAACGGGTACATGCGGTTGCATTTTTGATATCCGTCGTTTACTCGGTATCCGGCTAATCTTTCACAAGTAAATTTTCCGGATATCCGGTAATTAATAAAGTAATACCGGGTTTGCGAAACCAAGTATTACTTTTTTAGTTATTAAAAATTCAGTTATTTTTTATCAAATCTAAAATTTTGATTGCACTGCCTACTTTCCGCAGAGTCGTCAGTTCCTATTTCATTACATTTCAGTACACGGCCCCAAAAATTCTGGATGGAGGGCCACCTTAGTAAGGGGCTAGCCGGTTTTCGTTGTAATAGCCGCTGTTTATTACGACCGAAACCAACTCTACAAGAGGGAAAAATACAAAAATGTAGAAAACAATGTAATTTTATTTTCATTGAAGAAAAAAGATCTTTTTTGAGAAAGTAGCGCAATAATCACTTTAATCAATAGCAATAATCTCTTCTATTTTTTATTTCTAATGAAGTTTGTTTTGGACGGTAACATTGTTGAAAAGATCTACATACAGGTAGCTGTAGCCAACAAAAATGCAGTATGCCAACACCCATTAACGAGTCCTAACATTTTGTTAGCTGTTCTGTACTTACCTTAAGAACATATAGGGTTGGTTATAAGATATATGAGTTATATCCGTAGTAGAAGATTTTATTGTTAATTAAATTATTTTTTATAGTGTTTAATATTTACGTAATGATTAAGTACATAATAATTTAATTTTCAATTTGCACCAAAATTTTACCCGGTACCCGGCGATTGAACAACCTCATTACCCGGTACTCGGTATCCGGTACCCTGTAAAGTGTAATTACTTGGTTCCTGGAGAAGCCCGTGAATTATCCGCAGCTCGGTACCCGGTGAACTCGTTACCCGGCGCAACAAAATTTCTTGATGCAATCATTTATAATTTTGAATTAGCGCAATTAAGGTGAATAATAATAATAATAATAATAATAGTAATTAATACATACACTATTGTAATATGTTTTAACTTGATAATTTTATTCACTAGACTTGAATAATTGTACTCCAGACTTGAATACTAATCAGATCTAATAGGTCTCTCATCCGACTCTTTTTCAGCTTTTGCCTTGTATAGTCTGGGAAGCCAACAATAATAATTTCTTGGATGAACTTGCTAAAAAAAATGCTAGAAACATGAGCGAATTCGAGTTGGAACAATTCATATGAATCTGTTTGAAGGAACCGTTAGGTAGCAAAGTAAAGTGATGCACACAAGAGCTTAGTATGTTTTGAATAGAAATATTTTTTTACGAGTCCGTGAATGGATAGATGCAGAAATGAAAAGCACCACATATCTCGAGAAACCAAAAAAAAAAAAAAAAAATTAATGCCACCCAAAATTTATTTATTGAAATTTAAGAAACTCTGCAATGAACATGTTTCTTTCTTAGGAATTTGGTTAGCAAAGGGTAGCTGGGAAATATAAAATTTCATATATTTTCACTTAAAAATCTATAATCACGTAACTTTTACACAATATTTGGAGGCTAACAGCCACCAATCCACCTCGTAGATTCTACGGAAATACAAGCAAGTTCAAATGGTTGGATTTTTATATTTATTTTAATTCGTAATCTGCTGGAAATTAAGGAATCGAGACACCAATTGAGCATAATTTTTTATACACGTTTTTCCATAGTTTAGGTTATATTATATATTAGATTATATTAGAACATGGATGGTTCATTTTTAAGTGGTTCTCACATTACACAATGTGTCTTATTGCGTGCGAAGACCTTTCTTTCCTTACTAAGACTCCCACCTGCTTCAACGCTACTTCCGACTTTGTAATCGAATTCAAAATCACGTCAGCGGAGGCCTCGTAAAGGATGGCTGACACGGCACAAGCTTTCGACTGTCATAACTCCGCTGCGAAGGACGGTCAGACCATTTCTCATTTATCTCATTTCCAAAAGAAACGGGACCAAGCCCACACTACAATATTGAAATACCATTGAACATCGAAGTCGAAACAGTTGCCTCCACAGATGCTGGATACACAAGTGATGCTGTTATTTTATAATCCTGTCGAAACTAATTTCGTTTTTGAGATGGGAATGCTACATGTTTAGTTAAAAATCTGCTCATTTTCCTCAATGAAACTAAGTTTACCTCTTTCTGGGATTTACATAACTCATATCTAAATATACCATTCCTTGTGATCTTCAGGAATTGAACCAGGGTACATTGCTTCACAGATAGAACAACTACCACGAAGTATTACAGTTGATTATGTATCTACTCACATTATTGATGTATTTCAATAAAGCGTTAGAGAATCTATACACGATTTTTGCAGAAAGCTCCAACCTTTAAAACCAAAACAGGCCACGTCCTCTATCCAAAACAGAGTGAAGAAGGGGTTGAAGTAGTGGGGATACTCGACCAACTCGTGCCATCCCTCAACAAGCACTTGTACCTTCTAGTTCATTCTATTTTCTTTGGCGGTACCTAATTAAAAAATTAAAATAAAAATAAAACAAAATGATACTCACCGGAAACTTGGAAGAATGTGTATGAAGGGAGGGAGCCCCCGGGAGATTGACTTCCCCGGTACCTGGAAATAAAAAGGAGAAATTATTTTTTTCTGTTTATTTGAAAATCCAACATCTTCAACAAATAATCGACGTGGTACTAAAAAAATAATACTAGTACTAATTAGTTTATGCTAATTGGTATCTATTAATTAGCATAAGTTCCTGTCACTGTGTATTAGAGAATCAATGCATATGCAGGATACGAGATAATACGAATTAACATGACACAGGACGGATTGCACAACGTGTAGAACGTTTTTACACACAATCAATCAAACAAGTAATTACGCTACATAATCAGTACTATAAAGCTGAACAACTTTTATTATTTCTTTTGAGAGTATTCTGTTTTGCTTCTGTTCGACTTAGAAAGTTGCTAATGATCTGCTTAAAAAGATATTCTGTTTACTTGAGAAAGAGTTTCGTAACTCTTTCATAGGTTCTGACAAATAGAACAAAAATCACATTTCTACCTGATTGCGTAAGTTTCGGACAGAAACGTTTCTATTCCACCTTATATTATAAAAATGTTTTCTATACCTTACCTTATGCCTTATCTCACATTTCTATGAACAATAAATTATTAATAATTATAATATTACAAATAAAAGATTTAGACAAATCCAGATGTATTCGATCCGAAGACAATAAAGATGCTTTTCGTTGATTTATTCGTATGTTTATCCTCATTGATATATAATTATCATTTAAAAATCCTTAAATAATAAATTTTAAATATCCTTTAAAAAAAAAAAAAAATTGTTATGACAAAATATTTATTTTAGAAAATGGATCGATTGATAAAATCCTAATTATTTAATAATATGTAACATACCATATTGCACAATATATATATATATATATATATATATATATATATATATATATATATATATATATATATATAAAAGTCAGTAAATTATATTTTTCAGTAAATTATATTACCTTCTTTCTGCTTGTCGATGAAGTAAACAATGAATCAGGCATTAATTTACAAAGGTAAATTGATAAATATCTTTTTATTTAGGTGTAGAAAATATATATTATCAACATTCCAACAATTTAACGTTGATGTACTGGATGAATAGGAAAGCTATTAAAGGTAATTATAAAATAACGGCACAATTTATCGCGGATTATCAAATGTAGAACAAGTTCCTCTAAGATTTTTAATAAATTCATTTAACTTATAGCACTAAAAAAAGTACATAGAATATTATAAAAAGAGTATCTAAGCCTAGAATTTCGGATTAGCGTTATACTATTTATTCTTTTTTTTTACTTAAAAAAAGTGAATAAAGTATCAGAAGTAGTAAATGTTCACCTCAATGTATTTTTTATAATTTAGCTCTAATTACAGTAAACTAAATACAGCTGATTATTTTTATTACAATTTACTTTAATGTGTTCGAATAAATTATAATATTTAATGTGCCAATAATCTTAGATTATTTTTATTGTATCTTCAAAACTATCTTATAATTGATATAATAAAATGTTTATGAACAGGCGCAATATAAAAAAGACTACTACTACTTTACCTGGATAAGTAAAAAGAATTTATGAACTAACATTAAATTGTCATTTTTTTAAACCTATAATAAATTTAAAAAATTGAAATTTTTTTGTTACATCTCTGTTCTGATTTTGTTACTTTCAGACCGGAGGGTGTTCTGGTGTGCATCGAATTGAAGTTAATACATTTTTGTATTAAGTTTTGGATTAAACAACTGAAAGCTGAAAAAGTAAGTTACTGGATTCAGTTCCTCCCATCTTTTATGCTAATTTCGAATTTATTTAATTAAATTAAGATATATATAAGTAAACGAAATTCCATTTGTGATTGGAGCGGAAGACTTAAAAATGCAACTTCCATTATTATTTATATTAAGTAAAATAAATACTTATACAATAATTCAATCATATCCAACTATTTATATTCATCATTTTTAATTTACATATTACTCACAAGAAAAAGTAAAAGGTTAATCATCAAATTTTAAGTAAAAACCTAACTGAGTCAGTTATTCACTTTTCTTTATTAATATTAAATAATTGAGTAATAGATTAATATGCACATATAAATAATGAATAAAGTTTCCTAAATGCTCAGGTAAATATAAAAGGTATGAAACGTCGTTGGACATTGTCGTGAAGAAATATAGGTCTTCACCTGCTGACAAGAGCCGCTGGTAAATTCAATGGGATGTAAAAAGGGAGATGGGATGTATTAGAAATTCATGTGTTATGAAATGAGATGCTCATTTGGAATCCCAAGACAAATAATTTAGCCATGATATACGAGTAAGGTGATGCCTGTTGGAAACAGTCCATTGTAATTTAAAATTAAGCTCAACTTTCTCGGAGAAAGACATAAGTACAGGAAAAAAAAAAAAGGAATTGACAAGTAAAACATGTGCAAGCAAAGAAAATAAAATGTGGGGGATATAAATCTCCGAGGGTTGTAGTCTCAATCAAAGCGTTTGGCTTTATAAACATTCATAATTATTTAATTTTTGCTTCATCAATTTCAATAATGATCCTTTGTAATCAACCAAGAAAAAAAAACACATCCCCTTTCAAAATTTGAGGTTCAGACGCGTAGAATCCGAAAAAGGAATTAAAAAAAAAATTAGTCCATCTGCCGCAAATTGATTGAAAACGGCCTTTTTGCGGGAGGGGGGGGGAGAGGGAATAGCATCTTGTTTTTAGCTAAAAAAACTATAAGAAGGATGTTTTAGAGTACTTTTTAACGATTGATCGAATGCAGCGAACCCCAATTGGATAGATATAATTCATATAATTTTATAATATAAAAACATTTGAAGATATAATTCAAAATATATCGAAAATAATTGGTTAAACAAAAGGGACAGTTGATAAAAGTTATATGAACATTAATGAAACGTAATCTTACTAAAAAATAATAATTTAAAAACTTTTAACATAGTATTAATATATTTTTTCATATTTAACAATTTTCTAGAGGTGGTGCAACACAGTTACAAATACAATATAAAAAAAATAAATATAAATTAAAAAAAAATTGTTAAAAAATATAATTTGCAACTATATTAATTACATCTTCTCGAAGACCAAAAAGTCTCGTGTTTTTTGTTTGTTCTTAATTTATTAATAAAAACATTCGGAAATGCCCTGCCCTTGATATTTTTTTCCTAGCTTCCCTTCTGTGAGTATCCCATCCAATGGGCTGAATAGCAGCTAAAATTATGTAGTACTGTGCAGAATAATCTTGTGGACGCTATGTACATATAGTTAAGCAGTTTCATGACGGTATAATTGTGAGACGGAATGTCGAAATTATTTTTTGGAGATTCTTTGCATTTTTTTTTCTTGGAAAAATTTGAGGTGGCAAAGTTGAAATTTACAATCAACAACTCAAAAAAGCATAAATAGTCAGATTTTTAGAACTTCTCCAAAACTTTCCACCCCCTTTGCGGTACTCATTTAACCGGACTACATTGCGTCTCCTAATTTCGCCTCAATTTCGCTTCAAAAAGGAACAGCCAAATAAAAAATCTTTAGAATCAAAGTTGTAGCTAATTTACAATTATAATTTACTACGTACATGTACGCCAATGTACATTTATAATTTACTATTGGCTAATTTAATGTGAATTCGAACGAAAGTTCGAATCAATGATTATAAGCTATGAGCAAAAAAAAAAAAAGAACAGTTTTTTTTTTGTACTTCTTATTTTTATATTTATTTTTGAAATAAATGGCGGCGGATAAAAGGTTTTATATGCGCATATATCGGTCATTCATGGATATAGGGAAAAAATATAAATACAAAAGCTTTAAAAAAGTAAATAAATAATCTAAATAATTGTTATGACATAAATGGAAAATTCCAATAAAGAAGCCAAGAGCCTCAAGATTAACATAAATATCTTTCTTCCGCTCTTGCATATTAATATAAATATTTTTTTTATTTTTTGGAGCTGTTTTGAAATTATAAATCATAGTGTAAAATTTTGCAACCTTTTTAAAATGTGATATAAATGATTAATATATTTTTTTCTGTGTTTATATAAACGTTGTAATTTGTAGTTTTAAATTTTGATGTATAAAACATATTAATTCTTCATATTTATGATTGAAAAATTAATGGTTTCTGTAAGTAATTTATTTTATCTCATATAACGTTACAGTATTTCTGAGAATCCAGAATGCATTCTAAGAAGTGATATAATGAGTCTGAAATTGTCATAAAACAACATTAGCGCCCGATTTCCAAACGTATAATAGGTTGGCTACCCCGATTTGGGACAAGAAAATTAATTAGTATTACTGAAAGACACGAATAAGTTCTGTTTAACGATGATGCTATTCTACAATATTTTATAAGATGTAAATTAGTTTGTTTTTTGCCCCCAATTTAGATGGGAGGATGAGATAGAGTTCTGGACTGAAGGAGCTGGAGGTCGTAATGTACCGGCCGATGCTTCCCGTTAGTTGAGGGAGAGATAAAATGCTCACTGCCAGGGGCGGTTAATAAACCGTAAATTGCTAGGTTGGAAGTCTAACCGCTGAATTACATCACAATAAAATTCCTTGTGTTAGTTGTGATCTCGTTGTTTAGAGATCATAGGATACCATATATAGCCGGTTGTTAAAGACCTTGGAAGTATCATTAGTACACGTTCGACGACTTTACATTGGAATTCAATGCGATCTTTTCAGATCCAGGAGCAAACAAGAGCGTTTCATAGCAGACGCTTAAAAGGTATGCTCTTTCCCTTTGCTTTTCTTAGTAAAATTAAGTTGGGGACGGTGGTATCTCTAAATATTTATTTATGTCCCCCTTCCTTGCTTTCCGGCAACACGAGTTCCGCTGTCTCACATGGCAATAGAGATAATCACAAAAAATTCATAATGGATGCAGTCAATATGCGGATTCGATATTTGCGACGTCAAATACCGAGTATTTTAAATTTGAAAAACATATTAATTTCGGTCATTAAAAAGGTGTTCCGGTGTTCCGGCCTATCAAAGCTGCTAAGGCTAATTTAGTTTAAGGCTGTCTCTTATACTTCTTTTGCCTTTTTTGTCTTCATATACTTCTTGTTAAAAATCAACATTTCTTAATACAATTTCTGAAGAAGCAGATTTGAGCATAAATCTTCCATAAGAGAGAAACCGAGGATTTTCTCCTCCAGAACGCTTCATCTCTTAATGAGTTACGCTCTGATGGTTGAATCTGGTCTGACGGACAAGACCTCTGCGAGATTAAAAGCTTTCGAAAATTGATCTCCGATACATAAAATTATAATAAATGGAGTAAAATATTATATAGATCCCCTCTTCATTGCACTACATAAGAAAGCATTCATTTGAATAATAGCTAAAGTAGTTCATTAGATTATATCACTGAAGAACATGAAAAAAAAGGAAGAGTAAAAATATAAGTAACAAACTAAAGTACTAATAAGTACTGAATAAATTCCATTAAAAATTAACTAAACCTAATTTTAACCTATTTTGAACTTGATAATTGGTTCCTGTACGAATCACAACTTCTCAACTGAATAATGTTTAAAGATACCAAGAAAACAATTATCATTCGCCATATTTATAAAAACCAGCAACAAGAAAAAACAAAAGCCGTTTTTCAAGGATGTAAGTCATTTGTAATTGTAAAGGATGAGTGGGTGAAAATGCAAACAATTGAATTTGAAAAAAATTAACGATATCCGGAAATTATTCTGTTAGAAAAATACTGGAAGATAACTGATTACCGGTCGGAAACTGAAAAATATTCCCGCTCGAAAAACTCTTCGATTAACGTTGCTTTATGCTGAACATTAAAGTACTGAGTATTGTAAAAGATAAACGTATTCAAAGTGACTTCACCAACCCACAAGACGATTGTATTCCATCAGTCTTTTCTGTCAACATATGCTCTATTACTGTTAATCTACTCATGTTATTTCTATTACTCTTCTGGCTCTGCAGTAGATGTAAATTGCAGTAATATTTAATATAATATAAACAAATTGTAAAAAAAAAAAAAAAAAAAAATCTGATATGACACTACGTGATTTCTTTGCCTATTGAACTATAATTCAGTGATTCAAAAAAAAAGGTAGGGAGTGGAAAATAACAAAAAACAAAACAAAAACAGTTTCACGTAAAGTACCACTCCCGGCAAGCCAATTTTAACCAAAAACTGGCATATTATTTTTTTTTATCTAAAAGTCGTATATACTAAATTTGAGATGTTTTGCATTACATTTTAATATAATTAATGATGAAATTAAGTTTATTATGACGTTCAACTAAAGTATCCTTTCTGGATTGTCAATTTTTACCGAAATCTAGTATTTTATTTATATTGATACAAAATACTTATATACCAAATTTGAGATGTTTTGTAATATATTTTAATATAATTTTTGATGAAAGTCTATTATGGCCTTTAAGTAAAGTACCACTTCCAGCGATGATGTATCAACAAAAAAGGGAGGTTCACAATTCGATTTTACAACAATACCAAATAGAAAATTTTAAATTTCTATGACGAACTGTTTTTGAGTTGTGCGAAATACGTACGAAGGTACGTGCAGACGCCAAATCAAAATGCATTTAGGGATGACCAAAATGGATATTTTTGATGAAATCAGAAAACTGTTAATTTTCGCGATTACAATACTTCCTTTACTTCGTACAAGGAAGTAAAAATAACATTTTGGAAAACTTAAATGAAAGCTTTGATATTAAACCCTAATTTAGCAAAAAGTTAAATATGACTGCCAAGCGGTAGGTTCCCTAACATTACTCTTTACATTTTAAGCTTAAATCTATCAATATCCTCAGCTGAAATTGCGTGCCGGATCCAGACAGGTCAAACGGGTTCGAATGACAGTTTTATTGTTTGATTTTGATATCTCGAGTTACTATTATTATACTTTGAATCTATCTCCTCCTTGGATCCAAACTGAAACGTATACTTTCCCTATCCACAATGCTTCTACGGGTCATTTACTTATGATTGATTAAACTTTGCACTTCATAAAAAACAATTAAAAGCATTACAATTAAATAATGCTCTTATGAATGAATGAAACGCTACAGATGAAGAATCAGAAATAAAAATGGATAATGAATCTAAAAAATATGTAGGAATAATGAAAGATTTACTAAGGAAAACAGTTTTATGGGAGGGAGTATAAACGTTGTTAGGCTGGGATCTGCTATTTAAAGAGTAAACAGAGGAAAGCGGGATGAGCAAATTAAGAATACAGGGCGGCTTTTTCGATCTAAGTAATTGGAAAAGAAAGAATCCTAGGAAGCATTGCCGTCGGAAAACAGGATAAAGGCATTTTAACTCATCATTCCAACTGGGGAAACGGGAGCGCCTGGGAATCCCGAAGATGAATTTAATGAAAAAAATCAATAATCTGTTCTGTCTAATCCCAAGCTTATCAAACAATCCACAATATGCCAGACAGTCATGCAAGACCGTAGCCAGCTCAAAACAGAAGGAGTGGCAAAAAAAGACAATTTACCTTAAAAAAAAATTTAAACAATAGTTTGCGAGAATTAGCTCCGAAATTTTCAATTAACGATGTTTTTTTTTCCAAGTTGGAAGGGGAGGAGCTGCCTCACCTAGCCTCCCTCTTTCTACGCCCATGCAGCCATAATGAAAGTTGGGGAAAATAAGGAAGAATGAATAATTGGGTTGGTTTTGATATATTTTCTCATGGGACTGCAATATCTTCAATTGAATATAAATATATGGAGTTCTATTCTTCCTAATTTCATCATTTCGAAGTCATTTCCTACAGCATTGAATGACAGCCCAACTAACGTCACATCATCCGCATAAGCGAGGTTATTGAATAGAATAAGCTTGGCTTTTTTTTACCTTAACTTGGAATATAATGTAGAAGCGGAGAGAGGGAGTTGCTTTGTGTATTTTTCCATTTATTTTCACTCTGTCTCTCAATATGCTTGCTGGGTCAACTTCGAGGGGATACCCATATACTTCAACCCCTTTTCTGACGATGAAATCGAAGGCAGCTTTGAATTGTATGAAAAAGATTCATATCATCTTGCTGGATCCTTTTGTTTTTTTAAAGTTTCCATTCTCATGGAATTTATTATTATAATACATTGTTTAATATATAAATAGCGAATCACTATATTATATAGTAATTTATGACTGTTACTTTTAACACAATGAATTGATTCCATTTCAATTTATTTTGTAGCAAGAACCAAACTAAGTTTTCGTCAATAATTATTTATTCATTGAAGGCCAATTTTTATTTTGATGAAAAACTGCTCTCCAACAAAAAAACGTAAACATTTTTTTCTTCTTTTCATACACAAAGAACAACAGATATAGCTCAATAGATAGAGGGAAGGTAGAAAGGGAGTCTATCTCTAATCACTTATGATAGATTAATATAAGCAGCTCATTAAAAAGAAATTGTTGTTCCATTGTCAATTATAGTGAACAATGTATACAATAATTGGATATAAATTAAATAATATACAACTGAAAAATAAATTGTGGAAAAAACAATTTTGAGATGTGATGGATTTGAACCCCCTTTTTCCTCTCCAGCAACCTACTCGATGGCCAGAAAATTAGAAGCTGAGATTGCAGCCTAAGACCGGTTGGCAAGTCCCTGCCATGTCACGTCCTTGGAACTATTTTCTCTTCAATTCCAAGAGCAGTTTTATGACGTGAAATCGTAGAGCTCCCGATCTCAGACCTATCCTACTGCCGGGGGAGAGAGATCGGGTTCAACCTCAGAGATAACCACTAGTGCATTGGTCATTTCAAAATTATATATCTATTGACATCTAATATTTAAAATATGTAGCGAAGATAGTTTCATGTGATACACCGTACTGATACTTATCACTTGGTTGAACTAGTGGTTGAAAATGTACATAATGAACCTGAAGGTTATCCCCAACAAAAATCATTAGTCGAATCCAGTTTCTCTAACAATGGCACAGTAATGTTTTCAAAGATTTTCTTTATTAATATGAACAAGCATGAGTTGTTACCCCAACTCTAGTGAATTATAATAAAAAAATATTGTAATATTTGATAATAAAAACAATCAAAATTGAAAAAAAAAACACTACAAAATATGACTAAAGTTCCAAAGCAGATATATATAACTAATTCCCAACCTGTAAAGAAAATTTATTGTCTTATCTGAATTATGAACTTGAGTCAATTAAAACGTAATCCGAGTTAGAGCATATTTCGATGCTTCATTTAATTATTGGTATTTTCATACGTAATTTACACTTATTTCTTGAATTTATATCAATTTTTTTTTTTTGGAAGTTTTTAATAACTACAAGTTCATACTTCTAATGCTTTGATTTCATTTTTGTAACGCTTCGAACTTACATTGTCCATTATCAAACATCTATATTTTGTTATTTTTAGATTAGGATTTAATTACAACTCAGCAAATTAAAAAAAAAAACTTCAGCAGCAAAGCTCCGTCACTAAGGTCGTATTTCACTAAAATACAAAAGAGGAAATATCAATATCAATATATATATATATATATATATATATATATATATATATATATATATATATATACATCTCAGACATCTCCAAAACTTCGATAATCTAGAGGTTATGAAACAGATATAAATACAATCCCATCCCTTTCTGATGACCTTGGATGCAGTACAACAGTCATTTATTTTCGAGGAAAATACGATTTAAAAAATATTGATGTTTAATAATGGACACAAAATAAAATAAAGGCATCAGAAGTATGAATGTGTATTAATTAAAAACTTCCATAAGAATATAAAATTTGTATTTTTATTAAGTAAGAACAAAATCTTATGCGAAAGATACACCTGCGGCTTACTATACTTGCGTATAGACCATGTATAGCAATTAATATCCTCTGGTTTAATGGATAGTAGAATCAACTCGTCCTAAAAATAAGTGAATGTTTTCATAGAAAATCTAGAAGAAAACTTGGAAACCATTGGAAAAAATAAGACATTTTCATTAGGAAATCAGTAATCCACCAAAAAGTGAATTTCGACCAAGTGGTGGCAAATTCCCTTTTAGAATAAAGCGATTCAAGTAAATCAAATAGTGTTTTATTTTGTTGAGAGAATGTATAATCAAAAGCTTCTGCTTTTCCCTAAGCCCTGACCCCAGCACTATCAAGTAATGATGGAAAAAAAATTCCTGATACCTGTATTTCTAAGAATACATCGTGGGTTTGTGGTCCTACCTGCCAATTACTGGAAGATCACTAATGAATAAGACAGGCCAATATAAATTGTTCTTAGCACCAGAAGGATCGAAACATTTTTTTGTTGCAAAAGGTTCTGAGAAATAATATTTTACCATTACTATGTTACAAAGGCAATACTTCTAGATCTTTAGGCTTTCATGGTAAAAAAATATGGAATAGGTTTTTAATTCAAAAGCTAAAAATAATGACATAGTAAATAATATTTAATCTATTAATTAAGAAAATACCTAAGCCACTACTAATTATAATTCCTTATTTTATTTTAGCATAATTAAATGGTACAGCTTATGCAACATGATGGTTCTATTCCAATGCCAAGAGACCATTCCTAGTACTTCACCTTCACATAGCTGATCAGGTTTCTTGTGTTTTCTTCCTCAGCCAATTTTTTTCTGTTAGTGCTAGTTGCAATGATTTTAAATACAGGTAGGCGATGATTTCATATTTTACAGAAATAAGACACGTTTCTATAAGTTGTGGCATTACACTACACTTATTAACCGTTTTTGCGGAGTTGTATTGCGTTTTTATAACGAGATATGGTTTCGATCCTTGGAGTCTGGATTTTTACCGAAGTAGTTCACTAGGGATTGGGGTTCAACGGCTATCTCATATTTATCACTTAACGAGAAAAATGATCACCCTTTGCTTGTCTATGTCGAAATGAATTATGAAAATATATGTGTGTGTATATATATATATATATATATATATATATATATATATATATATATATATATATATATATATATATATATAAAGAATGAAATTTATATGATCTAATAAAAATTAGATCAAGCAAGCGGAGAGGAAGGAAGAGGATAGTACACCTTCAGGAACTTCCCCCCATTGAGCAGGAGGTTACAGTACGTGGCCACCCACTGGACTGGCGTGGGAACAATATTAATGAATAAACGTTATCAGTCCATAGTAACCATATAGTTCCACTAACACTATAACTGACTCTGACCGTTATATGGAATAATCAATAAGCATTATATCCTTGTAAATAACCAATGGTTCTCTACACATCATAAATAAATGAGAAATAATGAATAGACACTGGAGAGGGGTATGGTTGTTGCTATACGCATTTCTCCGGAACTTTAATTTCGGTTTTAGCTAGGATTACTACTCAATCATTCACAAACAACTCATTTATGTTCACCATGCTCTGTGAATCCTATCACATACCTTAATTAAAATATCACCCATAAGCTGACTTAATTGTTTTAAATATTACAGTATATTACATAGACAAATTCTCCCCTCCCCCACTTCTTATTCCTTTTTTGTTTACTGATATTTATTAGAATTTTATTGTTATTTAAATTTAATACCAATAGATATGTAAATCCCAGTTGTTCGCTATTGATCCACCCGAAACCCCCTTTATAGTGGATATAGTTAAGTCAAACTATATTTCTAAAAAGAAATTTGGTCTAATTTAAGATGGTGCAATTGGAATTTAATTATCTTGAATAGTTTTTGAGTGATCGGACTCTATTTAACAAAAAAAATAAAAATAAACTACAAAAATACAAAATTATATTTTCTACTTTTCTATGTGGAATCGGACCATGGTGCATATGAAATTTTTTTTTGGTTCTTGGGGTACAGAATAGGCTCCTGAAATTTTCGGTCTTTATCTGATATACAACGAATATTACCATAAATATTTTAATGGTTAAAGGTCAAGATATAGATCGACTTAGGGACATCATCCCATGCATGAAGTTATAATTTAACGCTTTTACTAAACAGATATTTCCTCTAGGTGATGAGAAAAGGAAAACGAACTTGACGCGGAGCTCTAGGATCAAGACCCAGCAATCGTATTGCTAAGGTCACCCATACGGTAATAAATCACAATGAGCACTGTTCTAAACCACCAGAGCTAATTGCTACCAAGTGATTTATGCCTTGTGTTTACTGCTTGCGGTCTTTAGTATTAGAGGCTAGATAGTTGTGGCTTAGGTTGGCACGGGGAATAGATAGCTGCTTTATTGAAGCCTCTCGAATAATAATAATTGTATCAATTCTGAAATAGGCAATGATAACATTTTGAGCAAACATAATGGTAAATAACAGGCAATACAATGATTTCGAATGCTGACAAATTTATTACTAAAAGTCTCACAAGTTTCTTTCTTTTTTTTTTTCAAGATTAATTATTTGTAAGATTTTAAACCTACTCAGTTTGGAGGAGGAAGGGATTGTAAACAATCATTTAAGGCGCAACTATTGTGAATGTTTGGAATAGAATAAGTATGATTGTTTTCTCGGAGAAAAAAAAAAAAAAAAAGGTAATAATAATATGTATGTCATATTAAACATTCTTGGCTGCGATTTATTCATCTGCAGTTCTTTCATAGAGGTGTTATTAATAGGTAGGATGTTTTGAGGAGCTCGTAATTGGATTGTATTATCCTTATTCTAAAACCATTAAATAACTTAAAATAATTCATTCCCGTATGACAATCTAGACTAATGGGGGGAGAGGGGAAGGAGAGATGGATGGTAAGAGTGTCAGAGCGTATATGTAGAAATTGATATTGAGCGTCAGAGGGTAAATCTAGGAATTGATGAGATATTTCACACTAGAAATACTAATCACTAAATATTTATTGCCAGCTATTAATTTTAATTATAATTATAGGCAAACTAAAATAAATAAAATAATAATATGATTTTTGTTAAGAAGAACTCTTTATTTTAATAGATTACAATCTAAGAGTAAATTGTGCGAAATTCTTCTTCTCTTATCTAGCGATGAGAGATCTCTTTAGGTCTTAATATCCAAAAATTTCCTCACAAATTTTTCTAAATTTAACTATCGGGCTCTTAGATTTTCATTACTTAAAATATTCAGATCGCTTAGTTCAGGTGAACCCATAGAACTCTTTAATAATTTTAAGTACTGAAAATGATTTTTAATTACTAGCTACAGAAAGAAGTAGTGTCAAAAACACTAAAAACGCACTACACCTATTGAGAAAACTATTGAAAATGAATTAATTTTCAATCAATAAGTAACCAGCAAGCTCTTTTATTTTTATTTTATTCTTTTATTAAAACAAATGCTCCAGTTTTTAATTTCTTCTTTAACAACATATCAGAAGCGCATTATTTCATTAACTATAGAAAAAGAAAGGTCACTCAAATAATTGAAACTTTATTTTATAATTTTTTTTTCAATCCAGGTCTTGCTACACCCTCCGACGCCCAACGCCCCAAAGAAAGCTTTTATAGATCAGTGATTAGAGTCTCGATTTTAAAGCAGGATTAGTAAGCAAATAAGGGAGACTACTGGTTGTTTTGACATAGTTTGATAGTTGGGTGTATATTGCTTTGTTTGAGGATAAAATAAAATGATTTATAGCTTAAAAATAAACAAAAAAATGGCATTAGGACGCAATGGAATAGTTTTAAGTCTGGTTTGACAATAAACATCAAAATCAACCTAAAGCTGTTACAGGGTCAAAAATGTTAAATTATTCCTGAAAAAGTGCCAGTTTTGATAGATCATTCAGATCGGGCGTGTCAAACACAACTAAGTCTGCATCTTATTTACAAATTGTCTTAAAATGATATTTTAAAGTGAGGATTCAAGAATATGGACAGGATATTAAATTATATTATGTAAATAAGTGTATTTAGGGTAATAATCGATATCATTGCATTATAATTGTTTTTTTTTTATTTCATTTTAGAACATAGTGTGCCACAAAAAATCACCTCGGAGGCCGTGTGTTTTACACCCGTGGTTTATCATAGATTATTATATCTTTACGTTTATTACAGTTGTGCTCAGAACACACGCTACCATCGCTCAAGAGATAAACAAATCCGAATAATTCCTTCTAAGCAGGGTGACTACTAGTTAATTTTTATATTTATAATTTTTATATGGAGGTCATTAATACATAACTTTAAAAATTAAATTAATATGTACATATACATACATTGGTCGATGGCTAACATTATATGCTCAGGAATTAACGATAGGTATAGATTGTGTAGGAAGATTACAAAATAAAGTCTCAAATCCCTCAAATATCAGTTGATCAGTAACTCTTCACATTTCGCCAAATTCTTCCATCATCAGGACAAAATAAGATCGCATAAAATCAGACTAGAGACAGCACATCTCGCAACCATTTAGATTGCAACAGACATAGTGTATTTTTTCAAAGTATCATAAAACTTTGATACAGCTTTATGCTCATTTCAATATTCGGAATCAAGACCCGTGGTGGACTATATCATACTAATAACACCAAATTATAAAAAAATATTTCAGATTGTTTATCCCATTTTTGCTTATCCGGTTGTCAGTAGCCTCACGCATACAAAAGAAGAAAATGACCCGTTGGATATCAAATTGGTAATACCAAATACAGCTTCACCGTTAGGAAAAGGATACGAAAAAAAAATATACAATAAGTAATTCCTCTGATCCTACGTTTCGGAATGAAAGGATGATAGAGTTAGGTAATTGTATAGGTGATTAGGATATCGCTGCTCATATCAAAAAAGAGTTTGACAAAAAATACAATCCAACATGACTCTGTATAGTGGGTAGAAATTTCGGCAGTTACTTCTATCTTGGCCAAGTGGCTATTTTACTTTTCAAATATGGTTGAACAGTAAAACTGATCTTTTTAAAGAATCCAGCACAAACTTTTGGATCTCCTCCATTATATGTGTTCTTGCCCTGACATCTCTCCACTATCTTCAACATTTTATTGACTAATCCTCTGTCTGTACCAAATGTCTCTGAAATATCCCATATTTGTGCCATTTGAAGCACACTTTTCAAAAAGAGATTGGAAGTTGAGAAAATAAAAGACAGTAATGGAAAGTGACCCTTCTAAGGGCTGGGAAGAAGCAGGTCCCACTCAACCTCGATAGCTGCCTCCTTCCGAACCGGTCCGTCTCTTCAGTTCAGATATCTATATAGTCGTCGTACTTGTCTCTTCGAGGTGCAAGCTCATCTCCCACCGAGAGCGCTCTCATAACGGAACTGTATCTAGCATCTGGGCAACTTATTAACAAGGCTTCAATGAGGATTTAGCATCTCTTTTCAATATTTTATGTTACTATTACACTTTGTAAGATTAACGAAAGTGTAATAGTAGTGAAAACAAGATGGAAGATATTCCCGAAAATGGACACAATAACTATATTAAATAATTTACAAATATTAGGAAAGATCCATATATTATAATTTAATTATTTGTGAAAAGTAATTTCCCGTGACAAATATCTATATTATTAAAAAACCAATTTAATTGTTGTGACAACCAGATAATTGTCACGGGAAATTGCTTTTCACAAATAATTAAATCACAGGACACACTTAAACATCTCGGTTCCATGATAGCCTTACTATTCTTCTATCTCTAAATGTAATCAATTTTTTTTTGTGCCAACATTCATTCTCAAACTACGCATTTAAATTTTCATAAAGATCAATGATTTACACTAAAAAAAGTTTATATGTATATGTATTTATATAAGTTTATATGTATGATTTGTACCATCTCAATATTTTTAGTAAAAGTTTTAATATTCTTATTAAACGATATTTTTTCTAATTGCTTTTATTGCATCCTATGTTTTTGTTTGATTAAATATGACTTACAGGCATTTTCACTGAATTCAGCTAAGCAGTTTTGGGAAAAGAAAAAAATAAATGATTTGCGATGATTTTTCCCACAAAATCCTGAAAATTTGAAAACTGTCGGAAACCATCTGCGTTCTCTAATTACAAAAAAAAAAAAAGCGTTAGCAGCAGAACTATAAATTTGAAAATATAAAATTGAAAAGATCAAAATGGCGGGGGTGAGAGAAAAAATTTGAGATCCTCAAAAGGAACTCCTCTAACACCACCTCAAATCACATACAAATTTCCAACCTTTTAACTCAATTTGGTTGGATCTTATATGGACGTAAAATCTTGACGTCAGCTCATTTTGTTCGAAGGAGGCCGCTGGAAGTGTCCAAATGTAGAGAGAAGAGAAAAAAAAAAGCACAAATCAGACAAAACCGTGTTTTAAGTATTATGAAATGGATATTTAAAACGCAACTCCACCCCGTCCGATGCCATCGATGCAGTGCAAAAGTCTTATAAAATAGTCTTATAAAAAGTATTATTTTCGGGAAAAATACGACTAAAAATAAGTGTCAAGAAATAAGTCACTCAGGGTCTCACATCTTCACACTGAGTATGGGAATATACAATAAAAGATCATTGAACATGGTAAAAATCTTATTATCCATTTGTGGTATATCGAAGACCGCCAATCATATCGTACAAGCCAGCACCGCTTATGAGGTACTGAGGACCAAGCTGCTTAGGGAGACAGTGCTCTACCTTCTGAAGGAGAACGATTCCTCTGAGCTAATGACCAAGGAGAACTACCCGTATGACAAGAACTTTGTGGAAGGAAGTTGTTGGCCTGACCCATTTCTCTTTGCGGAGAAGAATAGGAGCTGTAAGTTGGTGGCCAAGCCTAAAACAAAGAAGAGCCTTTGTGTCCACATCTCATCCTAACATTGTAAACTGTTTTGCTTTCACTGCAGCAAACTCACGAATTGACTTAAAAGATTGAATGGGATGGCAAATAAAATAATACACACTGTTTCATAGAAATACTTTAAATTCTATCGACATCTAACTTTATAAGGATATGCCATTCCTAGGGAGCTTTACTTCTATGATGTTGAATTCTCTTATATAAATCATTATCAGACGAACAATTATAGAAATGACAAAATTACCTATTGAAAAGGTGCCAAAACAAAAAAATATAAAATTTTAAATCAAGGGATTAAAATTAAATAATTTACTTACACAGTGAATTTAAAGTTAGACGATGCCTTAATAAATGAGTTCATTGTCACTGGCCGATGACTTCATCGGAGTGAATAAATTCATGAGTATTCTTTCCATCCCTTAAAATGCATTAGGTTCATAAATTTCCTATAATGGTTATATAGGATCTCCTCATTCCAGAACATGCGAAGTGCATAGCAGGTCTGACAAATTGCTGTTGGTGATCGAACAAGAGCTGACATTCAAAAATATCAGCATTGCAAAACACTGATTGCCATTTCCATCTTAATGTGCTCACTTGTCTTTCTTGATGACCACCTCATGTTCATTTTCATACTAATGGGCTATAATTTTAAGCAGTAAGAAATATATCAATAATCTATTACTATTATTAAGTGAGGAAGGGGGAGCTTAAGTTAGTTATTCGACTCTTTTATAGCTTTTGTGACGATTGATATCAATATTGTAATATTGGTAGTATTAATACACTACAAATTATCTCAGTAAAAGATACTAAAACTACAATATTTTTTTTAATCCAATGCCAATAAGTGCAAACACGCGGTACTTAATGTTTTAACATTAAGTAAAGTAAGTAGTTTTTTTTAACAAAAAAAAGTAATTGTAAAAACGTTGGTTTATGCTAAGCGGTTCTTCACATACTAACTAGACTCCAAAGATCATAATTTGAATTAATTTTTTTTATTTTTCAACCAACGCATAGTATTTATTTTTCAAGAAGAACCAATGAATGAATGTAGCTCTAAAACTTTTATAAGATCATTTCAGATTAAAAATTTCCTAGAAGGCCGTGGTGGCTGAGCTTGTTCGACGTCCTTTGCCCTTTACCTTAGCATTCTCGAGTTATAATCGGCGCCGCACAGTGTGTGTAATTTTGATATTCTAGAAGGTTAAAAATACCAAACATTTTCTGAATGACCGTTAAATAATTTGTTTGTGAATAAGACGAATAATATACATAATAATTATTCAAAACTATCCGATAGAAGTATTATTTCTTAAAATAAGGACAAACAAACTTTTTTTTTAACTTGAATTATATTTTCTTTAACTTGTATTTTAATTCATCACGATAACGGCATCAAGTTCTACTGTCATTATCACAATTTAATAAATGTTCCAAGTAATCGGTAAATAATTTTTTTCTCAAGTGAATAAAAGTCATAATAAAAATAGAAGTAATGATTTGAATTTTTTATTTTAAATCAAATAAGTAAATTAAGTGGTAAATTTTTTGTATTTGAGTATAGAAATTACGTTTTCCGAATATTTTCAATATTGAGGTCCATTATTAGGTTATCGAAGGTGCTGATTATGAAAATACTATCGATTTTAAGATAGGTCACATAAATATCGATTTATTTTAACAGTTCGGATTTCCTTGATATTGCGGTCCAATCGAAGGCGCTGATTGTGAAAATAGGTACTATTGATTTTAAGATCACGCGCTAGTTAAGATATATTTTAACATTTCGACTTTCCTTAATATTGAAGTCCATTGTTAGGTTATCGAAGGTGCTGATTATGAAAATATTATCGATTTGAAACTCGCACACTTACGTATCGATTTATTTTAACATTTCGGATTTCCTTGATATTGAGATCTACACCTAGATAATCGAAAGGTTGATTTATGAAAATACCATCGATTTTAAGATCTCACACTCACCTATCGATTTATTTTAACATTTCGGATATCCTCGACATTGAGGACAATAGTTAATTATTGGTTTTACAATCCTGAAAAAATTCCTTGGAAAAAAATCGATCATACCAAAACATTTCAATTCCCGAAACGGAATAATTACACTCCCTTCAACCCGAGTCCATCAGTTTCTGTATAGTTTTTCCTAATATCTACCTAATAAGACGACTGAAAAAAACTGGCTAGATAAAAAAAACAAGTTTAATAAATGTGATCGTACAATTGATTAATAAAAATAAATCTAGCTAAAGCCACAGCCTCGACAATCTCTAGAACGGGCCTTAACGGAAATGCTCAGTAATCCACTGACTGGCTTTAATTGGGAAGGCAGCGGTCTAGAAACTAACCCTCCGTTATACAATATGGAAGCAGTTAGTCTGTGAGGAGCAATCGTGTGGTTCCCCTGTTTGTATTCCATACCATAAGCTATTTTGAATTAGAAACATATGAGATCAACATGCCGGCCATTTTATTACGCAACTGCTAATTTAAGACAATGGTTAGTGAAAGTTTATTATTATAACTTTCTGATACGAGTATTGGCTTCTTTTGTGATAATTGTGTAATTGATACAATCTTTTTTAGTTATACTTTCTTGGAAATGTGACTAAGTAAGTTTATACGACCTGTAAACCATAAATACATTTAAAGGTAAATGTTATGCATAGGCACATTGGTAGGTATCGGAGAAAAAATAATTTCATAAGAAATTACTCTTCAAAAGTTTATTCTAATCATTTTTCTACAATCATAATTTCGCAGTTTTTTCTCTTTTTAATGTAACATAACTTATAATCGAATAAAATAAAATATTCCTGCAATCCTAAATCGTCTTATACACCAACTCTGTAAAGTATTACTGAAACATTGCATAAGGTTTAAATATTTCTTAAAATACAAGTACATTTTTTGTTTAAATTTAAGGAAATTTAAATTTATCCATAAGTAGGATTTTGTCTACAATTGTTTTTAATTTATTATTTTCGTGTAAACCTTGCCCTAAATCCAAAATAGGTAGCATTTTGTAGATATTATAAATTTAAAAATATCTGATGTGGACAACACATGACCTCCTATTAAACTATAAATCGGTGGCTCAAAAAGTGATCCTGAATTTGGTTACTAGTTTCCGAAGATTGCAGTATCTCAAAAACGACACTCGGCGTCGCGACACCCATTTATTGACACACATACACAAATGGGGAGGAAAACCAGTATTTTACACTAAATTTTAATACTTAAAACAAGTAATAAAAATGTTTAATTGGATTGGAAACAAAATTGCGATTGTAACCTTTATTACCGAAACATATGATTTATGTATTTAATTTAAATATAATTTTTGATGTAAGCTTATTATGACCTTCAAGTAAAGTACCCTTTTCGGCTCACCAATTTTAACCAAAATATAGTAAATACATTCACATCAATATAAAAGTTCTATTTACCAAATTTGAGATGTTTTACATTATATTTTAATATAACTTTTGATGAAAGTCTAATATGACCTTCAAGTAAAGTAGCGCTTCCGGTTTTCCAATTTACATCAAAATCTAGTATGTTATTTAAATCAATATATAAGTAGTAAATACCAAATTTGAGAAGTTTTGAAAAGTATTTTAATATATTTTTTGATGGAAATCATTTATGACCTTCAAGTAAAGTACCACTTCCGGTGATTAAGCAGTGACCAAAAAAGGAGGTTCACAACTAGATTTTACAACAATCCTAAATTAAAAATTTCAACTTTCTACGACTAACCGTTTTTGAGTTATGCGAAATATGAACGTACGTACGTCCAGACGCCACGACGAAACTAGTCAAAATGGATTCAGGGATGATCAAAATGCATATTTCCGTTGAAATCTGAAAACCGAAAATTTTCGCGATTACAATACTTCCTTTACTTCGTTCAAGGAAGTAAAAAGAAATTGGTTTTTAAATTATTTTTTTTTAAATCTTAGTTAAGCACGGGTAGTACTAATTTAGGAGCTCTGATAGAATTACCGTTACTCCTAATAATCCTAAAGAAGATCCCTTCGCTTGGATTAGAATTTACAAGAACTTTCAAAATATGTTGAAACAACAATCAATGAAACAAGTTTTCCTTTCCCATTTTCGATTTTGTATACAAAAAAATACGGCCTAAATATAAAATAAATAGATGGGTCATGAGGGTAGAAAGGAACAGAACAAAAAAAAAAAAATAATAGGTACCACAGTGGGAAAAGAGGCAACTCCCAAGGCTTTCACCCGATTCATCTTGCGGTCTCCCCCAACTTATTTATCACTTCATCTCCTTCACCAGCTTCGGATCCGGAGTCGGTTCATTTTTAAATTCATCTTACAATCGTTAGGGATCAAAGATGATTCACTAGTTTTTCGAAAATTGCATTTCTAACTCCATACTTCAAAAAAACACAGGCCAAGCAAACTCCTGCCAAGGCCTCGAGGATTCATCGGCCAACAGAGGCAACCATACGTTAGACGTCATTGTACTGCATCACATTTACATTTATAGGCTTATTTATAAATGCAGACTTATTTTATGTGCCTAGCACAAGTGTTTAAACCAATACCAATACTTCATTACAATGTAACAGATGTAGTGTTGTTATAGGCAGATACATAAGAGCAGAAGATGTTTTAGGCATTTTACACAGTTTTTCAGCGAAAAACAAATATATTAATATACCTACCCGAAGCAAAAAAAACAAAAACAAACTTGCCGTAATGGATCGTAGTATTATTTGTCTTGATTCTCTTTGTAATAAATAACCCAAAATGCAAGAACTAAGAATTTTCATGTTGCTTTTTGATAGATAACGGAACTGCTTTGATGGATCCAAATATTGTTTAAAAAAAAAATGATTATTTTTTAATTACATTTTATATTTTCAGCTTTACCAAAACTACGACCAATCCATAAGGATTAGCCTGATTACTCCGGGTTACTGTCAATATTTCGTGAGCTATTATATAAATCATAAATACTTTTTGATAGCATTCAATAGAATCTTTGAGCACTTGTTTTGTATTAATCTGTAATCGTAATTATCAAGTTCTATATTAAACTATTAGCGTAATTTAGGTCATTTACTTAAATAGTTGTGCAAGTGAGTTGAACCTCCTCCACATCATAAATCCTTTTCACTAGGTATTTGTTATTACATCATGCAAATCAACCATAGAGAGTAATATGTTAGCTCTTCCACTAACTGAAATTCTAATAAAATAGGTAAGCAGAATAAACCATGACAACTTATCTCTTGTGGAAAACCACAACATCCTACTCATCATGCAGCGTACCGAAGATCCTAGTTTTGCTTATTGCTTTCAAAATTACCAAATTCAAACGCATAGAAAAAATATACTAAATAACTTAAGCAATTTTATAATCTGACACTGAGGTCTGATGGAACGAGAGCGTATTCAGTCAATCGGTCGGTCCTGCAATTATACCGAGCAAGGTCTCATTAACAACAGGGAAGGGCTCGAAAGTACTAAGAAAATTGTTGATAAAACTTGCTTTTTACCTTTTTAAAAACATTTCTGGTAGTTATGAATGTTTATAAATAAATATAAAAGCCAAATTTAAGCTGCAGTGATTGATAACGGTCAGGAAAGAAGGCAAAAGGAGGGATTGATAACGGATCACTACAACCCGGAGAATCTCAACATAAACTGAACATCTTATCTTGTACATCATTAAATCACCCTTAAAAATGAAAAGAAAAAAACAAGATGTAGAGGAAAAAATTACCAATGATTTTAGAAAAAAGTTAAGAACCATCATAAAGCTTTTTTTATACGATATTTTAATTTCCTTTCAACCAAATGTCTCACACTATGTATTATTTTACAGTTTAAACGTCTATATTTACTAAAAATGATGGCAAAAGGTAATTTGCCACTTTTGAGAGCGCATTCACAGTAAATTAGCTTGGTTATGAATGGTTTTCAGACGGATCGGAACTAGGATTTTCGTCAAGGGAGCAAGCTTAATTTTGACGCCTCTTCTTTCGTCTCTCTCTCTCTCTCTCTCTCTCTCTCTCTCTCTCTCTCTCTCTCTCTCTCTCTCTCTCTCTCTCTCACTCTCTCTCTCTCCCTCCCCAATAAAAGTGAGCAGTTTTATGACAGTATTCTAGGTAATATTTACATCTCATAAGTCATTTTATTGATCAAATTAAGGTCAAAACAATCCAAAAGCAGAAATAAATATTTTTTGCTTAATCTAAAAATAAAATATAGCTTGAAATTTGCCGACCTCTAAATTCTGCCGCCCGGGCAAGTGCCCCTTTTTTAATTCAGCCTAAAAAAAATATCGTTTTTTTGGATAGAGAAAAGAAAAATAATATATTAATTCATCAATTGGCATTAATAACAAATATTTTCTGATCATTTTAAACTCATATTTTACTAAAAAGTGACAATTATTGAACGAGTGGACCATTTGACTATAATTTGACATGTTAGCCTTGAGGAAAAATATCTCATTAGATATAATTACAACATTTAATGCTGGTTTCTTTTTTCATTACAGGACTAATTAAATCAGTATTTCGTTTCTCTTGAATCGTTTCTTTCTTTTACAGTGCTAGATTAATTCTAATATCTTTGCTGCCATCTTCGAACAACTTTTTCTGGCGGTAAACAAGACCATAATTGATTCTTATAACATTATTGATAGCTCTTTGTACATATAGAATTTTTTACTTACCATGTTTCAATAAATATCATTAAATAAATAAAAAATGTGTGCAGATGAGCTCCGACTAAAATATAAAATTAAATATATGCGAGAAAAAAGTTAAAAATAAAAAAAAAATTAAAAAAAGAAAAAAAAAATTAAAAATGGCGAGAAAAAAAAATTGAGACCCTCAAAAAGCACTTCTCTAACACCAACTCAATTCATATATACATTTTTAATCCTTTAACTCAATTTGGAGGGACTAAATAGGTGTGCAGAACTTTTAAATTTAATTAATACTGTGGTATTATCACAGGAATCAAATGTCGGTGGCTTTTGCGAGCAGGTAACTAACTATCTGATGCCGAGTCGAGATACAGTGCGCTCGAACGCGAACTCTTAGGCATCGTCTGGGCAGTTGACCACTTTCGGTCTTACATATTTGGGAGGCGGTTTACGCCGTATTATCCCCGTAAGGATCATAAATAGTTGTTATGGACGGACGGACTAAAGGATTCGTCGGCTAGAATCGGACGCTGGAAAGAAAAGTTGCGAGCTTACAACTTTAATATAATACATCAATAAGGCTCACAAAATCTCGCAGACTGGTTGTCTCGGGCCCTGTATGCAAATCCGCTTCATCAAGCGGGTCTCTCCGCCGATAGTATTGGGGAAGATATGTCGCTCGACGGGGAAGGCACGGTAGATGCTGACAAAGTCCCCATGGAAACCCGGCAATCACACCTCAATGAGATGGATACTGTCGTGAACAGACATACGCGTCAGATCATCTGGAAAACTCGCACCGAAGGTATGTCGCGAACGGAAAACATGAAGTACGGCCGCCATAGTATTGTAACTGTTTGGACGTTGTCCGCATACTTAACATGAGTACCAAACGGCGCAAGACTTATTATCTTTATGTAGGAAATAAGACGGTCCTAGACCGCATTCAACATCTGTGGGAAACGGAGTCTATAGGAGCCGATAGAAATCTAATTTTATGTTCGAAAACCGTGGAAACGGTTAAAGAACCTGACCGTTAAAAAGAACTGGTTACAGCTTATCACGAAAGGAAAACTAATCATCGAGGATTACCGGGAACTCTCGCCGCAGGTATTACTGGCATCATATGCGCCGAACGATTCGGGTGATTCTGCAAACATGTACAATATGTCACCATGCGAAATATGACAGACACCCATACAAATTCAAAAAATATGACAAATGTAGACTACTAGCCGATATTTCGCAGAAGGTGCATAAGAAGCTCATTAAGGAAAACATTTCGAGAGCAAATCGTATTTGCTTGGCGGTACCGGATGAATCCCACAAGATTTCATTAGGTATGACGGTATACTGTCAATCACCATCGAGTCGTCGCAAGGGGGATCAACGATACGAAAGGCCTTTCAAAGTGATAGCGCAACGAGAACGTAACATAGTTTCTATTCTACAGTTTCGATCCAGGTAGATCTGAATTGTAAAATAACAACTTATTTTCTTTCAGTATAATTAGTTTTATCACTCAGTCAAGCTACAGAATTATGTTCACTGTAGAACTATTTTGACTTTTTTTAAGTGCGAAGAGCTCTACGTAATCGTAGAACGAATTATAATTTTGTAAATCGGATGTAAGGACTTATTGTTTCTTTCTGTAACCTTTTGTGTAGCTTTAGAGAATAGTTTTATTGTGTGTGTTTTATCTTTTGTTTGTTTTTCAGATAATTTTATTTTCATTTTCTTTTATACTTTAAGCCAGAGTTCACTTTGTGAACTCAGGCGAAGGTGATAAGCAGCGTATGTACATAAGTCTTGTAAATAAATATTGTAACACTATATAAACCCCTGTAGAATATAAACAAATAGTGGCATATTCTCTCTTTTTTTAATTCTTATTTTCCTGATTATTTTAACTTATATATATATATATATATATATATATATATATATATATATATATATATATATATATATATATATAAAAAATAAGAATTAAAAAAAAAAGAGAATATGGCACTATTTATTTATTTTTATATATATATATATATATATATATATATATATATATATATATATATATATATATATATATATATATACATATACATATATATATACACAACCCCTAGAACATTGTTTTAGAGAGTTTCATATATATATATATATATATATATATATATATATATATATATATATAAATATATGTGTGTGTATATAATCTTATGAAACTCTCTAAAACAATGTTCTAGGGGTTATAAAACGGATTTAAAATGCACTCCCCTCTCCTATAAACGGCTGACATAATTTGGTATTTGCGTAAGAATTTGTTTGTGTGGTTAGAAATGATAGAACAGAAAGGAAGTTCAAAAGACTTCGTGAGAGTCAAAAAATATTTTTTTCCACGAAGTACCGACTAGCAGCTCATTGTATGTTAGTTTAAAGATTGTTTATGAATGTTTCTCACAGCTGAACACTATTTGAATATATTCATCCATGATTATTTTAAATATTGTTGCTTAAGTAAAAGGAAATTTATCAATAATCTGTGACTGTTACAGGAACGGAAGAGAAACTCAAGGGATGTAGAATGGACCGAACTGGAGTGATTCACGACAGCAGATAGAAATCCGATCGAGAATAGTAAAAGTTTTTAGAGAATGGCATTGGCCATACCACTCTCTATAAATAAATACTGCCATTGACAAGATATTTTACAAAAACCTTAAGACTTTATGGGTAGTTTGCTTAAATGTATTTTTTCTTGTTGAAGGCTTTCTGAGCTCCTGGAGTTGTTATTTTCAGAGACTTGGTATGTTTTTGTAGAGTCAATATTTTTACAAGAAATAGATTTTCTACAGCAACAGATTCCAGATTGCGCCCTTAAAACAAACCTTTACGCAATTCAAAGAATTTTCAATGACATCGGACGAATTGGATCCGCAGAGAGTTTGTGACGCGATAATTTATCTGAAACAAATTTCGATGATCTTGCTGCTTTCGATGATGCAGATGAGCATGAACCAATGCTACGACCAGCCGGCTACCTCAGCTTGAAAGCTGGGACTTTCGTTTTAACGGATTTTGTTAGAGGCACAAGAAATAAAAGTAGTAAGATATGCTGGAATCTGTGAAAATGATTACAATAACAATGAGGATGAAGTGTGCACATGCTTCCTTAAATTGTTAGAAGAGACACATTCACTGTTTCCAGAAGACGATAATGATGTGTCTCAAACTTCCTTTAGTCAAATTATGGCTATTCTTCCTCAACGGAAACGGAGAATGAATAAATTAATGAAAGGTCATAAGTTATTTTAGAAAATTTTCAGTTATGCTATTAGGGATATCTTGTTTCTGCTTATTCAATAAGATTATATTCGGTTTTGAAAACATTAAGTATTTTATGTGTTTCATGTTTTATATTGCATCTAAAATTATTTTTAAAAATTGTTTTTCTAGAATTTGAGTTTTAGTGTGAAGTGTGAAGAAAAAGGACCTATACTTTTTCTTCACATTTTCTGAACTCTTTAATGTCTTTTTACCTTTATATATAAGCTTTTAAAAATTGGTAATTTAAATACTTAGAAGATTGTTTATTATTTTTTCTATAATCTTTAAGACTGAATGAATCCAAGACTGAAATTTTTGGTATGACTTATATGAAAGATAGTTAAGTTTAAAATAAAATTTTATTGAAAGGCTTTTTTATGTTCTTCAATTTCCCATTTTATTTTAAAAACAACACTTATTGCCCAACAGTTTATATAATGTGGTATTCTAATATATGACGAGTGTGAATGAAAACTTTTAAATACATATCAGTATTGAATTGGACTTGTAGTTTCGAATATGTCAGATAATTAAATTAAAAAAAAATAAGAACTGTTTTGTGATGGAATACAGTGCAAATACTCTAAAAAAAAAAAGGTCTTATTTCAATAAATATTGGAAAATTACTTATGAAAAGTCGCAAATTTCCGATGATTAGTGTGATGCATTAGTTCGAAACTGCTGATGCATTTGCTATGAAAATCAGAAAAAATTGAAGAAAAACAGCACACTGGGCGAGCCACTCATGATCGGAATGTGTGTATCAGATTGCTAGCATGTTCAATTTTTTGTGAATTGAAGTTTTTGGCAACACCGGATTCCTTATAACTGATTTCATAGTTTGCTGAAAGAATCTGTAGGTAATTTTTTACTGTAAGAATAATGTTGGTAGGTACTATGTTATGCTGAGTGCTGGTTTAAGGTAAAACATTGCAACTACAAAACATTTTAACATAGTAGAAGTAAAATAGTAAAAAAAAAAAATCTATTCTACCTCTCCATAGGGCTGAGGCTTCACCCGCTTAGCCAATCAGATAGTACCTAATTTTTGGTGTATCGACTCACTTCTGGGGTGATATCGAGCATGGTGTGGTAATTTTTTTGAGTAGATTACAAATATCATGATCAGGAAATCAAAATCTGTAGCTTTTTTATGGCGTTTGTCATAATAAACTGTAAGAAAAGCAATTTTTTTAGTTGTTATTTTTTTTATCAGGAAATATGGATTTTATAAACAAAAATTACGAATGAAAATTGTTCAACTTAAGGTTAAATTAAAAAAAAACTCAAGATAATGGACCTATATTTTTGCTAATCCAAGAAACCTGCTTTAAGTGGGTTTTCTTTTTACAGGAAATTGTATCAAAATTAGTTTCAAATAAAAAATTTAAAGTTTCAAACAGAACTTTCCAATACCGGAAATTGCAGTTAAATTTTAAGCTAAACCAACTGATAACCGCCCTAACTTCTGAATTTTGCGGTTTTTAAAGAAAAAAATCTGCTTCAAGGTTTACTTTTTTCTAGAAATCCGCATTTTATAAAAATATCTTTCAAACAATTATTTGATAATCAATAAGTAAAGCTAATTTGAACTACGGGTGGAAAGCAAGATATTGATGTCACAATATTATCGGCATAAAAATGTCGATATTTCAAAATATCGTTAATATTTTAATAAATTGAAAAAAAAAATACAATCTAATGGGAACGAGATAAGGAGATAATTTGTTTCTAAATATTTAAATTTTGCTGTAAATGAACTTAATAAAAATAATATCTTGATTATATTGGCATAAAATGTAATTAAAAAAATCTTCTAAACGAATCGGGAGGTGATTAGGAGATAAACTGTTTCTTAATATTAAAATACTACTTTCAATGAACTTAATAAAAACAATATCGTAATCTTATCGGCACAAAAATATCGGTATTGTAAAAACAATATTTGAATTATATCGGCACAAAAATATCTGTATTATAAAAACAATATTTTAATTTATCGGCACAGAAATATTAATAAGTGTGTATCCCTTTAAAAGATTAAAAATATCGAGGCTAGATACATGGAAATATAGATGTTTTTTTTCGATATATGGAACTACTATTTCGATATATTTATAAATTATCGAAATGATGTATATAGATTTTCTTATTCGATACTCACATCACGTATCACTTAGTTTGTACTAGGGCAGCCTCAACTTCAGCCAATTCAGTGTCCACTATGACAAAGAAACATCCGCTTGTTGGATATAACTAATTATTTATTAATGTTTCGGCGAAACTCGCGGATAGGTAAGTGGGTTGCGGGATTTAACAAAGCAAACAACTTTTTCGGCATAAAATAAACAAAAGTTTTCTGATAACATACATACGAGTATGTAAACCAAATAGTAAAAAAAAATTGTATCCGTCAATCGGCCTTTGATATCGTTAATCCGCCAATAGTAACGGTATCGGTCGATCTCTAATTCTAGAATTTTCTATTATTAGACATGCTTAAAACTACTCTGCAAAATGACTGCTGAATGTTGGAAGGTTTTCTATGGCCTGCGGATCGCTTGTGTAAATGCACCTCAGGAATCTATGGCTTAATGCAGAGATCCCCAGACATTGTGGTGATGCGTACCACTTCTACTTTTCCGTTAATTGGGCGGACGACTACTTCATCTTACGATCTTAGTATTTAACATTCTTCTTCATGAAAAAGAAAAAAAATGATTTACACATGCTTATTTAACGATATATATTACAGTGAATTTCCTTAAGAAAATAATAAATTGAAAATAAAGCTGAAATATCCAAAATCACAAGTTTATCAAATTCTCATAACAATATCTACAGTAAGATTCATATGACAGCAATACAAAATCTGCTAATAAAAGTGTATTCATCAAAAGTAAGAAATATGGACTTTGTAAAGAATAGTACCAATATTTTTCAGTTGGAAGTATGTTCTTTATTTACAATCAGAGCATCAACGTTAGGCTTGATGGAGCTCAACTTTATTCTTCAGTCCTCTTCAACATCGAGAGTTTTCACCTTTACTATGGCCAACTGGTACTGGTACTGGTATTGGTGGGGGAACTAGTCTGGCAAGTGGGTCTTTTTGCCAACCCCTGACGGCTACTTTTTCGTCACCGCCGCGTACTAACCAGAGTGGGAGTGTCAAGATTTATTTCGTGGGATCGCCACGAAATAAATATTAACCGACCCAGGTGGGAATCGAATCCACAACGTTCCGAATCGGGCACGTTCTGGGACACTCGCCCCAACGTACTCGGCCGTCACGTCCTCTTACTATGGCAAACATCCTGAATTATTTTTATTAAAAATAATCGTGTTTATCCATCTTATAATTAATACATTCCATAGTGAAGGTATTAAAAAGATTATTTCATCCATGACTTTTGTATGCTTGTTCGCGTACGTCTCGAAACACTTGGCTTTATGCATTCCTAACTAACTTTTTGCGATATTTTTAATAAGATCATTTTGGATGATGAAATACCCAACCAAGGAGTGACAAATATGCATAATTTTTCAACTATAATAAAAAAATGGTTATTAGAATATAAAAAACGCTGCAAATTATTACACAATGGTTTATTATTTCCAAATAGTAATATTTCAAAAATATCTGGTCCGCCTATTCACAGGACTTTCCGTATTGCTTTGGTTTACAGTTCAGGTAATTAGATTATCTTTCAAATGAGCATTTGGAGTTTTTCGGGAAAGGAACATCTGCTGAATACTTTGTAAAAGATACCTATAGCAGAAATTTGAAGCTTGTCCCAAGATGATTGCCGAGAAAAGGTCTAAGTGAGAGTTTTAAGAAACTGTGTCAAAACTAGTAAGCTGAGAGGGTTAGGACATGTAATCAGAGGGTGAAATAGTACAGAGAAAAATGTTGGAGGTGAAAAAAGAAAAAGGAAAGACCAAGAAGCTGAAGGGAGTACAAAAATAATCCAAGGAAGGATGAAGTAGAGTGATGCTAGGAAGTCAGGAGGCCTAGGGTCACGCCGACCTGTAGTGCCGGAGAATGTCTACAAACTTCATTACGCTATATCTCAGCTAATACTGGTCGAATTTAAAGGATTTTTTTTTGCTTTGAATATATTCTAATTTTTGGATTCTAAAACATCTTACATTGCCTCTTATATCTATAAATGACCGTGTGATGGGCCTATAAAATCTCTAATCGGCCGCCATTTTGAAACAAAAATTCGGATGTAATTCCGAGCATCATCGTGTGACGTGTAACTTTGTTGCCGAATCTCAAGACAATCGATCCGATAGTCTCGGAGAAAAGCCGCGGACTGCGGATGGCCGGTTTTTGTTTTATTTGATATTTGGATTCTACGTATCTTGAAACGTAAAACCTCTAATTTGGAGCGAGGAGGAGGGGTTACAATTTTGTTTTCTTATTGTGCTATACTACAAAGGTCTATATTGAAAATAATAAACAAAAATTACTGGCCGATATTTCTCAATTGAATATTTTACCAAGTTTTTAATTAAAATAGTCCTTGGTTCATAGTTGGTTGGATATTGAAAGAACTAAAAGCGATGACTTGTTGCAGATTCTGTCGTAAGAATCACAAATCCTTATAATTGTTTTTCTATTCAGATAGCCAGTAATGAAATAAATAACAAGCAGTAGAAATAAACTTAATAGTATTGCAGCAAAAATAAAAAAAATCAACGATCTAACAATACTTTTGTTTTCATAGCGTTCGTCACAGCCTTGATTTCAGCTTTCACTGTAGAAGATGAATCAAAAGTGGTTTTATGGTTCCTAGTTATTCAAATGGTATTTGCCTCTACAATCCGCGTATCTATCGAGAATATAGCTATTAGGCACCGCAATCCAGGCCTCATGCCAGTAATGGCTCCGTACTATTTACAACGATACTGTTAATTGAACTATATATAGTCCTCATAACATTTCAATTTGAAATAGTAACACTAATTAAGTATATTATGGTATAATAAAGTAATCAGATTTAATTTCTAATTAAATATTATGAAACTAAACCTGTAGGATTATTATTAATTGTTCTTAATTGAGGCAAATTATGTCACATGAAAAATGATTGAAAAAAATAGAATTTACATATACACAAGATAAATTTTAATGGCCTATAAACCCCAAAGTTAATTAAGAAACTATCAGCATTACAGATGAACCGTTATAGGAACTTAACTAACAAAGTTATTTACAATAATAATTGGATAATAAATTATCAATGCACTGTTAGTGCGATCAGATGATCAGATCACACTTTTCTTACAATATGTTGAATAAAGGAATTTTTTTATTATTACTTCCTCATCTACTGAACGTATTCGAACTGTGATTATCGTTGGAATAAAAGTTTTAGAAAGCTCTATTTTTTCAACATTTAAGATTCTTTGAACCACAAAAAACACTTGTTTCTAAAGATCTCTCCCTCTTCCAAAGTATTGAACCGTTTTCGATGCATTTCTGCCAGTGTAATCTTCAGCATGGAAGTTGTATTCAGCGTACCGCAATTAGAGTTAGTTTTTTTTATTTTTATAACTTTTTTTTTCTTACGCCGGATTAGATGCAATATTTTTCCATTTCCTCTTGGCAGCCCAATAAAGGAAAGATTTTCTTCTCCAATATTCGGCGTTGATGTCAGTAATTTGAAATTACTACGACATTGTATTATATGGTCTGCGTCCATATATGATTCGTCTGTGCAAAGTGGGAATTTTGGTGTGGTTTTTATTCCAATTCTGTGTTGGTGGGCTTGGAGGTAATCGTGATCTGTGAGGATTCTGAAATTGGCTACAAAATGCCTCCTCGGCAAGTCCATGTGTAGTACTTTTTCAATGAGTCCTTCGCATCTTTTTCCTTCCGCCTTGCGTTTTTTTTTGTAGTTTTATACCCTCCCGAATTCTAAAGTCCATTTCGGCTTTAACCTGGGAGAAAATTGCCGCTTGCGAGTCAATAAAGAATGCAATGTTCTTCATAGGAGGATTGAAGGTTGATATGCATTGCGCTACAAGAAAAAATGCCGTTACTTCAGCGTCAAAATTTGTTTTGCTTTCTGGCAGACCCAGCAGACCGATATCCAGATCCAGCCACTCGCAGGGGTGGTTCGATTCTATCCGCAAACCCATCGGTGTAGATATGTAACCACTGGGACCTTGGACAGTTTTCCTTAATCATTACTATTGCTCTGTGCTTGAAATCCTCGTTTGTGTATTCACTCTTTTTATTAAATAAATGGTTGTCTCCCAGGTCACAAACTGCAGCTTTCAAGGATAGATCTTGAATAGAACAGGGCACAAACGACTCCATAACTTTTCAGTATGAGTTATACTTCTCTATCATTTCATCTGTGGTCGTGAGAAGTGATTTTTATGTTTTATGTTGCTGCTGGTGTATATTCTTTCCAATGTTTTTTTCCCCTGCGAATTGTCAGTGGTTCAAGATCTGTTCGCAGTTCCATGGTGATGATGGGAGCTGGTTTTGCTACATCTGTGATTAGTCGCATTGCCCAATTCCGCATGTGATCCAGCTTCCTCCTGCTTGTTTTCGGGAGAGACACCATGACTTCGCTGCCATATTCAAGGGCTGGTCTAACATAAGCGTTGTAAGTTTCAGCGAGTAGTTCTGGAGCTCCACCCCTGGTTATCCCAGTAAGTCTTTTAAGAATTCTTAATCTCGATTCTGCGCTTCAAAGTCTCAAGCCCATGTGGTAGTTCCAAGTCATCTTCTTATTTAGGGCTACGCCAAGGTATTCAACCATGTCTTCTAACTGAATTTTCACCGCATTTTAGCTTACTCTTTTCTCATGGAATTTAGTGGAGAGTGTATACAGTTGTGCGACTGTTTTATGTATGTTTACATCCATCAGATTATTTTCACACCACAAGGCAAAGCCTTTTGAGAGCTTCTTTAATGATGTTTTCTTGCCATGTTATCACTACTAAAATGTATTATAATCACTAAGATCATCAGCGAAGAAGAGACAATTTATACCTGGGATTTCCTTTAATGCTCCCACCAGGTCTTTTACCAAAAAATTGAATAGAGTGCAGCTTATTACAGCAGCTTGTGGGAGACCATTCCTAAGTCAATCACAAACCGTGATTTTGCGTTTCTCAAGCAATTCTCTGAGCAAGGAAGGACTTAATCCACGTGAAAATGTTACCTTTGACTCCACTACGTGCAAGCTTTTTCAACAGTTTCTTTTTCCAAATTTTATCATACGCTGCCTTGAAATATACAAATACTGCCAGCGTAGATTGCTAATGGTGGAACCCGTCTTTTATCATTTGGCTGAGATAAGCAACCTGTTCAATGGAGCTCCGATATTGCCTGCAACCAGCCTGAAAATCTGTCAGCAAGCAGTTACTCCCCAGGAAACAATTGAGCCTGTTCACCACAACAAGTTTCATCAATTTTGAGGTTGCGCTTGTTAGAGAGATGGGTCTATAGCTCGCTCGTTCAGAAGATGTTTTTTATTTTTTGAGAACCAGAATTATTTCAGCTTTCCTCCATTCCATCGGGATTCCTTCCTGCCAAACCATATTAAAAAGATCCAGTAAAATTTGCTTGCTTTTCTCTCCCATGTTGGTCAGGAATTCCATAGGAATGTCCTCAGAGCCTTCATTGTCAGTTCACAGCATTTGGCCCTTCTTTGTCTCTTTTAAGTTCCTCCATTATAAATGGTTAGTTGAAGCAGTTATGTTCTTCAAGCGTAAGACATTCCTTCATCGGCTCTAGTATACTTTGTTATTTGTGCTTTAGAAGGCTTACGCTGGCATAGTGCTATTTGTGACAGTCTCTTGCCCGTTTACCAGGAGAGGTTCATTTACATCATTGTGTTGTTCATTGTTGAGAGTAACAAGAAACCTAATTAATTTTTATAACTTTTGAGACGATGTAGCAACAAAGTTCATTTGAGCTTTAATCGACAGCTCTCGTCAAGATCTGTCCATTGCTTTAATGAAGTATTTAACGTTAATTTAAATAGGATTCGACTTAAAAATTACAATATGTGGTAATGGTAAACCTTTACGAAAATCAAAGTCTAAACGTAAAAAAAATATACGGTTGGAAAGAGCAACTCAGGAGGAATCCAATGATACCCATCAAAGCGTACATATAAATATACATGCAGTTCCTGGAAGGTAAAAAGTCAAGGTGTTCGAGCGCGTCAAAGAAGGCGCGAATACTTTGCAACGGGGGCTAAGCTAGACAACGATGTAATCCCTTCTGCATCAACGCCAGAGTGTACAGAAATCGATGGCGTGCGATCACCGATTATAAAGACCTGATTTCATGCTCAGAGAATCAATATGTCCTAAATCGAAATTTCATCAATAGCGCTATGTAATACCTATTATTGCATTTAACGTTCTCCAGGAATATCGATGAATCATGTTATTATATTATCAGTTTATATATTATATCAACTCATTGTGTCCGACTTTTCATAGTATAAATACAATTATAAGTGGATAATTATGAATATGATTGTTTAACCCAGCGATAACAAAATTGGGCGATAAAAGTTGGCATTAACGTCGATGTACGAAGATATATCTAATTTAAATATATTGTATACCTACTATTCACGAAGTTATATACCTCAATATCACTGACTCAACTTTAAAGAAAAAAAGGGCGTACACAACGGATAGTATTGGATACGGTTTTTAGTATTCAACCGGCACAACAGCTTCGGGCGGAAACTTCGATTCTCAGAAAGGGGAAACCCGCCACGCTTCAAGTTCAATTCAATATAATTGCATATATATTATAAATATATGAATATAGCAGATATTTGAATTAGAATATATATCTTTAAAATTTTATTTAAATCAATTATTATCAAGTTTTATTTTAGTATTTAGTTCTGTCTTTAAAACAAAAAAAAAAATTGAAAAGAATAAAGCGATTTTCTTCATTATTTAGTGAAAATAAAGTGTACTAATATAAATAAGACCTCTCTACAGACCTACTTAGGTATCTAATAATGTTATTTGTTAATTGATATTGATACACACAATAAATTGTATTTACTGAACGTGTTTTCAACTTATCTCTCACTCCTACAGTGGATCAAATTAGATAAATTAAAATTATTATTCGTTACTAACTGCAGTGCTTGAGGGGCCCCTGGGCAATGCAGATTTCGGGACCCACTATCACTTTCAATTCAATACATTTTATTGCATAAACAAAACTAACGGCAAAATGAAGTAAATTTTAGAATTAATATCTAATTTGTGACAAGAGTCCATCCATTACCGTAACCCTATGCAGGTCTTATAATAATAAATCAAATTCAGTAGCTAGGTAGGTAACAATGAATTAAAGTGTTAATATATCGGTAATTTACTAAAACAAAGCTATTCATTGGTAATGATAATGAATGCAATGTAATGAAATTTATGGAATACCTAATTCCAAATAAACTCAACTGTTGTGCATCATCATTATTAGGCAGAAAATTGCATTAAAAATATTCAAATATATATGACGTATTTGAAATAGTAACTTTTCTATAATAAAGATATATCCTAACTTTCCAATACTTATCTGAGTATCTTTGGTGTGTATTTTCGGCGATTTTCTCACAGCACTTTTCTGCAGAATCCATTTATAAAAGTGCTTGGAGTTAATTTGGAATGTTTTCTGAATTTATACTGAAACATTTCTGAGTAATGTTGAGGAAAATAGCGTCAGGTTAGTTGTCTGTGTTAAAGTTTTATTATAGAGAGAAAATAAGTATGTAGCGCGATGTGGTGTGAGAGCGTTTTCGGAGTAAGTGCATAATTGTCTCGTTAAATGCAAACGCTCAACTAGTTCTGTGCGAGAACAGAGCAATACAAACTTTTCCGTTTGATATGATCTACTTAAATCTTGGTGAATACCAACATGTATTTGATTTCTTGTCTTAATTAAATTCATAATTCATAAATGTTTTATAATACTAATTCATATACATTTAACTGTATTTTGAATTGCTTATTTTTGTATTTTTAGAACTGCAGATGAATATATAACATTCGAAACTAGTTTTCAATAAAATTATAGAAGTGACAAATAATTTATTAATCCCTAATGAGGAATAATAACGTTGATTATAGACCACTCTGTCATGCCTTTACGGAACAGCTGTATCGGTCTTTATCTACCAGTAGACCTATTTATTTTCTTTAGCCGTGACTGGAACCTACTGAAGCTTTTTTTTCAAAATACATTGTGATTTACATTTCTCTTTGACAGATTTCTATTTCTTAATCGCTTGTAAAGCAGTCATCCAGCAAAACATCAGAGTAGGGACAAGTGCAGACCTCTGTTGAGTGACAAATGTGCGTGGTGTACACTAACCCTTACTATCATGTTTTGTTGAGGCAAGTACGAACTATTTTGCATTTTCTCTTCTACACATTTACCACTTAAGGAAGAGTCAAGTGCGTACTAAGTACTATTCAATTAAATTATCAATCTCATCAAAATGGACGTGGTTGAAAAGTAGGTTTGAATATAATATTTACACACATTAATAAACGTAATACTTAAATCGTCTAAAGAACATTTTAAAAAGAAAAGGAAAACAAAATCTCGCTTAAAAAATAAACAATTTACAGTCCTGCAAAGTTGAACTTTGTAAAATTAAGTGTGCACTTGCCACCCTACATTAACAACTTATTTGATGATGTTGTTTTCCCTTTAAAAATAAATCTAAAATCTTTTTAAGACAATTAAAACTACTTCAATTTATTTTTCTGATGGGCCACGGGGCCCAGAAGCTTTTCTTGGCTTCACGAAAATTTGTTCATTGTCGAAAATTGGGAGAAATCAAAGAACAATTAATAGATTAAACGAGTGAATAAAGCTAATGCTGACAAGCCCCTATATTTAAAGTTGAGGGTGTAACAGGTAGGTGAGTGAGTGAGCAACCTGTTGCCGGAAACAGCAGGTGGAGTGCTCGAGCAGCTGAGCCAACGGTCGTCCTGCGTCCTCGAATTTGGTTTTCGTTTTGAATTATACCAACGGTCATTTCTAAAAGTAGAAAGAAAGTATGCATTTTTCTTACTGAGTCCATTATTTTTTTATGTATCAGTAATTTGACTACAGGAAAAGTAATACCTTATTTATTAAGAAACAAAACAATACGCAAATTCTATCTGTAGAGTAACACTTATCCCCAAAGCCTGGTTTATACCAGTAAGTTTTTCCCTTCTTGCTTTAGAATAATATATTATTATATATATATATATATATATATATATATATATATATATATATCATCAATATCAATATTATCAATGTGATATGTGGTTGAATATTTTTTATATCCTGAGGAATTTTTTCAGAAACACGAGGTTTACATAAAATGGACCTTTAAAAGGTTACTTTAAAAGAACAAAATATATATTTTATAAATATGTATATATATTTCATAAATTTATATATATATATATATATATATATATATATATATATATATATATATATATATATAAAATGTGTGTTTCGATACTCTTCCAGTGATTTTTCTTGTGAGAAGTAGGCCATTCTCATCGTCATATCGAGACCCCAAAGACAAGCTTCGCTTTATAAGACATTTACTTGAAATGAATTACGAAATCATGCTATTTGAGTAGTTAGTGAAGGAGTTTATATTTATTTATCTCGTGAAGTAAAAATAAATGAAAAAATATTTAATTAAAATCGAACTAATCAATTTTCGCATATCGTTAAACAACCTTGGATATACACAAATTAGTATTAATAGTCTACAGTATCTTTCAAGATAAATCAATGTTGCATTTCGAACTGAACTGAATAATTCATTAGTCATTAACAAGATATTTACTTAGTATGCAGTTTAAAACATAATCCTAATTTTTATGTCTAACTTTGGTTTATACGAACACTATAATACTATTAATAAAATGAGATTAATCAATTCAATTCAACCCCTACTACTACATATAAAAGGTTAAAATCTTACTTAAAGGAAAATAAATATATAATAGACGGGAATGAATTTAATTGACCAAGAATACTTATTTCTGAGAAATAACAGCTTATTTTTTAATTTGGTTTTTGTGATTTACAAGAGAGCAGAGCAGACATCTTATGCCTAATAAGCATCAAATTAGTAGACTTTGTCAGGATGGAAATTGTGATTTAACGGACACATATGGCAATAATCGGAACTAATCAGGCGGTGGGAACACAGTACTGATCATTTAGTATTAAGTTATTCCAATACTTAGAGGAACAGTCCTATGAACGGAACGTAAAAAAAAAAATATTATAGACTAAAATAGAAATAGTTTATAACAATATGTTTTTTTTTTTTAATATCAATAAAATAAATACGTCTTAATAAATAATTTTAAATAAAATGTCGATTCTCATCTGTGATGGAAAAACAGAGACAATTAGCGAATGAGATGATTCATAATAATAATAATTAAAAATAAAATACTAATTTCTAACTTAGAAATAGCAACTTTTATTAAGTGAGAGTAACTTATACTTTCAATTTTAGTTCTCAACTTTTATTTCAAACCAGTAATAGTAATTTCCACTGCTAATTGAAATCAAAAGCCAGTTAATCAAGTGAACTAAATGTAATGAGAACATTTCAATTTCGATTCAAAATTATGTTGAACATTAATATTTATCGTGCCTTTTAATTGAATTAATGATTTAATGACTTAAATGACTATCCTGATTATAGCAATCTTCTAGGAGAGACGGTTGAGGTTGAGGCAGCCAGTGCCGTCAAGCACCACCGCTCATGTGTGTCTCTCAGTTCCTCGTAGGCCACCTCGCCTGTGACCGCTCAACTCTTGTGTAAGTTCCTTCCTTCCTTCGCCATATATAACATCTCTATGGTAACGAAAAGGAATGATAAGCATAATTAGCGATGGAAGTTCAATTTCCAATTTAACGAATAATTCTGTTCGTACGATGAAGAAATAAGTCTAAACAAAACTTCGATTTACACAAGAAAAAATAAAATCTGAGAAGGAAAAAATGGAGAAATCGAGTTTTTATTTAGTTAATGGTTAGTCATTAACAGATTTTAAATACTTCCAATAAGCACAAATGTTTATTTGATTGAATCAATAAATTTCTTTATATTGTATTATATATGATAATATTCAGTCAATATAATAAAAAAATAAAAATAAAGAAATAATAAACAATTTCTGCCAAAATCAATAGGCCATATTCAGTAAATTTTTTTTTTCTTTTCATAATACCACAAGTTTACGATTATGTTATTAATTTGTTTATGAATATGTAATTCTAATATAAGTCTTGTATAAAATACTTACATTATATATCTATCATCTATGCTTTTCTTTTCCTTTTCTTTTATTTTGATAGTATGATTATGATTACTTACAGTGTTATTATTTTATTCAGGCTCCAAAATACTGTACTCTTTATTTTGAAAAAAATCTTGTTCTAACTTAAACTTTTTCTTCGGAACTTAATTGAAACAGTTCATGCAAGAACTTTTATGTTAGATCTTTTATTATAAGGTTTTACGAGAATTTTTATGCCAGAATTCTTAATAAAAGTTCTTTCGAAATGTTTATTTTACAAACTTTTATAATATAAGCTCTTCTGTATTAAAATAGTTTGTAATACAAGTTCCATATTAGAAAAGTTCTCTATAGAACGTTTTAGTGAGACGGTAATAAAAGCTATCATAATTTAATTTCCCACTTAAATGTAGAAAATACTTTTGGAATAGTGCCCTGGCAGATTTTCTTTTCTTCAAATAAACATTCTGTAAGTGATTTTATTAAAATTAAAGCAATTTTTCGTTTGAAATTAAAAATGCAATATTAAATAAAAAGTATTGTTTTTTATATTTGTTCTTTTAATTTCAAATTTTAACTAAGTCTTTTTGTTTATTTGCTTATTCTCATCAACTTAGGTTCATATAATTAAAAGATTTTTCCATTTTTTAAAAAAAATACTGCTGTCTCCCGTGGCTCCCACAAGCTTTGCCCAAACAACTTCAACTAATATAAGTTCTTAAGGAACTTTTTATCAAAAGTTTCTTTTGTATTGAACTTTTATGTTAATCTTTCTTTGATTGTTAAAATTCTCGTAAAACAGTTTAACTGAAATTGTATGAGAAAGTTCAATAACTAATTCTTGACGTGATTTTATTATTACTTTTATTATTTTTGTTACATATCTATGCTATAGCCCAGAAGGTAGTCTACTAAGTTTGACCAAAACGTTGGCTTATCAACTCCTATACTAAAAAAAAAACTTGTTAATATATATTTAATGGCAAAAAAGCACTGAAGTGCATAAATTTAAAAGTTATACTAGTTGTGACACCCAACCACACTATCACGCCACAAACATCATATACGGTAACAGGTTAAGAAATATGTTCATGAAGAAGTAAAAGTATGTCTATGGAGCGCTAACCTCCGATCCTAGATGTAACTCTTCCATGCACAACCGCAAAATTCTTGCCTAAAAGAAAATCATCAATACCTCTTCGGGATGGTGACGCGGCAACTGCTATGGGATGATGCACCAATGTAAGACCAAAGAAATTCTGTCCGGATACTTTAGGGCCGCTATGAGCTTTACAGTAATTGAAGCCTTCAAGATTGACTCATTCAGTGGCCGGTAGGAAAGAAAATCAGGTTCCTCTGAGTGTTTTTAAGACGAGAACCATCTCCTGCGGGGGGAAAACTAGAAAAACTGGTAGGTTCAGGCGAGCCTTGTCGTGGGTACATAACTTAAAGTAACTAATTGATGTGGTTGCTCTGACTCTATCTTCCAGTTGGAATTTGAAAGAAAAAAAAAGTTTCTTTTTTTGTTTAGAACAGAGATGCTTGAAGAAAATTCATTAAAAAAAATAAAAGAATTTTCCATTATATAACATACAAGAGGACATTGTCATTATAATTAAATGAAACACTGCTGAAAAATTTACAATACATTGGAGCTCCGATTAGTCGTAGCTGGGTTTTCAAGTTCTCTGTTGATTTGCGAAATTATTATCGTATAAATATTGCAATTTACTCTAATTTTCACAGCAGTTAAAAAAAACATTCGTGATTTATTTATTAGAAAACAAAATATCGATTGTATGCAATCTATTGTTTTTACATGTTGAGCTCCTGATGGTAAAAAACAAAACAACTCTTAGTTGCATAGTTAATATCACTACTTTAATCATATCATACTATTATACAAAAGAACATGGTTTTAGTTTGTAACCACTAACCGCGATAACTAATGAACCAATCGTTACCAAATTTTAACTACATCATCTTCATGGTCCCCAGAAGGTTTAAAAATACAATCTATCTATAATACAATCTATCGATTTTTCATTAAAATTTATTTTAAAAAATATTAATACATTAAGAGAAATTTCCAAATTGCGAACTTGTCGTAGCTATGACAACTTAATACCCGTGGAAGCAAGTTGACCACAAAAGCTTTTAGTGTGAAATTATTGAAAAAGTTATTTTGTGAATAAAATCTAAGGGTAGAAAAGTAAAATAGAGTGAAAAAGTGAAACTGAATAACCACTTATAAAAATTTACTGTCTCAAAAAATAATAAAAATAAAAATTTGTTTCAATCATCGCAAGGCCAAACATACAAATATGTGGTAATAGAAACCAGTTGGCCTCCCTTCATCAATTGAATGTAGGATTTTCCAGAACTCGAAATCCTAACAATCAAAGCATTTTGATACCAAAGGGACGCAAAACTCGGAATGCAAATTATTCAAAAGTCCTGTAAATTTATTTGTTCTCTTGCAATAAATACGACAATAGCGCCGTTAGTGAAGGTCAATCATTGCAAGTACGTGGATTGAATTTGGAGAATCCATGTTTTTCTCATCGATAATGATGCGCGTTATATTACGGGGCAGAAAAATCAAGAGATTTGTCTGAATGTATCCCAAATGGAACCATTGTATATCCAAGAGAATTGCAATGAACTTAAAATTGAATAAATAAAAATTTCTTTACAAGTAACCCAAAAGCTTATAATTTCAATAATTGGTAGGAATTAATTAACCAACCACGACGTCTTAAAATTTCTGATTGTTGCAGCGTGGAATTCTAGTCTAACAAAAATATTTTTTATCAGATGGCATCCTTGTTAGGAACAACGTGAAAGCGACTTTATCATCCAAAGGGTTATAAAATCGATGACACGATGACACCGTTCGAGACCATATCATAAAGGGATCACGTCTCAACATCCTTCTCACCCACATTTAGGTTGCTTCCTATTTTTTTGCGATTTCAAAGATATCGGGGCTTAAAGCAAATGGTTAAGCGCATCAACAACAAAAACTTTTACAAACAAAAATTTATGAATTTCTTTTACTTATTTGTTTTATTTTAAAACAATAAACTCAATTTATGATGACATTCCCAATAGGTATTGAAAGCAAATTTTTGATATTGAATTAATATCTTTTTAAGAGTTGAGATGAAAATTTTTCATATTATTTTAAGCCACAATTAACGACTGCCTTGCTAACAATAATGAAAAAAATATGTATTACTTTTAGATTCAAAAAGTACCTAATGACAAAAATATGTTACAATCATCATTTCGGATACAGGAAATTGACCGCAATAACTACGATGTTATAATCAATCTCTGATTCCCAGGTGATATTTATATATTCTTTGCGAAGTCTTGATCACAATGTAGTGAGGTAAGTGCACAATGTTCAAACGCATTTCTTCCGATATTTGATCTAGATACAGTACATAAACTAACCTGAGCCGAGAGTATTAATCAAATTCAAAAGAATTGTTAGTAGTTAATGATTAAACTTTATCATCAATAATATAACATTGTTTTTACAGCGCTTTTAATAAATGGTAATAAGATATAAATAGGTATAATAAGATTTTTGAAAGATTACAGAATATGATCTTTGTACTTAGCCAGGTATCTATTGGCGAAGGGAGGTCGATTGAATGTAGTCAATTGTTGGCTGCTACAACGTATTTGTATGCTTGGCCTTACGATTATTGAAACAAACTTTTATTTTTTTTCGACAAAAAAAATTTCTAAACGGCAATAAAGTTTCACGTTTTCGCTCCATTTTATTTTCCTAGCCTTGGGCTTTATTCACAAAATGACGTTTTAAGCCAATAATTTCATAAATCATTTCATAATAAAAAATGTACCTGATGATAGTATGAGAGCTGAAACGTTGATATAAGGAAAATAAATGTATGGTGAAGCAATTTAGCAAATTTATCGTGAAAATACAGAAAATATTGTATTCAAACTTATACAAGAAATAAGATTATATTTCAACATAACAATAGATGTTTCAGTAGAAAGAAACTGAACAGACAGACAGCTTTTATAAATAAAGAATTTTTGTAATATGAAAAATTAGCTATCCTGGCATAAGCTTCTTCTTTCACCAATTAGCCATGGCAACTAGAAAATCTATCTCTTGTAAAAGTCAGATTTTCTCGGGTATGAGACAGAATATGTAGTTTTTTCACCAATGATGCAGCTAATTTTTTCGTCCTGAAGCAGGTATTTTTTACAATTGTTTTTTCAGTAAATTCTTGAATTCATATGGATCACAAAAACAGCTTTTCTACACCAGTTATGAGGAGAAAAACAAAAAAATCTGAAAGTTTCAATACTACTCCAAAGAGTGAAAGGTACAAACTTTCTGGATCATAACAGAACCAAAAATATCCCGTAGCGAAATTCCCGTTGGAAGTAAATTTGGATCCCTTTTATACTGGAAGTGTGTGGAGGCGGAAAATTGTGCATCAGAAGCAGCGGTCATCTTGGCAATTTCTCATGCCCGCTATGTCAGCATAACCAACTGGGCTCGGCGGTATCGGCTCTTTCCTTTTGGTCAGTTTTATTTCAATATTTAGTTTCATCATTATTTACAAGACAGAATTGGTGAACGATGATAATATTTTGTGCAAATATATGTCTTAAAATAAAATTATTTAGCTACATATTGAAAATAGAAGTTAACGATTAGAAGAAAATAAATAAAAACAATAGACAGCTGATAAACACAAATAGGTTTCAACGAATAATTGCAAATTTTCTTTTAAAATCAACTAATTAAAGTAATAAAATAAACTAAATTATATCGATCATTAAAACAACGAATCTTCGGTTGAACCGCGTGACTTTGTAATATATTGGTCATTCTCACAAAAGGCCCTTTTGTCTCCTATGAAGCTTACTTCAATTTGGAATACCTCACGATTCTGAGACTTACATGTCACAAAAGTATATACATATGTATATATATATATATATATATATATATATTATATATATATATAATATATATATATATATACATGTTGTGCTTTATTATGTACATATATTGTAACACCACATGCTATTATAACATTCCATTCAGCTATAGAGAGGATAGAGGTTCTTCGAATGACCTTATTCTAAAAATATTCTATTTTAATATTAATACAGGCATCGATAGATCCTAGCTATTAAATCAAAATATTTTTAATTGTATTTAAATTTCCTGGCAAAAAAAATGGTGCTAGAATTAGTTTATAGTTATTGTTTCTAAACTGTCCCATAGGCTATAGTTCATTTCTCCCGGGTAAGTTTCGAATCAAAATTCCATAAATCTGCTTGGGCAGGAAAATAATGAAAAACCCTTGGTCGGAAAGTTGGATTTCTGTTGGTGATGTTCATTGATTTTCATTTTCCTGTACCCTACTGTATTTACAGGGTAAGTCTTTTCATTACTTATTTATTCAATTATGAATTCTTGTATGAATGCAAACACCTAGATTTTTTTTCTTTTAATGGTATTTGAAAAAAGCTGTAATATTCCTACTTCAATCAGTTCATTCCCCTCTGTTAATGTGAATCAAAAATGGCTGGGGAGTGAAAATACTGCCACTGGGATGAAACTTATGGCGAAATTCAGATTACGATCAGGAGCGAACGCAGATTTTTTTTGGGGGAAGGGTATTTACTTTTTTACGGGGGGAAGGGAGGAAATTTAATAATAAGAAGGCAAGTAATCACCTAAAGATCTATATTCGCCAAATTGGTAATAAGTTTTAAGGATAAGCATGAATGGAATGTAACATATGTTACCAATCATTCCCCCCTCTCTGCGTACGCCACTGCTCACGATGAAGCATTGATTCATTGTTATTTCAGTGACAATTAAAAATAAAATATGCCGCTGAAAAAGAAGCATTTCATTTTGCCGGTAGTTGGCAGCAATACAATTTTCGTACAGTTATAGTGAATTCCAGGAAAAACGAAACGTAACTCTCTATCAACACTGTCTTTGCTCTTTATAATGAAATCTTGATCATGGATCTGTTATTATTTGTGTACAATTCATTGGACTGCATCAAAACATATCTACCTGGATAAGTACTTCAGTTTTAGGTCAGGTGTATTTCAAATCTCCGAGTAAGACTGCTTGCTTTAGACAGCCGAAGGAATAATACAACATAAAAATTAAAAAACAAAAGTGTCAACTTCTGTGAGGATGACCCATAATTAAATTCATCCGAATTTAATGAATCAAAGATTACCGCTTTGTAGATATAGTTTCTCTAACTTTTCAAAACCTTTGTAACAGAGTAAAGTTTTAGCACATGTTCTTCTAGTATTGGGTAATGAAGAAAAATGTTTTACCAGAAGATACATATTGTTTCTGTTTGTATCGTTTTTCAAAGATACTACTTATCTAGTTTTTCCAATTGCGAGATAGTAGATGATTCTAATGTGATATCTGAATAGAATGAAATATACTAAACAAACAACGTTTAAATTAAAATCAGTGATGTTCAATTCCTCTTAGTGTTAATAAAATGTTAAAGTTGCGCATCGGAAAAAACACACAAGAAAACAAAAACAAAACCACAACATATACATAAAAACAGTTTAATATCATCCCTCTTGATTACATATCTTTCTTCTTTTCTTGTCTCTCACTAAATTTCCATAACGTTAATTAGTAGGTCATTAGGGGGAGAAATGTGCCGGCTCAGGCACTAACGAGACGTACATGTATTTTTTTCCAGTGAACGGATAAAAAAAAAAAAATAATAAACCAAGGCTTTCCCTTCGAGCTGTAAATAGCTAAAAGACCAGAATATAATTTTCAAAAAATATTTTTATCTTTGATTACAAATTTTTCGATTCTAAATAAGACGTTAATAAAATAACTTTTCTCTAAAAAAAAATATCGTCAAAACTTGCTTTTTTGACAAGATTATTTATTTTTTTCGTATTATCTCCAGATCTAAATCTGGATGCTTCTTCCATAGATATCTGAAATAGAAACCGTTAGAAACCGGCACATCTAAAACCGGATCATAATTTTAATTTGCCAAAATATTCCAAAGTTCTTTGCCAACCAGTTTCCTTCAATTTATCATTAATAATATGGAATCTAAATATTCTATACATTTTGTTGTTGTGTTTCAGCTATTTTCTTTAAAATTAAACGATGGAACTCATCGAGAAGCGTACATTCCTCAAGATCTAGAGAAAACATAGGATATTTAATTTTGTTTATCCTCCATATATTATTATTTTTTATATTCATTATTGTTTTACTTTTGCACTTTATAGAAGGTCATCGGAGGGAGGTTAGGTGCATTTTAAATCCATTTAAGAGCTCCTAGGGCATGGTTTTAGTGGTTTCGGGAATGCCTGTTTTTTTGGGTTTAAAGTCTTGACCAACTCCACTTAAGGCAGACAGGACGGGTTACGCTACAAGTTACCAACCAATTCTAGCCAGAGTAGGAAGATTGAAATTCGTTCCGAGGATCCGCCACAAAATAAATTTCAACCCGCCATTCGAACAATTGCCAAAACGAGAATGTCTGATATATACTCGTATATATATATATATATATATATATATATATATATATATATATATATATATACATATTATTATTGTTATTTTATTTTTTAATAAAAACGAGGTAATATAAAGATGTACTTGGCACTATTTTTCCAAGAGCTTTAGCTACGAGATTCATGTATACGAGTTTCATATATTACACATTAAAAGGTGTTTAATATAAAAATAGAGTTAGTTATAGTTCTGAAACAAGAACTTTTACTTGACTGATTGAGTAACTCCGGTTTTCATAACAATTAAACGCTTTAAAAGTATTATGAATGGAGGTGATATGTAACGTGTGTCTAATAATTTTTAATGCAACGGAAAAACAGCTGTAATCCGTTGATAATTAATTTTTACAAGGAATAGTCATCAACTGTCGGCATTTTTCATTTTTGATATGTTTCGAAAAATCAACTCCTATGCTATATAACTTTCAGATAAACCAAACCTCAGTTCTTATTTAAGCCTTTTAATGACGAATGACCAAAAAGCGATTCTCAAATATTTCACTTACTTCCTATTGAAATACAATCAGAAATTAATAACACACAAATAGAGCGCACACGATTTTTTAATCAAAATAAATTATAAAACTAGTAAACTAAAATATGAATCCATGTTATACCACTAATTTTTCTATGTTTTTTCACTATATTGTTATATTTGTTGACATAATGTACTATAAATTTGAATTTTACTGATTCTGATAAAATAATGCGGTGCAAAATTGTTAGAAAGTAATTTTACACCGTTTACTGCACTAAATTCATGAAAATAAAATAGTTTTTATTAAAAAAATATTTTATTTATTTTATATTGCTACTGCATTTGAAAGTTTTTTCCTTGTTTAAAGGCTTAGTTGGAACCAGGTAAAGCATTAAATAAGATGAACTGTTTCTTCTAATTTACGCTTACTAAATAAATAAAAATCATCTTGTGTCTCTTACCAGTTGAATTTTCAACTACAATATTTTCTAATACATCTGATTGGAATTTCCTCCATGATTTTACTTCTGTTGACATAGGCATTTCAATACTAAATTTCACAAATAATATCAAGGCTTATTGTTTATTTTCAATTAACTCATTTTTTCATTTCAAATTAAAAATATAAAAAAGCTAACAAGAATAGACTATATCAAAAGAGGGCATCCACTGTATCTGAATGAAGTAACGACTGAAAGATTTTATTCGTATGAGGGTCCTTCTCATGAACAAGTCTCATTCGCATTTTTTTACTTTGAGGTTGCTTTTACGTGTCTCTAATCATTATGGAGTTGACTTCAATTTTTGTGTATATTATTGGTGAGTACACCTATCGTTAGTAAATAGTGAATTGCCAAATATTTACATTTACAGTAAATTATGGATAAAATAGAGTTCATAAAGAACTTATGTCTCCAGAGAATGGAGAAAACGAGAGCATTAAGTATGTCACCACTATTATTTCGGCTGATATAATATGGATAAAATAGAGTTCATAAAGAACTTATGTCTCCAGAGAATGGAGAAAACGAGAGCATTAAGTATGTCACCACTATTATTTCGGCTGATATACGTTTTATGAGTTGGTAACCCTGAACTCCCCTGAGCCAGGACGGCACAATATTTCATATTGTAGCGGTTTTGCTCTGGAATCCAGAACCTACAACTGAAACCATAGTGGTAACATATTTGAACAATCGCTCTTAATATACTCTGGATACATAAGTCTTGATTAACTTACCAACCATTCATGTTCAAAAATGTTCAAAAATTTTAATACCATTATCTTTTTTAAAATAGTAAATAAACCAAGAAACTTTTGGTTTGTAAGAGCTACTTTCAGTTGGAGCTAGGATTTTCATCATCGATGTATGCCAATGCGGACAGTAACCTACATGAGAATTTTGAATTTTAAAATTTACTTAAAATGTAAATATTTTGGCCGTTCACTATTCACTAATGATAGATGCATTAACCAATAATATATACGAAAATTGGAGCCAACTCCATAATAATTACAGGCAAAAAACAACCTCAAATTCACAATACGGGAAATTGACATGTCTCATGAGAATGACCCAGGGTTGAACATTATTATTTAAATTTGTTAAGTCTACGGAAGTTAGAAGAATGCTTCATGATTGGCCCAACTCATTCCAATCACAATGAAAATGACTTGGAATGCATACATAGTGAGTGCATTCTATAAGAATTTCTTATTCGAAAGAATAGAGAATAAGAAAAATGGAGAAATAAAATCTATTCCGGCGCCTCGCCGAAGAATCTGTTCACAAATTACTGGTTCTTAGGCAACACGTTCATCGGGTTCACGATCTGGGGAAGAAGAGCGTGACTTCTATTCAATTCTCAGTTTTATTTCCCGCCCTGCTTCCTCCGATTCCAACCTTTATTCCACTTATTCACTCCACCTTCGCAACCTTGACTCACCGAAGGAACTGGTTTAAGATGTTTTCACATTTTAAATGTTATTTTAATTTTATATATATAGAGAGTACTTGAGAAGGTGAGTACTAGAGATCCTTCTGCATCGAACCTGAAGAGCTGAAAGCCCAGGCTGAGAAGGCAGCAGATACTCGAAACCAACTTGGGATTAGAAACTGGGAGGCGGTAATTAGTGAGTAAGCGAGTTTGGTGTACTTGGTTTGAACCGATTTTAATTTTTTTTGGAAATGGGCATATGAGGTTCTCAGTTCATTTCAAGCAAAAATAATTTCGTTTGTATTTTTCAAGTAATAGGAAACACCAATCCTTACGAGAAAATATAAAGGCGGGTAATCTCTTGTTTTTCGTTTGGTAATGACTAAATATTTTGGAAAAAATAAATCAATGCTTCAAATATTGGTTTATAAATAGCATTAAAGAGGTATTAAGGTATACTTTGTTTTTCTTTCACATTCAAACCAATCCAGAATAATAAATTTAGAATTCTTAGAATCTATACATTCCTTAGGAGAAAAAAATAGATTCAGCTTAGCGTAGATGACCGGAATATTGCAAGGAATCCACACCAGATCGCATCGAACCAAGAAAAGAAGAAATATTAGCAATGACACATTTCCTACATATTTTAGCGGTGACTTCAATTAGACCGACAAGTTTCCCATGATTCGCTTTCGAGATTAATAGGCTTGACAAATACAACTTCCTAACTAGTATATAATCCAGTTTTTCATTTGACACCTAAGGACGTAGATGTAATTATTGTTAGTGACCTCAATTGAAACATAATAATTATCAATCTCAGATTTTGTAAGAGGCGCGCTGCCACCTCAGCTATACGTATTCTTATTCTATCTAGTTATATTAAATATCAGTTTTAAGTATGACATTAATAATGTATGAGCACAATGACAATTAATAATTAATAAATTATCAATTAATTAGTAATTTAAAAATGAATTTACTTTTGTAATAAATGGACCAATGTTCCAACAAGATTAATACTTTTCAATTTTGAATTTTCCCTTTCTGAACTTCTTAGGCTTAAAAACTGAGGTTATTCACAACCAACCAGCCAACCAGCGACAAATTAATACTTTTCATAGTCTATTATAAAAAACCGTATTTATAACTGCCGATGCGATACCAAATTAATCCTAACCTTGAAGGAATTTTTTTTTTTTATTCTTAGAAACATGGTTCATTGGAAGAAACTGTAGTAGCTAAGAAGTTGATTGAATCGGTTATTTCGGGAACAACAAATGTGAAATTTTCACGATTTCACGCAAACAAATATTTATCATTAAAATTTTAATAGATAAAAATCTACAAAAAATATACGGTGTGAACAATCAGTCTGTAGCTTACCTATGCCAGGTTTTAAAAATACAAATATCATTATTTTTTTCTCCTTATAAAAACATTTGATGTTAGGAAATTTACTGAACTGTCAGAAAAATTGTTGTTATGCCAAAAACTTAATACCAATACCATATAAGCACAACATCCTAAGATTTATAGGACGCAGTAAAGTTTTAAGGACAGCTCCAAAGAAGTATGTAAACATTTCTTTTCATATGATTTCCTTTTGAGACACTACTCAAAGCACCCAAGATATGGAACTAATTAATAAATAGCTAAGACGCATTTATTATTTTTTTATTTATTCATTCATGTGTGTTCTGGAAGGGAAAATAAATTCTGTGACTGTAGAGAGGTACAAAATCATTTTTCAAAGCTGAAATTTCACGTAACATAAACAGCAGTAACAATTAAACAAAACTGTGTCAAAATGTCACTGGGTTAAAAAGGATTTTCCGGATTTTCTTTTGGTAGGCTTCGATCGAGGAAACTAACCTTGGATTGGAGAAATCAGGTCATCGGACGATTGAAACTTCTACGCGACCTGAGAAGAAGAATACAACGGGGAATAAATACAATTCGTGGGTTAATCCAACCAGCGTCCTATACAACTATTAGCTGGAACAATAGGGATCCGAATTCCTTTCTTCCTTCGAAACAAGATTTATTTCCTTTCTTAATTAAAATCAACTAACATAGATGGTTATGATCCGTAATCAGTAGTTATTAGTGGAACAAACAAGTTCTAAACACCGATCTTTTAGTTCTTAGTTAATAATAGGTTACTATCCGTTGCCTACCATGGGTAGAAGCAAAACACTACAAGGATCAAAACATTGTTCGGTTTTATAAATAAGAATGTATAAGGCATGTGTTACACAAAGAAATTTAAATTGCCTGTTTAAGGGATAGAAAGGCACGTAGCCAGTGGCAGGGAGCTTGAAGGGCTCCAGTCTCCATTAAAAAAAAAAAAACTTTATTTTTTAACTGACTTTAAAAGATTTCAGCATGAAATATAAATTATCAGTCTATTCTAACCAGAGTGGGAAGGCTAAGATTAATTCAATGAGTCCATCACGAAATAAATTTCAACTCGCGCAGGCCGGAATCGAACCGGCACCGCAGCAGACTCGAGGCTGCTAAGATGACGCCTTAACACTCTCGGCCATCACAGTCTCCATCAAAAGAGGTTAATTCTATTTGAACAAAAATCGAGTTGGCTCCTTCTCAAAATCAAACAGAGACCAAAAATTATAGTCCTCTCATAAGTAAAGTCCTGACTACGCGCTTAGGAAAAGAGTCGAACTATTCTTTTATTGAATTTCCTCATTTGACGGAAGGACCTAGTATCAAGATCACTGTTCCAGAAGTTGAGAGCGATGAATACCGGGAGAAAGAAAGAAAAAGCTCATCAGATCGGTTTGAACACCGTTAAGGAGAGCATGGAAATTATACATTCAGTAACGCACTGATTCTTAGAGCCTTACCGGAATAGTTCTTCTTTTCTTTCTGTATGTAAATTTAGTATATCTGATGATAGTTAGATAACTCAAAACTTTCCGAGATGGTATAACAAATGTTCTGAATCCAATTTCAATCAGCTATTGATTGTGGTTTTATTCAGAAGTAGAAACTCTAAAATTGATAATTATTTAAAAAACAAAAACAAACATAATTCTGGGGAGTTCGGTCAAAAACTACCGAGTAAATAATAAATTGGGAGTGTTATCTCCAACATACTCATGACCTGATCTGCCTCTACTCTATTTGCTTTGAAGAAGTCTACAACGTAGCACAACGGTTCACATTAAATAGCAATACACTTTTTACTATATATTTTTTAACCGGACAATCAACTATCTTATTTCTAATTCAACTATTTTATTACGTAATAATAAAAAAAAATTGCTTAGTTAATTAAAATAGTTAACTAAAAATAGCTTAAATATAGAGTGATAATTCAACTGATTGACACCTATGAAAAATTAATAGACAACAATTGAAAAAGAGTACTATAATTGAAGTTTAATATGATCAAATAAACCAAGTTAGTCATATCCGGTCAGATCCTTGGAGGATCTAACCAGCAAGAACTAGAGGATCGCGACTGATTCTTGACCACGCCAATCGTCGGTGTGTCACCTGATTGATCTTACATACAGGTTTTTTGAAGGTTGAGTAGGCCAAGGAAGCCTACCAAATCACTGTATCCATCCTGACAAAGCTTGTCTTACCTATATTGCTGGAAACCTGTAGCTATAATAGTGTTATAGTGTTAATGCTACCTCCCTTCCATTAAGAACCACACATCTCAGTATATTAATATAAAAACTTTGATGGCTACACTCCAAGTATATATAAATGCCAAGAGGATAAGCCCCACCAATATTCAAATTTAACTTTCTAAAAACACTACTTTGTCTTAATGTTATCGGTTTTTAGGAACGTATTCCTCATTCATTCCTCTTTTCAGGTTCCACGATTGCCAAAATGTTTCTGGATTGCATCCTATAAACACGACGAATGCAAAATAACACGAATAATATGATCGGAAATTTTAACAGCGTATAATCAGCGTTCATACAGGAATGATTATACCATGAAAGAAATATGGATGGCTGAACAAGATAAATGCTTACCAACGGATATACGTAATTCTTCCCGTTGAACAAGGAATCTTGGCTCATGTACAATACCTTTCTCAAGGTGAACCAATAAAAAAAAAAATCTTTAGTACCATGCTTAATAACATTGAGCCAATTAAATTATTAACAAATAAATAAAACATGTTGTAAAGACTGATGAATCATGAATTGTTTCCACCGTTTGCTTAGTAAATCACAATATGGGTTGGGTTTTAAGATCGATTATATATCCCTTTTGGTCAAGTAAAGCATAATAACAACGTTTGAGTTAATCCTGAAAATATCATTATCGTTAACGTTTGAATTATTTAAATGTTTCAAGTAATTTACCATTTTGTAACGATTAGTCTTTTTCATAGTAACAAATCGAGTACAAACAGATATGAAAAAAAGTCAATATGATAACAGTTAAACAGCATCGATACACATATGCAATAAAAACAATTTGCAGAGAGGTAAGTTTCGAGGAAGAAATTCCATGCGTTGATGTAGAAAATAATTGCAAGAAAAAATTCCAAGGACAAAACCTTTGGCAGTCTCACACTAAGCGAAAAGAGGATGAGATTATACCGAATTTTTAATTGAAAAATTCGGTATAATTTAAATTTTAAATTTAAATTTACAAAATAATTGATATAATTATAAATTAAAAATGAGAAGTAATAACAATGGACTCACGGTATGGATAAGGCGGCATGTGATAAGAGTATTATTGTATCGCACTTGCCTCACTCACAGAACTGACTGAGCCGTGCAACAGGTGCCTCGGCCCCCACCAGCGTGGAGCAGGTGTCAGGCGGGGGGCGTTAGTACGTTATCAAGCGGTGCTACGCAGAATATAGCTCGGCCGTTGGGAACTGGCGGCAAGACATACAAGAAGAGGAGGAACAAATCTCAAAGGAAGAAATGTGATGAAAAGGCAAACTGAGGAGGTTCAACAATTTCTTCAACAATTCACAATTTATTTTATTTTCACCTCTCAGGTAAGATTCATCCCAGGTTGTTCTGGTTATCATACAGAAAACTTTCCTCTCAGAAGCCTACAGATCTTGCTTTCCATGGAGACTACAGAGCACAAATTATCGTAGAAGAAACTCTCAGTATTAAGACGCTGTGCATCTACCATATGAGGCACTTCGAGATTTGTTGGTATTTCATTATTCTTCAAGCACTGGGGATCAGCTAGGATTCACCGGTAGGTCGGGACATATCAGTCCTTGCGCCCATTTTTGCGCCCAGAGGTCCCGACCTCTGGGCGCAAAAAAAACATTTGTTTAAATAACAAAGTAAATGTATATGATGAGTTATTTAAAGTCTTCATTTTCATAACTGTTATTATTATGCGATAAAATTAAAATGGTCATCATAACCAGAAGTAACTTTGCTGGACCCACCGCTCCCCTTCGATAGTGTGGAGAAGAGGCGACAAAAGCTCTGAAGTGATTAATTTATAGGACACTGGTATGGCTACATGTCGCATAGCTTGTATGGGACTGTACGGAACATCCATGTCGCTGGTTTCCCAATAAAAATGGGATACAAGATAGAACCGAGAGAGGCGGTAGTAGTTCAAAGAGTATTGGCATCCTAGTATTAATTTTATAAATTTATAATAAAATGGTAACAATAAGAATTATATCATTCTATTTAGATTTTAACAGTATGGCATTCTAGGATTAATTTTATCTTATAATTTTAATTTTTCTAGAAGATTAATAGCGTGAACTAAGCCTCCAGAAATAAATTTCCTCTCCAGCACCGTTTATCTTTAGGTTTTTTTGAGCTAATGTCATCAGTAAATTATGGGCACACAAATTAATACTACACAGAGAAATTTATTGTGACATGGTGCACCACCAAGTTACATAATGACTCAGTAAGTGTGAGCAAAAGACATTTTTATCGCGATAGTATGGGATTGTATGGAACTCTGACAATGTCCCATAAATTGTCCCTTGGTGTGTACTAGACTTTATTAGGCCTAGGACTGCCCAAACTTTAAATACAACTCTGATTGGAACCACCCTTATTATAACCAGTTGTATTAGTATTTCAAATGATAAACTCTTATTTGTGGATTAAAGTATATTAACTGATAATTCTTTTTTTTCACTTGTCTGTTGAATAAATGAAACATAAAACCGAATTGATCTGTCTGAAGGATACCAAATGAATTAAAAACGTTATAGAACCCAATTTTCAATTTATTGTAGGGGCAGTAAATGGTTTTGGATGTATAAAGATTTTTTTTAAAAGTTTACCTTCCACTTCCATAAGAAATCAAACAAGCAGGAAAATCATGTTTTCAAACTGATGTCTATGACAAAACTTGAAGAAAGGGTTCAGAAAAAAAATTCAGTTTTATTCCTGATAAGGTCCCTATTTCCTGATTACCCAAGTGTTGATTTGAATATTTAAAAAAATAACCATGTTGAATTTCTCCACAAATATGTTTAATTAATTTAATTAGTTATAATATTTTATAAAACGAAATAACTGATTGTTAATTGGGGGTTATAATTTAAAAGGCTTAAGGTTTTTCGTTTAACCATTTTAAGTATATCTTTAACTTGAAAACAAATATTTATTAAGAAAATAACAGTGAAATTCATGTGAGCATAGTTCTTTATCAATACCATTAATTTTGAGTGTGATTGCCTTCTCTTTAGTACTTCGTTTTTATTCATATTACTTGACGAGACTCATCTTCAAAGTTAATATTTTTCTTACAATTAAGTTATTAAATTAAATATGCTAATTAATTAACAGTTCAGTTCCGCAAGAGGCTGTTGCCATACCAGGCGTGAGAAGCATTTCTCACAATTATGACTGTCGTAATTCCCGATGAAGAAATGGGAAGGAAAAATTACATGATAGATAAATGTATTAATTAATGTTTCTTAGAATAAACGCTGAGTTATTTTTTCCACAATGAAAGATATGAATATGAAGTTATAAAAAGACAAAATATTTGGAATCATTTAACGATACCAACAGCTAAATTAAAGGCACAGTCTAGAACTAATCTTCAATTTCAAATGACAGTGAGAGAGACAAAACGGATGAGATTTACAACCACAGCGGTTCCAACACTGCCTGGATGTTAGACAACTTGGCATGACAAAATGATTCGGCAATATGAGGTTCCTTCTTTCACATCAACTGGAATATGCTTCCCTTTGAAACTTACAACAATTTATGGAAATTAATTTTAGCAAACCGCATTCTATAAATAGCCTCAAAAAGACTGACTATATGGGGTAGCAACCCCTTGATTCCGAAGTAGTGCAACGATGACACGAGCATCTTCATATTTAAGGGAAAAACTATATACTCCCTAAAACAGTAAATAAATAGTTACAGGAAGCATTAAAAAAATAGTCTTTTTATGTTACAATTATATATATAAAATGAAATTCTCTTCATGAAACACTCAAAAGAAAAAAAAAATTCGTGAGCAACAGAAGTCCGTCACTAAAGTCGTATTTTCACTAAAATAAAAATATAATATAAACGGAGGAGTGAGAAAAAAGACAGTTCTCTAACATACCGAAGTTTACCTATACGTTTATTATATTGTTCTGCATCTCCGCCGACCTTCGATACAGAAAATGGAGGTGCTCAAATGTAACGGGGGAAAAAAATATGTATCAGACATCTCTTAAACTTCTATAATCGTGCTCTCGAGGTTATGAAACGGATAGAAAACGCAGTCCCGCCGCTCACCGTCGACCTTCGACCCGTTGCAATAATCTATTTTTTGGGGTGAAAACACGACTAAAAATGCTTAGGAAAACAAACACAAAAACATAAATATGATTGGCATATTAATCTCTTCATGAAGGAGTTGAAGATCTACTTCTCGGATGAATTTCTTCACCTCTTATCGGTATTTCTTAGTTATCCTTCCCGTTCAGCTAACAGTTATATACATGCAGAATGATTCTTACGGTATACTTCTTAATACTACCGTATAGTTCTTATGAAATACTTCTTCTAGCACTTATTTAAGTTGAAAAATAACGTATGTAAGCATAGCTTCTCTTATCCCGAGAGCCAACATGCAAAACGTCTAATAATTTCATGCTAATGTTTTTGGAAAGCTTCGTATTGTCAAATCCTTCAACAACAGACTATAACTAAAATATATACCCATTACCTTAGGAATAAAGCGCAAAGATGCCATCTTCAGAATGTCCGACAACCGTCCTCCGCTTATTTTGTCCTAGATATTGTCTATCTTAGATGAGCCGAATATTAACCGGCTTACATTATGCAACAAATCATCCTGGTATTAGCTATGCAATCATTAATATTAAAAGATTCAGTTTTATGATAAGGCTCAAGGCATCCCTCCATTTTCACGCGATGTTCTTATCACCCTATCAAGGTCTAAGTTTAACAGCATCTCCCTGCCTCTGACCTGTTCTAACTTAAAAGGCCTCAGATAATTTCCTCGTATCAAGACTCTGCATTTAGGATCATTTGTACATGCCTACATCAATCTCACCAACTTTCCAGGAATACCCAGCTCAGTGATCATCTTCCAAAATATCATACGCTAGAATTACAGGCTGCTTTGAATGCGACAGATAAGGCGTGACCATCCTTTTCAACTTCCCATCGTTGTTCAAGTAGGATGGTGTGGGACAAGTGCGCATTCAATTTTACAAAGTTCCACTAACCAGGATTGTAAAATGTTTATTTTTGATATTTTTCAAATTTTTTTAGGAAGGTTTTCTAATTTAGTTGGAAATGTACACTTTACACTTCCAAAATTTAATTACACTTCCAAAATGGTAACTTTTATCATCCAATTTAATACATTAGTTAACGTTTCGGGGCATTGATCCTCATCTTCAGACCTTAAATTGATTTATTTACAAGGATTTATCATTGTTCCCCAAGTCACATATTAAATACCAATTAAAATAATAATTTACAATTTTTATTAGAAACAGAAGCACTGCTTTGCTTATTTTTAGTACTAGAGTTTTCCTATTTTTTTTTTTTTTTTTTTTAAATATTTCTTTGATTACTATGTTTAAATATTACATTCATACCTTTTTACCACGTACATAGTGATGCGATTAATAATTTAATTGAATAGTACTTAGTACGTACTTGTCCCTGCCTTAAGGGGTAAGTGCGTACAACGTATCTGGAAGACTCATTATTAAACCAGGAGCGGTTTTGGGCAAGTGCAAAATAGTTCAGTTTTCCGAGGATTATTACACCGAAATAATCATCGAAACAAGTTAAAGCTTGTCTGAAATTCAAATTATACAATCTTCATTCAGTTATGAAAATGGGATGTGCAATATACCACCGTACCTATTTTAGTTTTAGTACCTCAAAGAGTTAAAACCTTGAGAGAGGGAAGAGATGTTGACCAGCATTCTATTGTTTTAAAATATTTATTTAACAATAATATATACTTACCATAAACATTTTGTGTAAAATATAATTATAATCTAGTAATCAGAAAAAAACATGAATAATATATTGAAGCTTAAGAATTTTTTTTTTTATTTTTTTTTAAACTAGAAGATGCAACTTGAACTGCCAATTTAATTGGCAGTTTCCCTCGTCTCAGCTTAATTACAATTCCTTTTCAATATTCTACAACGATCCAATTAAAAAAAACATCCTTTGCAGACTAATTGTGAAACGGAAGCGATCTAATAAAGACGCAACTTTATAATCTAACTCGAGCTGAGACAGGCGGTAAAGTGACAAGATTACTAATACGGTAGTGGCTAATAACCCGCCCGATTAGAGGCGGAATAATATTATACAGTTGCACTCTAAGCTATCTTATGAACAGGCCCAAAGGGAGCAACCATCGTGAGCCTCTCCCATCGTGGGAAAGCGGCTGAGTCCTCAGAACCAGTCCCAAATATCGACACCACTTTCTAACGACAACCCAACATTGTTATTATTCCAATTTGTGATGTTAATGGATATCTAAATGAAATAAATCGGGTTGTCTTCGCTTTATTAGGCGGCCGTAGGAACCTACATTCCTCATGAGGTCTTTTTATCTGAGATTCCTTGTATTTAATCTTTGAAAAGTGGAAGTCGCTGTTCGTCGTTAATATTGGAAAACACAACAGATTTAAATAAGAAGGTATTTAAAGATAGAAAGTTTTTGTTGTTTATGAATTAATATGAACGCGTGCCTATTAGCACAATCAGCAAATAGAATGACGTATACAATCTGAAAAGATGGATGGGTATCTCCCAGTGGGGAGCTGCGGTGGTTAGATCTGATCATCATATATCGTCCAGACTTGTGGTATATTTACTGGGAAAGCTTAAATAAATTAATTCAAAACAGAGAGCCCAAGCAAAAACATCATTTGAATCAAAATTATAACTAATATACTCTTATTATTAAGTTATTGGAATAAAATGTGGTTTCTAAGTTGTAAGCAAAAAATAATTTTTACTTTTTTTATTTTTTATTTATACTTACTAAAAAAATTAGAGGTGGCAAAGTTGAAATTCATAAACAGCATCCTAAATAACACAAAGAAGAAAATTTTCAGAGCTCCCCATTTGATTAGACTCCATTGGACTAAGAGCAAACGCTCCTAAACGATATCCCAGACGAAAAAAGTACACATATGTAAGGAATTTACTCTTCTTTAATTTAGTATGGGTTGATATTGCTAAAAACAATTATGGTTTTCATGCAATAGGGGAGAAAAAAACGAAAAAAGGTTAATTTCATTTTTTTTTTTTTTATCCTTTCGGGTAAAATTTGAGGTAAGAAAGTCAAAAGCTATCATGTTTTGACATAATTAGCATGATTTAAATTTATCAAAAAGAATCCTCCTATTATTAGTATTTATGGCATTCGCAACAGTTATGGATACGAATCGTCCATTAGAAACTTCCAAGACGGTCTTTAATTAGGTGATTTCATAGTTATTTACTAACCATGTTGGAATACTTACAATTAATTCATAAAATTATATTTTATAACATTGCTTAAAAATCAATTTTTCTTTTTTTCTGTAAAATCATGGATTTGACATATAAGAGGTTTCATGGCGGTAATGTTGAAATGATGATTAGAAACAACATACAAAAAGTCTGACGTTCGATTTAACTCAAAACCTCAAAATGTAACTATAAATTATTTATACTTCATTCTTCTTAGTCTTATTCTTCTTTCGCTTCTCCCTTTTGCGCCTCTCAGCGTAGGAGAGAGAGCATAGCCACGAACTCCACTCTTCTCTGTTTCTTGCTAGATTCCGACCCGACGGAGATCTTAGCCTCTTCCTCTGCAAAGTCTATCGATATATTCCAGATGCGACACTCTTGGTCGTCCTCGCCAAGGTTACAAAATGGACTTGATACCTGAATTAATAATAATAGCTTTATTACTCCTTTAAAGCATTCATATTTATAATGTAAGCCAACAATTAATAGAGTACATTGCATATTGCTTTTTTCCAAAATATAGCAGACAAATCTATCTTTGACAGCTTAGGATTGGCTATTAAACATTTTTCTCACTGGACAGCGGAAACCTCTTCATGACTTAAAGAACAATAAACTATTTTAGCGAAAGCCACTTTCTGAAAGTAATCAGCCCAAGTTAACACTCTTAATTTCCACTATATTCAAGCGATAATGTGTCGAATTATTTATACAACTTCCTTTCACAACCTTCCAGTTTCCAGAATTCGCATTATTCTTTGATATGTCTGTAAGAATTGTGAATAAGCGTGTAAGTCGACTTCTGACAAAAATGTGTTAGGTCCACCACTGGATTTAAAAAGTTCACTTCTACGTCGTGCATAAACGGCTAAATTAGAAACGAAAGTGGTAGAAAGATATTTGAAATTACAAGATTCACAAAAAGTCTCACGCTAATTAAAATTGCCGTCTTGAAAAGTTATAATTTTCGATTTACTCACTTGTTCAAAATTCTTAAATATATTAACCCCCTAATTTTAAAGAGTAGGACCATTCCATTAATAAATGTCATTCATTATCAATCAACATTAAGGATTTATAATTAGTCATACTACATGATTTTCATGTCCAAAATATTGTTTTTATAAATAATATTTTTAAAATTGGCTGAACGGCAATCCGTTAATTTAAGACAATTAAATTGCAATGGTACTAACTCAATTTCAGGTTTATTCTCTTGACTAATGTATACATTACAGTATCAAATTTAAATAAATGCCACTAAAAACTTTTTTATTACAATTGTGTCAGAAATGTTAAGAATAAAACTAAACAAGAAATATATTCATTATTCGTAATATAAAATACAGTAGATAAACTCGCCAATTACATTTCGATTCTAGTTAATAATTCAGCAGCCTATGGTTGGGAATAGTTAACGGGACGCAGAGGATACGGCTCTATCAGCGATCTTCAATCACCATTAAGATATAAAATGGCCCAACTTCAATAAAATATGTCTTCTGTTGTGATGTGGGCTACTCCATGTAAATTCGCCTTGGGAGGACAGGGCTATGCAAATGAGATAATAAAGTATTACATTAGTCACTCTATCTTACAACGCAATATACATCTCCACGGTCCGGTGTTAAAAATTAGCAGATTACGAAATTGAAAATATAAATAAAATGCTGATCATAAAACTGACTAATTAAATACAAGCCGAAGTGCATAAAATAGGAACTAGCTTTAGAATAGAAAAAAAAAAAATTTCAGGTACTAGATTTCTCGACTAACTTTTGATTTCAGGAGCCATACATTTGAATATATTTTTAGAAAAAAATACTATCATTGGTGACCAATAAATTTCAATTTCGGAAAATACTTTAAGGTTTCTTTATTTTTATTTCTTTAAATTGTAACCTTCATGTTAGAAGTTACTTACGAAGGCGTTATCATCATCGAATGGTAGAACGGTGGCAATTATATTTATGATAGGATTGTGCATATGCTTGAAGCTTAAATTTTTGTAAGTAATAATTATTTATTTAAGTAGTAATGAATTAAAATTGAAAACATGAGTGGATGCTATGTACGATGTTGATGCTATATTAAGTATCGCAAAGTTGTGAAACTTAATTTTTTCTTACGAGTGCAGGTATCATGTTCTTATCTCAGCCTTGCACCTAACATTACCTACCCAAGATTCTTGGTTAATCGTAGATCTCTCAGTGGATTTGATAGGCCATATTTTTAAATAATTACAAAAATAAAACTTTAAAGGCCATTTTCTTAAAATTTTAAAATTCTAACATAACAGCTTCATCTATTCAATTTATCAAATGTATTGGCGCGAAAATGGAAATAATCTCAAAACCCGCAAAATGGTCCGTCTAAGCCTACATTAGCAATGTTCGACCTGGTTCTTCTTCGTATCAATGCCAACATAAGTTTTAGCTATTGTAAATCGGTGTTGGCTGTAAAAAATGTTGACTTAATAATTTAGAATTACATATTATTATATAATAAGAATTTATAACAATATTGACGAATGCAATCATTTTCATAATGCTCCTCTAATTACTAATTATTAAAGTAATATTTAAAAAATAAAATAAAAGTATTCTTCTGCCAAGAAATTTGGTCTTATTATCAAAACAATTAATTTAATGTTAATAATAATATTATTAGATGCTTTTTTTCGTCCTTCCTGTGTCATCAAATGTAAAACTTTGGAAGACGCTTTTTGGGTCGATTCAACCTTTAAAATGCTTATTGATTTGCTTTAGTCAGATAATAAATTAAACTATTAGAACACAGTGTTGGCCAATTGTCTCCCATTGAGATCGCAAAAAAGATCCCTCTACTAGTGTTTACCATCTAGGTACTTTTATGGGTTATTGCAGGACTCATTCATTAAGTTACATCCCACATAAGAACAGAAAACGACTCACTGAAAGAGTGATGGAGGAAGCTGAGTCCAATAGACGCATGCTAGACAGCAGAAGACTTAAAAAGCCTTTCGAAAAAAAAAAAAAACGCACGACTTCAGAGAGGAAAGCGGCTTATGAAGGTTCTTAATCGCTAAGGATACACAAAGAAATAAAGGACGAGAAGACACTGCTCCCAAGTCGAGACCTTGGAAACAGCACCTGCATTATTAAAGTGGGTCGTAGATGATCACCTGTAATTGAAATCATATGGTATTTCCCAAATTAAAATTACCACCTGACTGCGGTATTCCCCATACCCGCCTATCCATGATAAACAATGTTTAATTTCATATACCATCCATTATTTTTTCAGCACCATTCTTTTCACAAAAAAAAAAAAATCATTAATTCGTTCATTGTAGGCTATTCATTGCAACTGACAAGAGCCTCTTGGAGAAAATTGCAGGTGTTTACAAAATTACTTTCACCGATCGTGAGAAGTATCTTTCCGAGGTATCATTATTCTTTTGCTTGTTCTGGCTAATTTCTCTTCAGCTGTCTGTTTGAGGAGAATATTCTCATTTCTCAAATTTAAAAATATAATTACCATTTGTACAAATTCGGAGATTGTATCTATGGTTCCACCGTACCATTGATCAATTCGAAAAATTTTCAGGGTGTAGTTATCGGAATCTTTAAATTTCAAATAACGATATTATTCCATTATTTTTACCATTTAACCTTAGCAATATTTTTTATTTTACTTTTTTCTTTTGGCACTATAGACCATGCATATCTTTGGCCGCGCGATGTTGACTTCTTTTTATTGCTTGCGAGAGGGAGTCACCCAACCTCACGTTACTGCGAACAGCGCCAGGCTGCTCATGGCTCCATAAAAAGTCCCTTTGGAGCCAATTCGGCAGTATCCGTCCCACCGGCTCACTCGGGTTCAAGGACAGTGACAATCGGTCAAGACCCAAGATTATGGCTGTTCTGGGTCAGCAGGCGCACGAGGGCAATTTCATTCCCCGAATTTTCATTATCTTAAGCATGGACCAATTTTCCATCCTTCGGGGAATAAATAGCTGCAGCTATTTGACATCCTGGAAGACCACAACGCGATTCACAGTTTAGATACGCATAGGTTCATCATTCCAATGCCGGGTCTGTGCTAGTTGCCTCCAGCAGAATGACGGCCTCACATACCCGGAGGGGAAATAGTCGCAGGCTGCGTGGATTTTTCCCGGTAGGCGGTCATCCAAATTCGGACGGTCACTCATCCAAGTACTAACTACGCTCGACGTTGCGTAACTTTGATTGCCTAGGCCCCATAACTTAGCAATATATATATATATATATATATATATATATATATATATATATATATATATATATATATAAAGTGGAGCGATTATTCGAACGTTCGATTATCGGAATGGTTTTTTTTTTGTTGTTTTTTTATGTGTGTAATTTTAATTAATTTGATCATGTAAATTACTTATTTGTATTGTTAAAATTATTGTTATTTTGAATAAAATTAAACGAAAAATAAAATTATTTTTCCCAGAACATAGACGTTCTAGAAGCCATCCTTAATTATTTCTCAGAAACTGCTTCGTTAAATGGTATTTGTATCTGGTTCATAAGTGTGTGTATGTTCAATGAACTTAGATGGTCAATACGTATTTGTATTGATATATATATATATATATACATATTGTAGAAGTTGTAGTCAACTTTTACAACACCATAGTCGGACCATCTTATTTTTGTCAAAAATTATTGTAAATACTTATTTATATACCTACCAACTAAGGGTAGAGATATTAACTGAATTTTAGATGTCTTTTAAATATTATAATATCCTTTATTTCACATCAGATAAGTAAAGCAAAAGTAGTGGTTTTAAAAAATATATCGATATTTTTGTCCGATTTTTATCTTTCGATTTTCGACATGTCTATATCATATAGACAATATCTTAACTATATTGGCACAGAAAAATCTATATGAGTGAGTCCCTTTTAAAGAATAAAAATTTGAGGTCCGATCGATATTAAAATAGGACAATCGAAAACCGATATTTAAAAAAAAAGAGGAGAAAAAAATATAAAATAAAAAAATTATAGAAGGACAGCGGGTTCAACAAAAAATCATAAATAGGCTGCTGTAAATAAACTTAATAAAAACAATATCTTAATCATATCGAAAGTGAGATATCGATATTATAAAAAAAAATATCTTAATTATATCAGCACAGAAATATCGATATTATATAACCAATAACTTAATTACGTCGTCCCAGAAATATCAATATTATAAAAACAATACATTAATTACATCGGTACAGAAATATCAATATTATGAAAAAAAATCTTATTAATACCGTCTCGGAAATAGCGATATTATAAAAACACTATCTTAAATATTTTGGAACAGAAATATCTATATCATAAAAACAATATCTTAAATGGATTGGCACAGAAATATCGATATGTGTGTGCTCCTTTAAAAGATTAAAAATTTGAGGTTCGAAATATCGATATATATTTTCGATATATTGAAACAATACATATATATATATACAGCTATAAAACAATTGGAAGATTCCAAAACACACACTCAAGTCTAAATTACTAAATTTTTGTTTTCGATATTCACATCTATAGTCAAAAGATTACATTAATATATACTCTAGATTCATTATAATTAGATGTATGCAACATTAGTACGTGATTTTTTAGGCATTGAAATGTGAAGTACATTTATTTTTCAAAAGGCTTGAGATGAACTGTGAAAATGAACCATGAGAGGTATGATGAACGACATATGACTTCATCATACTGTAGAAGACCAAAATTAACATACAAAGAGACTCAAGTTTTAACCGCCCATGGAGGGACGAAACCGAGACTACGATAGCTGTATTTGTGATGGATAGAAAGAACATATCCAAGAGCACCTAAAAATATTAAATGAATCTATACCTTATAATTTAGTAGCGGGCATCGATTTATACCAATACCAATCGATAGATATACCAATACCAATAGGCATGTGCTTGAGACAGGCCTATAAAATCTGTAATGTAAAAACAAGGAAAATGTCTCCTTCTTCCTTAGAAAAATTAAATAAAAACCTGTACCATAACAACCCTTGAAAGGTCTTGTCTTGGGTTCAGTACTTAGTACTTTAAAGTTTCTAGGCCAATGGTTGTGCGAGGAGGTGATCCGACCATGATAGCGCTCAATCGCACAGAACATAGAAGGAATTGAGAAGCGGTCGGTAGTCAGGGTGGGAGAGTGTCTTCACTCACCCAGCTTCATCACCACTCCTTTCTTCCTTAGCCTGTCAGTTCTCAATCTGACGAAGCACACTACTTTACTTACCTATACATTATTGGTTATTTATTTATGCTGTTTATTTGCTATTCTGCTTGTTAGTTTTTATTTGTTTGTCTTACCAACCTAAAATCCATCGCATGTTTTTCGTAATGAATTAGGTTTCATTGATTTAAAATGTAAGTTCGAAGTAGGCCGATCAGACGCTGCTTGCATTTTTCGATCCATGACTTTGGACTTTCGATCCATGACTCTCGGTGCTTTTTAGGAACACTTTGTACGACTATCTAACAATTGTCGATGGAAATGAAGAAAAGGTGGAGTGGGACTTTTTTTGAGAGGCGTTACGACCTTTATTCAGAGAAGAGTTAAAATTGGGTAACAAACTCGTCAAATCCCATATTTATGATCAAAATCAAAAGTGAAAGTCAAGCTGGTTAGTCAGCTGTTTAGTAATGCAATTACCAACGCAATGTAATATTGATTGACAAATAACATCGAAGAAAAAGATTCGAATCCTTCTCGATGGTGGTTACACCATTAGGTTCGGAAGATTGTTTAACCACCAATTCGATGTGCACAAGTCAAGAAATATTAAAACAAAAGGATTCAAACAAGTCTTGAGGTTTTTAAATGCTTAAAAAAGTTATTTCATGTATCGCTGAAATAAAGGAATGGATACTAAATCTTAAGTTAATCAATAGCCGAAGAAAATTGGTTTTATATTACGAGGAGAGTTCCTTTGCATTTTACGACAAATATGTTGTAAGAGAAGAGTCCCTGAAGTATTTTTCTACTTATAAAATATCTCAAGATCATCTGTAGCGCATTTTCTCTAACTAGTCCAGGCGCGATAAATATATTCATTTTTTGAAATAAATTGCCACCGGACATTCTCAACGGATAATTAGGAGGAAAATAGTAGACTTTTTTTTATATGTTTTAGATAAAATCGGTATGTATATGATCAAAATAATTCATAAAGGAAAAATGTTTTTTTACGTTAAAGATGTGAAAAAAATGTGTTAATTAAAATGAAAAATAGTACTACTAGGGTTTAAAGATACAAGAAAAAATGAGTTTTAAACAATTGTAATCGGTCAACAACTTTTCGCAAAAAATAATTAGAAACCGCGAAATATGGCCATTTTCGGTCATTTTATTATAGGCCTTTTAATTATCCCTATTTTCATGAAATATATGTGAAGTTCGATTCAGTACCTAAAAACGCGTTTGAACATAGGGCTGTTTCTCGCAATGGCCACTTCAGGTGAGGTAGCGAAAGGGCAGGGGAAGGCTCTCTCTATCCCTCTGCAGTGCTCGATGCCCGGCCGTCAGAGATCCTTTCCCCGGCCTTCTTCACTTCTCCTCCAAACAATATTTTATAATGAACAATATTTTATAGGTAAGTAAAGTAGAGTACTTCATGAGGGGTTGAGAACTGGTAGGCCAAGGTACAAAGGAGTGGTGGGGGGAGGGGAGAAACCCGAAGGGGTGAAAACAGCAAGCCCACTTGCTCTAGGTCTTAGTGCCGCTTCTTATTCCCTTATATAATCTGTGCTAAAAAACCGCCAAGTTTTTTACCCCAATTAAGGGTACGCACTTTATAGAGACTGGGTGAGACTTAAGAGGGTCGAACCCACAGAGTCGATCCATGGCTGATAACAGAATAAATAATTATCTGCCACAGCCGGTCTCGAACTGGGAGATTCGGAGCATAGCCTCTTGCCATTCAGCTACAACACTCTCTTTGAAAAAATTATTATTTTAATATTTTGAAGGATTTAATAATACAGTTGTAGAAATATTGCATACATACGAAATTTAATATTATTATTAATAATAATATAATATTATTATTATCTTCTCTAAAATAAATAAATAAATTTTCAATTTTAATTATGTAGTTGCTATCTAATGTTGAAAAATTTACATACTGTTTCTTCTCTTTCTATAGGCATATTTTATTTGTAAAGGTCAGTTTATTTTTTGAGCCTAAAAGTTTTGTGTATGTTAGCATTTTTACTATCGTTTAATTAATTAATTAGAATACTAAATTTAATTTAAAATAGTTTTCCTGAAAAATAAGGATTGAGTATAGGCAATGATTGAAGTTTAAAGATGCCCAATCGATAATACCTTAATTAATTTTACTTAGTTGTTTTATTTTCTTTTTAATTTAATTTAATTTATTTCCTAATTTATTTCATGTTTTCAGTTTTATTTCTCACGAATTTAATCATCTTCCACAGTAGTTGACATTATTTTAATAAATAAATAAATTTTCAATTTTAATTATGTAGTTGCTATCTGATGTTGAAAAATTTACATACTGTTTCTTCTCTTTCTATAGGCATATTTTATTTGTAAAGGTCAGTTTATTTTTTGAGCCTAAAAGTTTTGTGTATGTTAGCATTTTTACTATCGTTTAATTAATTAATTAGAATACTAAATTTAATTTAAAATAGTTTTCCTGAAAAATAAGGATTGAGTATAGGCAATGATTGAAGTTTAAAGATGCCCAATCGATAATACCTTAATTAATTTTACTTAGTTGTTTTATTTTCTTTTTAATTTAATTTAATTTATTTCCTAATTTATTTCATGTTTTCAGTTTTATTTCTCACGAATTTAATCATCTTCCACAGTAGTTGACATTATTTTAATCTTTAAAATTGGAAAAATAAATTGTCTATTCATTGAATTGAATTTTTATTGTTTTACATTGTAATATTAATATTAGATAATAAAAATATTAATATTATAATAAGTATAATATTTATTTTATTGCATTTAAATTTTCAATTTACAGTTAAGTGCTTGTTTTTAGGCGAGGCTGCACTTTATACTACATATTAAAAAAAAATCCGTGAACAGCAGAGATCCGTAACTAAAGTCGTCTTTTCACTAAAGTAGACAATATTAAAAAAACGGGGGAGTGAGAAAAAGTTGAGACAAGCAAAATTCAGTTCCCAAACATACCGAAATTTACCCTTACTTTTATTATATTGCATATTGATACAGAAAACCATGTCTACCGAATTTCAGCTTATTTGACCAAAAGGGGGCTGCTGAAGGTAAATGTAGCGGGGGAAAAAAAATATAGTTTTATATATATATGACTTCTCCAAAACTTTCATAATAGTGCACTAATAATGAAACGGACAGAAAACGCAGTAACGTCCCTCACCGCCGACCTTCGAACCAGTGCAATAGTCTATTTTATTCAGTTGAAAACGACTAAAAATAGGATACAATTTAAAATGACACGACGCTAGTTTGCTGTGAAACCTTAGAAAAAAAAAAACAGCAGAAAAAACTAACGAACACATATTGCACCATTCATACGGAAAAGTGACATGACTCAAAAATGCAGGATTTGAGAAAACCCAGCTCAAAAAATACTATAAAACTTATACTATTTCATTCGCTATAAATTTTGTAATGCCTTTTTCTTTAAGTTGATTTCTTGAATATGTACTGCAATCAAGTAGCGTCGAGGAGAGTATGGGGGAGCACTTGGCACCCCCTCTCCCAACTTAACTTGAAATATAACAAACGTTAATTTATAAATTAAATTAAACGTGTAGAAGAGATTTTGAGGCCTTTCAATTAAAAAAAAAATAAATAAATAAAATAAATAGAGCACATGATTGCAGTTCAGGGTTATGTCACTTTTCTTTGGTGGATGGGTGTGCGAAATGACTAAAGAGATTAAAAATTGATTAATTAATATATAGGCACATTTATAATAATATATTTGTACTCTCTTAACACGATTAATTACTTTTACCGTGACTGCTGCCATAAACATGTCATTGATGCTTTCTCATGTATGGATAGAAACTATGAAGCTGATAGTGTAAAGTTACGAAATGATTACAGGTAATCAGCCAAGAAGCGTAAACATACATCGGTGAATTAATCAGGAATGTATTGAAAGAGGCTGAGAGGTTGGAGGAAAAGACATTTGACCTTTGCCGCCCACACTCCTCAGAACCAAGCGCCATATTACATGTCTTGTTTTTTTTTTTTCGGTCCTACATACCTGTACCAGGGTAATCGTTTATCTGAAAGTGCAGTAGCAAGTGGGGCTGCCGGCTACTGTCGAAGGCCTGCCCCGCACACCCAATAAATCCTCTACCGGCTTTATAGATTATCTAATGTCAGCGTGGCTAAGGCCGTGGGATGAAATATAAAGGAATAGGAAGGACACAACGTCTAACAGATTGCTTTGAGCTCAGTCTTACCACTAATCACGGTCAAGCAGAAAAATTATAGTCGCTTTCATATTCAACTCTATATCGGGGCCAATTGATTATAGCTTCTTCCATGTTACATAAAACGAAAACCTTCCATCAAAATTCGCCTTTTGTGATTAATAAGCGAGTTAATTAAGATATATTTTTCAGTTTATTGATTATTTCCAGGCTTTCTACTTCGGTAAAAAAAATACGATGTTATAAACAAACAACTACCAGAACATTATAAAAAGGATACCATGGAACAAGGGCTGGCAAACTGACATCAATGTTTTCATTGAAACCATTGATGTTTTCAGACCGATATATTGGTAACATGGAAATTTGGCTTTCAATGTTTTTTAGAGTATTCGAAATAGGAAGAGATCGCTACAGGCTAAAAATGGGTTTATTTTAGAATCGAAAGGAAATAAACAAGAAGCAAAAAAAGAAACAAAAAAAACAATAAAATCACAAAGATTAAAGGAAGAGGACGAAATTGTAAGAAAGGCTAGAAATTTCGACTATCCGCGTTACTCATATGACATAGAAATGTGCTGCTTTTACTTCAAGAAGGTAAAACTGGATGTAGCAACAGTAATATGTGGCAAGGGAAGAATACGTGCCAATGATAAAAGAACAGGCTGGTGATCCAAAATAATTAATCAAAGAAGGCTCTATTGAAAGAATACTACAGAACGTCACAATACTAAAAGAGATATACGAGAAAAAGGAACGTGGGAAAAAACAGGGTGATAGAAACTAAAAGAAAAACCTAGATGGATTTACGAAAGAATCAGAATCCAATTTCCAACAAAATCAGAAACTGACAGATCTACTTATCTCTTTACGACAGCATATATATGATGTAGTGATATTATTATGGTAGTTTAGATCCCTTTTCCGGCTCTCAGGAGCAATGGATTCTGATGAATGAAGTATCAAAAGAAAGGGAATTTCATGGAGATGTGACGAATTCCAATTCTGTTTCTTAAATTCTTACTAGGCCTTAAATAAAAGTGATGAAAAAACTGGGAGGTTTCAAAGCTTTGACGACTGAAAGTCGGCGGATCGAGACGGGATACATTGGGTTTTAATGATTTTGACGCGGGCATAAAGATCATGTATGATCCACCGGATCATATTGGTCCAGCGTTTTAAAGCTCTAAAATCTACTGTTTCCGAGATACCGCACGGGCCGTTTGCCATCTTGCGTACGTGCCGTTGTCATGCAACTTTATATCAATTTGAGTCTGTTTACAAAAACTTTTAATGAGTGGGAAAATTATATATTGTTTCATCTGTCCAACCCTAAAGGGCACTGTTAAATACGAATACTACACATAGAAAATCTGGTGCGGTGCGCGCATCACACAACTTTCCCTTACCGACCTATAATAATTATCTTTTTAATATAATTTTAAAGAGTTCATATAAACAGTGCTTCTAATAAATTCAGCAGCATTTACTTCTTCTGCCACTTAAGTACCATAAAACAGTTTTTTAAACAATTATTGTACAATTCTGGACACTACCGATATATTTTAACCTTGTCAAGTTGCAAATATATTTTAAATGTTTCTAGTTTAGTTTCCATGGAAACATTTTCTTTCCATTAAATATTGTGAAAGTAGAAACTATTAAGTTAATTTCCGCTTTTGTATTCCGCTTTGATACAGAGCGCATTGTTAGTAGAATAGCTAATTCCGGTTAGTCCGATGCGCTGTATCTTTGCTAATACTGGCGCGATTTTGATGATTCTTAAATTGTTTTTTAGATAATTTAATTACCTTCCATACAATTCTTTACATCTTTTTCCTTAAAATGCATACTTTTTAAGCTATGCGCAAATAAAATGTTGTTTTTATCATAACTTTTTTCCCTGCAATTCCTCGGTGATTTACTACATGAATGAAAAGTTAAACAACATTATAAAGAATAAATTGGGCAAGTTTCATCAAAATCGTTGGAGCCGTTTTCGATAAAATTGTAAACAATTGTAATATCTATGATATAATTACCATTTCCGGTTAGTCCGATGCGCTGTATCTTTGCTAATACTGGTCCGATTTTGATGATTCTTTTAGATAATTTAATTCTTTTAGATAATTTAATTACCTTCCATACAATTCTTTACATCTTTTTCCTTAAAATCCATACTTTTTAAGCTATGCGCAAATGAAATGTTCTTTTCATCATAACTTTTTTCCCTGTATTTCCGGTGATGTACCACATACATGAAAAGTTAAAGGTCTTTATGAATAATAATTTAGGCAAGTTTCATCAAAATCGTTAGAGTCGTTTTCGAGAAAATTGTAAAAAAGTGTAAAATCGATTATATAAAGTGGCACTTCCGGTAAATCGATTTTGACGAAAATGTTGCTGTAACATCACATCCATGTGCCAACCTTAAATACATAATTTCAGTATCGTACAACTTTTCGTTTTTGAGCTAGAATGATCACATACACACAGACACACAGACACACGGACACACAGACCATTTTGCGAGACTTGGTCATTTGGATTCAGGGGGCCTTAAAACATGTATTTCCGTCGAAAACTCGAATTCGAAAATTTTCACGATTTTCTTTACTTCTTCGATTTTCTTTGATTTTAATACTTTCCCTTACCTATATACGAAGTATATAGGTAAGGGAAAGTAAAAATAGTATATCTGAATCTAATTGCCTAACTGCTAAATGAAGAGATGTTTTCCAGTGGGCTAAGCTTTTGACGTGGGCAACAAGATCGCATATGATCCTTTGGATCATATTGGTCCAGCCTTTTAACTGTTTTCGAGATAATGCACGATATAGGTCCGCACGGGCCTCATGCCATCTTGCGTACGTGACGTTGTCATGGCAACTTTATATCAATTTGAGTCTCTTTACAAACACTTTTAATGAGTGGGAAATCATATATTGTTTCCCATGTCCAATCCTAAAGGGCACTGTTAAATATGAATACTACACATGGAAACTGGTATAGCTGAATCTAATTGCCTAACTGCTAAATTGAAGAGATGTTTTCCAGTGGGGTAAGCTAATTATTTATTAATTATGAATTGTAACTTCAACATAGTCATTATAAACTATGTAGCTTCACCAAATGTGTGTGTTAAATAAATTTTTTTGGTAATATTATATTGTTTACACGAATAAATATGTTTCCCTAATATCGCTTATACTTCTAATGTATCAGGATTGATATCTAATGCGAGAGTTCTCGCTCGTATTATACTAGTATAATATAATATAAATGTTGTATATTATATAAACATATTTGTTATATTAATAATTCAAAAGGGAAAAACTTTTGTGATGGCCGTGTGTGTTGTGACGCACATATTAGACAGCTAAGTTAATCAGACTAAATGAATAGATTGATATAAATATGAATATATAAGTACTATAACAAAATATCAATAATTAAAATATCTTATGGCTTTAGAAATATTAATTACACAGGCCAACGATGAAAAAACTTTTGTACTGAAAATACCTTATTCCTATAGTTTTTAGGGTGCTGAATCCAAATATGATATTAAAAAAGCTGTATCACCCACAATTTCTTCACATTTTATAGTTAAATTTATTAAATTAAGCGATTTTTAAAGAATTGAACAGCTTTCAGTCTTAGGCATCATGAAACAATTAATTAGGCCTTAAGTTAGGCCTCATCAAACAATTTGTAAAGGCTTTGCCTAAAGATGGACCATGTTTCAAATATCTCTGCCAAAAGTTTCCAAACCTTTCAGAAGCTAAACTAAAAGAAGGCGTCTTTGTCGGACCTGACATAAAGTTTGAAAAATGATGTTGGATGTTAACTTTGAATCCACAATGACCTTAAATGAGAAAGAAGCATGGGTATCATTCATTCAAGCAAGTCGTTACAAAGTTCTTGGGAAATGAAAAGAGTATGTTTTTATTGTAGCTAACACGTTTTATGAGCCTGAAACCTACGGAAAACTATGGGTGGTACAAAAAAAAAACCAAGGCCAGATTTAGATTCAGCACATAAAAATCTATAAAGATCAACTATTAAAGTTAAAAAAGTTTTCAACAAAATTTTTTTTGTTGACCTGTGTTATGGTTACGCTTTATCTATTTGAGTAATTTTTTGTAGCAATTTCTTCTAGTATCTTATTTTTTTATTATAATTTTCTTTCCATTATTTTTATTAATATATTTCTTCGTTATATTATATTTTTCATAATATAATTTTTAAAATATGGTAATTTAAGAATAAAATTTTAAATGTATATTTAGTCTATTTTTAGGATATTTATTTTAGTCTGAATAAAATAATATTATAGTATTCATTTTTTACCTCAACACTACCGTCAGATAACAATTAACTGGATTCACATCACAACGTAACATGAGGATGATTTACAAGACACGTTGCGACATGTTTTGTCACCTTTATAAAACGATGTGGGACGAGAGAATTCGAATAATAGATTTAATGGTGTTATGTAATACTTCCTCCGTAATTTTTCGTAATTTAGAAGTATATAGTTTGTGCCATCAAATAAAGTTTAGTTCTTAAGTGATCAAGAAAAATAAAACAAAAATATGCTAAGAAACCAAGTTATTAAGATTCGACTGATTTTTTAAATTTTTATATAACGATCAGTACAACCTAAGTTGTATATCGTCCACACAAAGAATGTCTAGCAAAGTTATTTTTATTTATGTTATATTATTTTATTATATACCCTATCCTGCCAATGCATAGACAATAAGTGTGCTTGCAGCAGAGTGATGATACGCATTCCTGCGTAATAAATAACCCACTACTGCAAGCAACAGAGTAGTATATTAAACATTGGAAGTGCCCTATTAAGATGCACAAATTAAATCGAACAGTTATGAATCGAGTTTTTTGTTCTATTTTTTTCTGCTAAATTCTTGCATGCACCAAGGAAACTTGCTTTCACTATTGGAGCTTCAGCACAGGTCAGAAGAATAACCCAGGAGGTTATTCTTATGTCATGAAAGAATGTTGCGAAGTCTGTATTTCAGAATGTCTTTTTAAGGTGCTACAAAGTTCTCAACTTAAAATTCTTTTAATATATTTAAAAGGTCCATAATTTTAAGTTATCATTTCATTAATATTAAAATTAATTATTTTAATTTTCGTTTATTATTTCATATTTTTTTACAATTTAAAAATATAAAAAATAAAAATGAAAATTAGAGAAGTAGCAACCTAAGCTTCGTAGAACATTACGATAAGAAAACAGTTCATAAATCAAGAAGACATTCATCAAATTAACTTTCAATTCTCACCACGGCCATTGAATGAAGTACAATTAAGATAACTACTGTACATCAATGAGTGAGCCTCAATTCAAAGATCGGAGATAAAAGACTTCCATTTCTGGCGCCCGAACAAACAGCTTCCCGATTCCTCCGTTTATAAAACAATTTGAAGAAATTTTCATTATTATTTCGTCATATTTATTACCATTGTTACTTTTATTTGTGTTAACTGAAATTTGTCTGTTTAAAATCATAAAATTCTTTTGGATTATGTTACTTTTACTAGCAGTATTTGGCAGTTTTTGAACCTTAATAAATAATCGACTAAAATAAACTCTAGAATATAACAAACTTTTACACTTTAAAAACGAGCTCATAGTCAAAATGGAGTAAAAATTGATCAAGTAGTTTATATGCTTTTGGATCTTACGAGTTTTAGAGGCACATAATGCATATATTTGAGAAACAGGGGTCTAAAAAAAGAGATTTTAGAGGCAGGAATAAACGATGAATGCATTTATATTAAGAGTTTACATTAAAACGTATATTAATGATTTTAAATATAATTATTTTGAAAATGTTGCAATACCTAAAAATACAATATCCAGATAACATGAGCATTCGAAATCGCTAAGGCCTATCGAATCCGGCCTTAATGGGTTTGTGTAGAGGCCAGTCCAATAACACATACTGTGCTTGGGGTATGCTATGGGAAATTTCCATCTCACAATTTTTATCAATTTGAGACAAAAGTGTTGGTCTAATTCAACACTTTTCTGAAAATCCCATTGCTATTCTTCACAACTTTCATTTTTATTTCATCTTTTCATCTGATTACCTAAAACGTAAGTTACCATAAATTTAACAAGTCTCGCTGGCTCGTATCTTGAGACCCAGACGACTGAACTACTTAGACAATCCTTTTTGACTTTTATTGTTATATTTCAAAAATGAATATTAAAATTAATATGAATGTAGGTACCCCCATTAGGCCCCAATCCACATAGTTTTGAAATTTATAGCATAGACATACTTAGTATATATATATATATATATATATATATATATATATATATATATATATATATATATATATAATTCCATTTTTTTCAAGTTAAAGTTTCTTGTTTAAATATAGTTATCATTATTATTATTAGTTTTTTTTTATTTTTTATGAGGAGGCGCAAACAGTTGGATCATTAACTCCTACAATGACTGGCTGTTCCGAGTCGAAGCTATATCAGCAACTCCACAATTTGGTCAGGGACGAGTCCCCAATTCCTGATGAGGATCTTTTAGCACACACTTTATCTTGATGGATATACCTGTAAAAGTAGTGAGGCATAACGATAAATTCCCATTCAATTACATTACGACTGGCGAGAGCTCGTCTGAAGAGAAAAAAGCGCGAAATTAATTTATTCACTGGTGAAAAGCTGTAAAGATTGAACGTCTTGTAGATCTCACATACCAAAACAAATCTCTCACTCTCCCCTTCTGACACTCACTCAGATTGACACAATATGAAAATGTTTGCTTTTTATTTTTTAATTTTGTTTGTAAATCTTCCATTACATATATTTTTTTAAGGAAATTGCCAGATTTTAGTTTCAATATTTACCACAGTAACAATTTATTGTTAATTTACAAGTCAAACTGTGATTAGAGAGTAACTTTATAAAGATTCTCTTGATAAAGATAATAACAATTATTTTTAAACTTGTAATAAACAATAAATAAATAAATATTATTTATAACAATAAATAAATATTATATAATAATAATAATAATAATAATAATATTATTTATAACAATAAATAAATATTATTCATAATCTCGTTATTTAAATTACAAATTTGTTACTCTCTTTCGATATTAACCCTTTTGAAACGCCCCGCTTTTAGTTGGCAGACAAGTACAAATTGAATGCTGAGGATAGATTTTATGAATGAATGATCAAAAGTTTTCTTCAAAACTTCGTCTCGAATCTTGTAAAACCAGGTTTGGACGTCTTCACTCGACTTTGTATCTTCTATTTTCTTCACTTTGATAACTTTGGTGATCTTAAGGTAATAATTCTTCCAGCCAGGGACGTCGGCATAGTTTGCTATCTCAAGTTGCTATCCCTCACATAGGATACAATTATGCCGTAACGATTTATACTCCCACTATCTGTCAAACACATTTAGCGAGCGAGATAAAAATGACCCACCATACAAGTTCGTTCACGTTAACTAAGCAGATGTGCTGAACAACAAATATTTTAATCTCATACAGAAATAGTTAGTAGTTTAAACAAAAATTATTTGGCTACCCTCTAGGGACGGCGCCTTGAGGCGGCGCATATTTTGTTTACCGGGTAAGGCCGTTAGTGACAAATTAAAAGTTCTGTGGAACATAAAAGAACCTACACCGGCAAGAAATGGACTGAACAAATGGTGGCACTTGACTTTAAAAGAATGAAAGATCTATGAAAAAGGAGGAAAGAGGAGAAGAGAGTAGAAAATAAATGATCTTTGCGTGGTCCCTAGCTTGCCTCTCGCACTAAAAAAAAATCTCTGGAATTGTCACATCAGTACAGTTTCATAAATTTACTTTCTGAAACAGGGCTAAAATAGGTAGTTTTCCATACTTTTAATACTACTATCAATATTTTATTTATCTATCAGTATTTCCTTCAAAGTATTCTATTTATTAGCACAAGCCTAATAAACTATTAGGCCATCATTAATGAATAAATAGTTATTAAACCAAATAATAAAAAACAATTAGGCACCTACTTACTAATAGCTGCATTCGTAGAGAGGACAAAATTCAAACTTACCTAAAAAAAAAAAAAAAAAATACATACATTAGTACATTTTTGATCTAACCAAGTATTTTTTTAAAGATCTAAATTATTTATGATTTACAGAAATTCATAGTTTGTAGCTAAATATGCTCTAAGATGAGTGCGGTAATAAGGATATAGCCTGTCAGAACTTGCACACTCAACTAGATACAGTTTCTACAAATCATCAATCAAAATTAGACGACAAAAACAAAAAGTATAGGAATAAATCAGAATCATAAGAATTTGTAATTTTAGAACCAACTAATTATAATTTACACTCGTGAAATACAGTCGTATCCACTATTGTTATATAAATTTATTATTTAGGCACCTCTGAACCGAAAGGAGGAAGGTTCCTACGCAAGCTACGTCGTAAAAATTCTGGCTGGGGGAGACAAAAAATAGCATATTTGTGTTTTCCAGGAAGAAAGGCTGTTGTTTGAAGAAGAAATAAAATAAAAAGTCCACTTAAACTGAAATTATATAAGTGGTGGTACAAACAATCTAGGACTTTCGAGTTTTTTTGACAGATATTTTGCCCGAAACCTTGTTCTTCCAAAAATGTCAAAAGTTTGGCATTTTTGTTTTTTACCTATTTCTCGGAAACTATATACTGTTGCAGAAGACCATTCTATATCAAATTAAAGGGAGACAAAATTTATTACACTTTAAATTTATAAAATATTTCTCTACGATCGACCTTTAAGCCATTGTAGCGCGCTGAAAAAGAGGCAAAATACCCAAAAAGTGAAGAAAACGCGATTTAAAGATCTTCACGTCCTATTTCTATAAAAACTAACCATGGTAACGCTACTTATGATCATACATGATATTAAACTTCATGTAATAGACATAAAAATACATTAAATGTACATTAATATTTGCTGTATCTGAACAATCATCACAATTATGGAAATATAACAAGGAGGCCCTTAGGTCTTATAACTATATAATTCTGATATATGTCGACCATATGATTGATATAATAATAATAATTAACGATTCGTCATTTAACTTCATTTACAAAAAAAAAGAATGTCGACCAGAAAGATGCTGTACAATGCACGCTGTTAACAACCAAACCATTTAAAAGCAAATCATGTTCATGGTACATAAAAGCAATCATGATCACTGTGATACAACTTAGTCCTTTTCAATCAAGGTAAATGGAAGATTGCGAAAACACTTTTCAAAAACCACGACCTTGCTGCAGTTGTGAGTTTTTCCCTAAAAGTCACAGTTCAATTACCAGATCATTGCACAAGCAGAGAAACGTTTTATGGGTACAGTGAGAGGTCTGCACTTTCTTTGAACCACCTCAGACTCATATCGTACAAGATGTCGGTGCTCATAACAGCAGTACGATCCTCAACATCCAAGCAACTCAGCACAGTTTTGGAGTTTGTCTCTAGGTTCAGCAATGGTTGATGATGGACGTGCGGAACAGTGGCGTAAGGGAACCAAAAGTGGTCTTAATTTATCACCACTGATTTCCCTACTGATCCTGGTGACGTGCAGGCGCACCAAAACCTGCTCAAGAAACTGTGGCTGTAGGAAGGCAGGCCTCTTGGTTCTTGCACAAATGTGAGACGAAAACGATACCATCAACATGTATCTTCAGACGGGACTGGTTTCGACTTCTCTGTGCTTCGGCCTATTACCACAGATCAAGAACACTTGGACGAAGAAGAACCTTATGGGCGAAATATAGGTCGGGAAGTTACACTTAATAAATTCAGACAGCTTCCTTGTCATATATATATTGATCCCACATGCGGTGTTCCGGAGAGAGCAGAGCATGTGTTCACGACCTGCATAACATTTCTAACATTAAGGACCACGGCAATGCTCATTGACGAAGAATTTTCTCAGTTGTTGAATGAAGAAAATTTCCCGCGGTTCATGGAATTTATATATGGTTGGAAGGTGATGGTAGGAGCAGCTCACTAAAATCGAGCTAATAGAAATAGAAGAGGACCAGTACTGGGAAGATCGTCGGAATATGGAGGCCGCACTGCATGGAAGTTAAGAAATCATGAATAAATGATAGGAAAATTGGCATCAGTGCTATACGGATTGCTGCTGAATCTCGTATAGCCGTAAAGGCGAGGTAGTGATGAAAAAAAATGGGTTTCACTATCTTGAATATTATTTTTTTTACATTTTGATTTATTTTACATTTTTTTAATCGCGTGCATAATTGATAAGTTGGTCCTTATTTCAAAGGTTATTGTCCTGCGTCTGATAAAAGATCCTGCCTCATGTTATATAACTACCAGTATCGATAAATAACCCATTAATCCCATCATTATTTATTCCTTCTGTTTTATATACTATAGATGACTTTGAGTAACACCCGAGTATGATGAAGGACGAGCCAGGAAATTTCAACTGACTTGTTTGATTCACATTTTATCTGTTCACGTGAACTGAAAAACGTATTATTTTCATTTTTTCACATTAAGATGCATCTTCTTTTGCAGTCCACCGGTTTTGTAACACAAGAGAATTTCGTAAAAAATATTAATTTTAAAAGTAAGAAAATAATCTAAGGGATCAGTTTCGACTCTGCATTTCGACAGTAAACTCATATGATTAATAATATTAATGAAAATGGAAGAAAGGAGTTTTGCAATTCAAACCCTCAAATTTATTTCATAAATGGTCTTCATTTTTTTCATAATTTTGCCTTTTACTTTGATTTTAAACAAGCTTCGAAACACGCTAAAAGTACAATGCATATAGATAAAATGTACTTTTCGTGTATTTTATGTGAATTAATACCTGTGAATGCATTTATATGTATTTTAGATTAATACCTTTCTACATAATAAAATTTATAAAAAATCACAATATAAAAACACAATTCATGGACAGATAGATTGAGATTTATGGGATATCTAGTGTACTTTCGTACATAAGAAAAAGTAAACAGAAACGAAAAAGAAACTTTCCTGTTATGAGAACATCATACTTTTGCATTCAACGTAACAAAGCAGAGAAACACAGATTGAGCAAAACCGTGGGATTGAGCCTACATAGGTCGAGCTCCCCAGCGCTCCTTCATATATTTCCATTTGTTCTCTAATTATCAGACCGCGCGGGCATTAGCCGAGGTATATAAGCCATTTTAGCTGCAGGTTTAGGGTCGGCGAACCTTACCTCTCAATGAAGGATGGCTTCCAATTCCAGTTTCCTGCTGCGTAACTCTTTGATACTTGTCTGTGAGAATGTAGCTGATTTCTTAATTCTTTAACAGAGTCATAGAACCGGCAACGATCCATTCTTATCAACAAAGCAGGAACATGTAAACATTTAAATCCAAAATTTTAGCCTCTCAAACTCGACATAATCTAATAAATCTATTAAAACTAAATACATCGAACTGAATTTTATTCTCACTTCTACTGAAACTGATTGTAATTAAATTGGTAACGAGCATTCTCGTACTATTCTGCTGACATGCGGCGTACAACAAGGAGCAGTTCTCTCGTCGGTCCTTTTCTCGATCTATTTTGCTGATTTAGTAGGCTTCATTTCTCAACCCCAACAGAAATGAAGCTACGACAGGTCGGAAACACGTGCCATGGGATTGTTCAACACCTGGATAATCTCAATATCCTATCCCTATGGTAAAAACTCAATATATGCAAAGGTATTATACGACCAGCACTTCAATATGGGGCTCTTCTGTTTATCCATCTTATCGATGGCATGCAGTGTCATCTACAGCAATTTAAAGATATTATTCAAAGATAAAGACCGAACAACGTCGCTGAAGGAGAAGCTACTTTCATTTCAAGCCTTCCTAGAACATCTAACAGTTCCAGAATCCATCCAACGGGGGCATATCAAATTTCTGGGCTGATTAAAATACCTTACTAATCCCCTGTGCCATGCATTAACACCAGAAAGGTGACAGAAGACAGTGAATGAACAGTGAACAGTGAATCCAACTATTCAACTTATTTAGTTTTTAGTTTTAGTATAGTATAAGTTATAACACAAAACATCGGTGAGCTTTATCACCTTTATCATTTAATAAACAGAAGATCTCATTGTATTAATCTAACTTTCCAAAGTACCTTAGAAAGTAACAATGTTTGTTACACTGTCACAGTGGTTCCTTTCACTGCTGTTCTGAAAAAAAAGAAAATATAAATCTGCATAAAGGAACTAAAAATAATTAAAATGTATTTTTCATAATTTTAAAATTATTAAGACCTCCCCTGGAAAACTTTAAGATTATTAAATGTTTGCAAAAAAAACAACAAAAAAAACCGATAGGTAACAATTTAACTGCATTTTTAATTAATAGCTTCAGGCTTCTCCATGTTATATTTTAACGTTGAGCAACAATTATTAAACAAGCTAATTCATATTCATTTGAAATCGCAAAATGACCCAGTCGATTCGCTTAAGATATGTAAATAGGCCGAGTCGTTCAAGTTAAATTGTGATCGGTCAGTTGTGTCAGCAAAGATTAAATGTTTGTATAGGACATAAAACTAGCTCGTAACATACTTATATTTTTGTCGCCTCGATTCAAAAGGTCAAAGACGCAGTTTGGACATCTCGAGTACGGGGGTATAAAACCTAAAGCAGAGAGAAGACGAAGCGTGGTGAACAAGCGGATGAAATCGTCAGCCAAAGAAAAGGTCTCTAGCAGAATGCATTGCAGACAGCATTTAGCCATAACATCCTTTTTGTAAAAGCCTGAGATTCAAGAGATACAGCATACCAATGAGCTGCACTTGATGGATTCATAGCATAAGATGCGACATTATACAGGCTTTGAGCATTAAATATTTATAGGAGTGCTGTGCCAGGTTGTATTCACTCGTGTTTTTAACGAGTTTCTATACTCGTCGTAATTCGAATGAGTCATCAACAAAACTAAAAATTTCGAAGAAGTCTCGAATCATACAGAAAGAATAGATTACTGCAGAAACATAACGGAGATTTACTCAATGTATGCAGAATTTGAGAAGCGGTTAAAATATCCATAAAGTCGTTCTTATCTTAGGATGAAATTACATTAGTAAACATTAGTTATGTCATCAATGTAACATAAATGGTCAGTTTTACACCAAAACTAATGGGTGTGGTTATATTATTTTCGAAACCTCCGACAATTTCTAACGAACTCGTACCTCCATATTTCTATCAAACCTCAATAATATATGTTTGTGTGTGTGTGTATTATACAAGAAAATTGCAGAAAACTATCATTTTTCATCTGTTTTCGCCCGAAACTACTGCCGTAATATGTAATGTTCAGGATGTATAGAAATCAAAACAGATTTCCGAGATCCCACTTAATTAACAACCTAAGATATATCATGTCGGAACATATGAAATGTCAATTCCTAGGGTATGAGGGAAATGAAAGAAAAACAATCTATAACGATATTATTTTTATTAACAATAACTCGAACCGTTAGCTTCGAAACATTTCTCCTTAGTAAAACTTGAGGAGCTACGCAATTCTATGGTGATAAGGGGGCATGTAAGTATTTCTTAAATTGGGGAATTTAAGAAATAAATATATTTTTTTTAAATATAGGGTTTTGATATTTTGAGCATAGCCATGTTGATTAAACTATTATAAATGTATTACGTGATGCACAGGATAAGCATCACGTTATACATATGTATCTGTGCAATTCATTCCAGTACCAATATAGTTAAAAAAATAAATGTATTCGCAACAGAATAGATAATGCTGATAAAATTTTCTTCTAACCCAATGTTTGTATTAAATGACTTAAAAAAATAATTGAATAACACAAGCCTGCGGTAGTTGTTTTTTAGTTTTTGATAACTGATTCTTAATTATTTTTTAGAGTGAGTCCGAAACTGACCTTCATTTTCATCCTTCACGTTAGGATTTTTCGCAAATCACAAATTTCTAAATTTGTAACAAGCCAACAATTTTAGAAATATGAGACTTCAAAAGTTTCCCATATAACTATAAATCGGTGGCTCAAAAAGTGATCCTCAATTTGGATACTAGTTTCCGAAGATTGCAATATCTCATAAACGACACTCTACGTCGTGACATCCATCTATTGACAAATACACATACTCTTGTTTCTGGAGGTCTCATTCCATTATTCTATATCGTTTTCTTTCAGTTTCCAAGAGATTTCTTCTTGTTCCGTGACAACATTAAAACTGTCAATATCACTAGATAAAGCATTGGAAATCGACAGTTTTGACATTTTAAGCGGAAAAATCCATTCAACTTATATATTATTATTATTACTGCAGACTTGTTCATCTCACAAATGGGGAGGAAAACCAGTGTTTTACATTCAATTTTAACACTTAAAACAAGTAATTAAAATGTTTAATTGGATTGGAAATCAAATTGCGTTTATAACCTTTTTTACCGAAGCATTTGATTTCTGTATTTAATTTTAATATAATTTTTGATGTAAGTTTATTATGAGCTTCAAGTAAAGTACCCTTTTCGGCTCTCCAATTTTAACAAAAATCTAGTAAAAACATTCATATCGATATAAAAGTCCTATTTACCAAATTTGAGATGTTTTATATTATATTTTAATATAATTTTTGATGAAAGTTTATTATGACCTTTAAGTAAAGTACCGCTTCAGGTTTTCTAACTTAGACCAAAATTTATTATGTTGTTTAATAAATACTAAATTTGAGAAGTTTTACATAGTATTTTAATATAATTGTTTATGGAAATCAATTATGACCTTCAAGTACCACTTTCGGTGATCAAGCAGTGACCAAAAAGGGAGGTTCACAACTAGATTTTACAAAAATCCCAAATACAAAATTTCAACTATTTACGGCTAACCGTTTTTGAGATTTTCGAAATACGAACGTACGTACGTACGTACAGACGCCACGACGAAACTAGTCATGGCCAAAATGGATATTTCCGTGGAAATCTGAAAACCGAAAATTTTCAGGATTACAATACTTCCTTTACTTCGTACAAGAAAGTAAAAATATGTCAAACCAATATTTGCAGGCTTGTGTAATTTATACTTAAGTATGGGTTGACATCATTTCAATCTTAAATTACTTTTTAAAGACATTTTTAAAGATCTATTTCATAGAATAATTTTTTTTTTAATATAATAATCGTATGTATACATATAGTACATATCTTAATAATATATAATAAAGGTTATTATAACAAAACTATTTTTTCCTCAATTCTAGACTATTACGATAACTCGATAACTATCATTTGATTGGCTGGTGATTATGTGTGTTGTATTTAATTTCTAATAATTTATACACAGGAACACCGTAATTCATTCGTCATATGTTTATCTTATCTTGTACCTTATTCATCATAAACTTTTATCTACGTCTGACGTAATTCGCTTGTACAGGATAAATATACATTTTTTTTTATAAGACAATTTTTAAAAAATTCGGTTTTAGCTATGACAACATCACCTGCATGACAGGATTTCTTTAATTAATGTACATATTTCCTGGCATACAGGAATGTCGCAGGGAACATGTCCTTCAAAGCGGCGATTAAAACTTTCACCATAGAAAAGATGCAGAGAGATCAACAACCTCTTGGACCGAATTGTGTTCAAGTGTTGTACCAGAAATCTGCAGGAGGCTATCATTACAAAATTTAATGTTTTGAAGATTGTAGCCTTGGGGAACGGTTTGAATAATGGGGCATAATTCCTTTGGAAATATGGCCAGGAATGGTACAAATATACCTTTCTCCCTGACAACGATATTTACAGCTTCGTGTTATATACTCTGCATTGATACCGTAGCGTTGAATTTATAAACGATGCGTTAAATAAGAAGAAAAAGAGTAACCTTGAAATTCACCCATTCGCTGACATACAAAGAGGAAGCTAGAGTCAGCAAGAAACGGATCTCCCAGAAATGAAAAAAGAAAGGATCAATCGATAACACTATTGACTTTTAATCGTTAAAAACAATAAACATTGTGCATATATTTATAAACATATATTTTGGAGTTAAGCTGCATTCTAAAGTGTGGTTTTCTATTCTCTTAGCAATGGAATAAGTGACATCATTAATTAAGGATCCAAAATACGCCCAATCTAATTAAGAAATTAGCTACCTTACTTCAATAATCAAAATTTAAAAACCCAACATTCTCAGTTCCACAAATTTTCTAATATATCACTTTAGCATTGCACCGACGATATGTTTAAGAAGGTTAATGTATAAATAATTAACTGATTGGAGAAAGGTTGGATAAAAAAGAATTAGACTATTATTTTTTTTAACTTAAAAAAAAAAATGCAAAACAAAAAGATATTGATATTATTAGTGGTTTTATATAAAATATTAATAATAATTGTTATATATTCGATATTAGGGCCATTCATTTTAGGCTATAAATAAAAGCACTCTAAACCAAAAGAAAACCATTAGTAAACTATAAACTATTGAAGATATGCGTGGTATTATGTAACAAATTGTTTTTTTCTTATGAATGTTATGTGCTTATCTTCGTCTTATAATCTAACAACTCAAGATTCTTCATTAATCGCATGATTTCTCAGCGGACTGGTTAGATAATGTCTTTAAAAAAATACATGAAAAAACATTATATGTAGTTTTCTCAAAACTTCTAAATTTGTAAATTCTGTTCAAATTTGTAACGTAACATCTTTATACACTCATGTCTTTAATTTTCAGTCATAATTTCCAGTCCAAAAAAATTAGCATTTTAAAATTATAATGCACAACACAAGTTCATCGAAACGATTTCTAATGCACTGAAATTAAAAATGATTTAACTATATCTTCATCATTAATAATTTTAGCAGAGGAAACTGATATATTTTTAGAATTAGGAAAAAAAACAAAGCAATCAGAATAAATATTAATAAGCAATTAAAATATTAATCAAAATGACCCATAATTTCTATTTTCGTCCACAGCAATTAACGGATCCCTTTATAAAGTCGGTGTTAACATTGATATCCTGACCGGTCTATTGTCAGTAGCCAGATAAGAATAAGTATTACTGATCTTTAAAATTAATTTTAATATTTTTATTAATACAATCAGGTAAGTTAGTGTTGAAATAAAATATATTTAGACAGGAATTAGTTAGTATTGTGTCGAATCAATTTATTTTCTCCTTCCCATATAATACTAAAATTTTGCAAATCCCTTGCGAAGATAAATAAATGTAAAGGACGCTTCTCAGTGAACCCGTTTTGATGACCGTACAGAACACCTTAAAAAATAATCAATAAAAACAAAATCGAAACTTTAGAAGTATCAAGAAAAAATAGTTTCCCCTAGTTTAAAATAAAATTAAAAATGCAATGAACAGTATGACCGAATAAAGAAAATTCTCACTCACAAAATAATTCAAAACACTAAAATGCAATTTAAAAGGGAAATTCAATCCATATTCGTATATCTAAATATCTACACACAAAATATTCATATATTTTAATGTTTTCTAGCAAGAAATATGTGAGCAATGGGTTCTAATTTGACAACCCTTGTCATAGCGTTAACCGATTCAGTGCGTTACTTCTCTTACTTTGAAAAATTACTAAAGTTTCCAAATCTCTTACACTCTTAAGATTATGGAAATTTTAAAAAATTTATTTGTTATTTAAATCTTTTCATTTTCCATCATGAGCGTAATATGAAAGTATTTCAGAGATATTTTACAGTCAACGGATCCAGCCGAGTTTTATATCGCAATATTTGTCACTTGAAACAGTTTAATTTAAAATTCCAGAATCAATTTTGATTAACTTTTCGGAAGAGGTTTTGAAATCTGAAACTGAAGCTCATTGCCATTGCGGTCAGACCCATTTGTGAAACCAACATAAACGTCCTTCAGTCGCCAAGTCTTCGGAGGAAACAAAGACACTTGATAATGCCGGGCACTAAATTATGTAAAACTCATTTGAGTAAATCGATATTGAGGCACTCGGTCGTAAACCGTGGTAACTAACTAAATGAGACCTTCTACTGTGCTAAAATGTTTGTTTGTTACAATGCTATATCTTCGATCAGCACTCTCTTACCATAACTTAATACCTACCAAAATTCTTCTTTAAAAAAATTTCATACAGATTCTTTCAACATCCCATGAAATCAGTTTTAAGAAAACCGGTGATACCAAAAACACAAATGCAAGGTAATGTTAAAATGCGCACACACGATAGTATACACCAGCATGCTCATAACTTGAGCGACTCGTCTTATGTGCGTTGAATTTTTTATTTTAAGGCACATCCGGTGATCCATAGGAAACTCGCGAGCATTCAGCAGTATCATATTTATAAGTAGTTTTAAACATATCTAATAATAGAATAGAATAATATTTAAGTAATGATGAAAATGATAGATGTGAAGGATTGTTTTAAATATTGGATGGTGCATGGATATAAATAAATAAAATAGGGATTCTGGGGTAAAGATATAGCCAGAAAAAAAATTGTTGGACAACTTCAGATTCGTGTTCAGTAGTACAAAAAACATAATGTAAGCCACTAAAAACAATTACACCAAAACTTTCCACTTCGAACAACGATTTTGACTGGAGAGAGAACCTGTCAGTGTGTAAGCACCTTTAGATATCATGTTTTACGACCGAGTGTGTCTCATTTTATTTGAATTTTTTATCCTTGAATTTCTAGACAATGGGAAGCGTGCCTAAGAAATGGAAGGATTCAATCTCAAAAAGAACGACACGTTTTAGAATGTAGCCCAGGAATAATGGTCCCTACTGGGGCAATTGGCCGCCTGGGATGTGATTACGATCCCGACTGAACGTTGCCATAGCGCACGGCAAGGCGAAAATTCACCTGCTGATCTTTTTGTAATATAGTTCAGTAGGAGTTTAGACAGTTAATATGTTATGAAAATAGCTAGAAAAAGAAAGAATATTTTAAATTTTTTAATTTTCAATTGGGAATTTGTTTTAGCACGTTTAATATTTCAACAATGGGAAGGCAACATAATAACATTCATTGTTAATTGAATATTATGTATTTCAGCTAAAGCAAGAAGAGATAGTTATGGAATGGTAATTCTCTGTTCTTCTGTCAATGTAGCTATGCCAAAATACATTTCTTATAAGTGAAACAAACATTTTGACCCTTGCAAGTTAGGAATATTACATAATTATGTCACTCACAAAGGCTTAATATTTTACATTCTGCTGATGTTATTTATAAGGAAAACGTCAGAATAGCATTTTCATTGATATTTAAGATCGTAAATGTTTTTACGTTACATAAAACAACTGTAATTATTTTTCTTTACAGCATTTCATAGCAACCCTAAGAATTGGCCACTTATAGCGGAATAACTGCTATTAGTTGAAGAAGTTAAAAAAAAAAAATTGTTCCATACTACCATACATATTGTAGTGAGTAAAAAAAAATTACAGTTTCAAGAGTTAAAATGTTTATTTTTTTCTTACATCTCTGTTAATTCTAATGTTGTTGTTATTGTTATCTATTTAATCTTAACACTATACTGAATCATTTAGTAAACATAATGTCTCTCTGTGAGGCTCAGTACCTGCTTGTTTGACATTCTTTTAATCAAAATTACGTTGAGGTATGAAATCCAAGTAATTCTGCGACATTACTGGAAAAGGAAATTTTCAGCCGCTGAAAACACTCGTTTGATACGGGAAGTTGAAGAGGAACCTAACCTTAATGAGCGGATTGTGAGGAGGTGGTTCGCTAAATTTGAAAGTGGCGATACAAGCTTGGAAAGAGCTCACGGGAGTCATCTGTTGTGGACAGCGAGGCTCTACGACACGCTATTGAAGATGATCCCACAAACAGTACTCGGTAGCTATTGTCCGAACTTGATTTGTCACAGTCAAGTGTGAATAGTCACTACCACTAATTAGATAAAGAGAACAGAGCATGTAGGGAAGTTCCACATGAGCTCATCTTGCAGCAAGCTGAACGTCGCCTGGAAACATACGGTTTGCTCCTTCAAAATCCAAGTGGCGAATGTTTCATTAAAAGGATTGTCACCTACGACGAAAACTGGTTATAATGGCGCAATCCTAACACATCAGGACAGTGGATATACCGAGGCAAGCCTGCTCTGTCGGTCGCAAGCTGGCTTCTAGATGGCAACTAACCGTAAACATAATAGACTTTATTTCGAAAGTTAGAAGAATTCGTCAAATTTAGCAGTTCAATGGAATGGGTTAATTTGCATTCCAAAGATTAAATTAAAGCTTGAACTATTAAAAGGTTTTTCTTCAAATAATCTAACCTTTAAAAAAGTTAAATTAAAAAAATATATATATTTGAGCTAGAAATGAAAGTGTCACGATTTGCGAAAATAAAAAGGAAAAAGTGTATTTTTTAAAAATTCTTTGGAAAGTTGTCAATCAATAAATTTTTAATGACCCTAATGAATTTAGCTTGAAAATTCTGTAAAACAGGTAATTACCTATTATTTAGATGTTTTTAATAAATTTTCGATATACAAATATTAAAATATTCAACATTTTCAATCAACAACATTACAACAAAAAATAGTTTCTAACATGACTAGCAAAACTCTATATGCTGACTTACACCCACCAACAATCGACCACCACATGAGGATTCTTTACCAACGATTTCTTAATAACTTAAACCGACATACCAACAGTTTAATTCAGGAAATGGCAACAATAGACTAAAAATGAGATGGATGAGAGATCCTTTCCTTAACTGGCCAGGGTAACTGAACCAATCCAGGGAAGAGGTGCTGCTGGGTAATGTCTTTTTTTTGCTTGACATGCCATAATTTTCAATATCGATGAGGTAAGATAATTTGCTGATTGTTAACAAACTCTCGACAGCGCGAAATAATATCTCATAATTAAAAAAAAAAATCGCTCATACTTTTTTTCTTACAAACTTAAGATAATCAATTTTTTTTTGATGAAAAAATAAGTTTTCTCTAATATATAAAGAAAAACAACCTAATAATGTAAAAATGAATGGCACCAGGAACATTGGTAAACAGTTTATTGGGGAAGAAGCTAAAATCTAAAATTTCCCAAAATATTTTACCGGATTTACCAACTATAATATTCTTTTCTATTCACACACAACATTGCATCGATAAAATTCCCATTTCTTATCTTAAAAGGCTGGCTATAAATTTTAGCTACTCTGTCAAGTAAAATGTATAACAAATTTTTCGCAGTTTGAAGTAGGTTCTCAAATTTTCAACTTCACAACTGTTTGAGTTTTCAAATTATCGGGAGGTGGAGGGGGCGCGACACTCGGTCCCTCCCATGGCGACGTCCCTTAATGGCACCATACATTATGTCGATTTAAAAATAATTCAATGTTGAGCCTGTATTAAGAAATGATTTAAGCAGAGGATTTAGTGAAAAAATTCACGTCATAAGAAGACTTCCGTAAAAAAAAAAAAAAAGAAAAAAAAAAAAAAAAAAAAAGATAGTTGTACATTGAATACCTATATCTCCGCCACTTAAGTTTTTCTTCTCGAAATACGTTTATCACGACAATAGTTTAATTGCTGCCTACTTAATAATCTTTCATCGATATTCAGTATTTTAGAACTGAAATTGTGGAGGAATGAAGTATGCATGAACATTTATTAACATCACCTTTTCAGATTTAGAGGGCATATTAAGACAAGGGTCAATTAAGTGTGATCTCGAAAAAATTTCATCCAATAATTAAGATAGTTATTTTACCATGGGATAGGAAAGAAAATAATATTTTAGGGTTGTTTGATCGTAAGAATGTTTAAAAATTCCAAAGAATAAAGGTCAGGTGAGAAAAACAAAATATGAATTTAATAGGTACATAAAATTTAAATGATAATAGTGTTGTCAAATAGAGTCATACCACTAATGCTTTACAATTTACCCATAATTGGATCTTTTACAACTTTGGAACTTGACTCCGTTAATTAAAATTCCATTCAGCCAAGAACAAATAGAAAGGCAATCTTTTCTGACCACTATTGAATCGACGACCCGAAGAGATTAGTACAGGAGCGAAGGAAGAAAAAAACCCGGAAAAGATGTGGCAAGGATTCAGTGGCTCGAGTCCTTATAAAAAGCTCGGTATGACTTGAATCTTACCAAAGTACGCTAAGAAATGTCTTCCCAATACTGTTTTATGTAATGCAAGTATTTCTGTTAATGTTTTTAATCACCAATGTAAACCTTCGTTAAGAATATTTTACGATTAAATGCCTCCTTTACCGAATACTATCGAGTGAGCAACATTACTAGATGTTGGTGTCAATTTAAATTAATCCTTAACCTGTCAGTAAGGTAATCATTATGCTGATGATAAGACATGTAATATAAACATATATTTATTTATTTCATTCTATATTAATTATCTTATTTTATGGTACATTACCTTATACTTTTCTGTATTGTTATTTTATATTTCGTATTCCTATCTTTTTTTAATTATTATTAATCAATATTTCCTTCCTCTATATTTGACCTATTTTTCCAATATCATGCTTGTACGATCTTTATTTTGGCTATAAGTTTTAATTTGAATATAATATATTTTATTATTTTCGTTTGTGTTAATTCATCGTGAAATTCATGTAAAAATTCTAATTTCTATTTACTGAAGTACATACGAGTAAGAACGGAAAAACGATACCCTACCGGTTCAAATGTGTAGACCAAAACAGCAATTTACAAATGGCATCACTAACAGTGGCGAGCCAGAAGGGGGATCCAGGAGGTCCGGACCCTTCTTCTTCTCCGAAATAACAAAATACTTTTATTCTTATTCTTATCTGTAAACAAAAATTGTATAGAATTGTATTGAACAATTTAGATGTTATTTTATAAATAATATACATACAGAGAGTGCCCCTTACGTCCCCGGTTGGAATGGGTTCCTATAAAGTAGATCCTTGGATGAACCCCCTCCCCTTCTCGAAATGGAATCCTGGATCACTACCCTATTTCCTTTTTAAAGTATAAGACATAAATCCATACAAAAATGGATTTCCAATGGATAGTCCAATTTTCTCAAAGAGAATAATAATTTTAAAGATAATTAATATTTAAAATACTTGAAGAAACAGCTTTATTAGCGCCGGGAAGAGGCGATGCTGGAATCAAATCGCTGAGGAGAGACGTATCGGTACTAAGGTCAGTTCCTTTCTCCGTCTTGGTAACAACCAGGTCAGAAAGATCAGTTTGTCCTAGCGTAGCTTAGAAAGCACACATTCCCTAAATCAGAAGGTTAGCGGAGGAATCGAGCAATGGAGCGGAGGAGCACCGAAAAGAAAAGTTCGGGATGACGAGGAGAGTCGGGGTGAAAACAGTGACGAGACGGGCACAAAAAGATGTAACAAAACATCTTCATTCTTCCATCTTCCAAGTTCGGCGAAGAAAGGAACCTTGGTGAGAGCTATTCATAATAGACTGAACAGTTCTGAAATGTGTTCTTCAGTCCATACTTTTACCATACCGGTACATAATATTTAAAAAATAAATCAAAACTATCAAAAAGAACATCATACGGCATAAATGTGAAAAAAATAATAATACCATTAAAATAATTCATATTTATCATTACTTTCAAAGAAAGTGGTCATATTCGGAGGATTGAAAAGAAAAAAAATGTGGCACTGTAGCCCTTGAAGGGCCTTGGTAAGGAAGTACTGTTTCTAGACCAATGGTTGTGCAGGCCAGTGTCACGTAATTTTTCCCTTACATAAAGAAGAATCAAGTGCCCAATTTATATAGGCTGACTATACCTCAGGGGTGTCTTCCCATCCGCCCCGATTTCAATCTACTGCTGATAGAATTAAAAATAATTTTCTGACACAGCAGGGGTCGAACTTGAGGTCAGGATCTAAGAGCCCAGTGCCTTACCCACTGAGCTACACCACTCCATCGTAATTAAATAAACTTTTTTATATTCTTTATTAAGGAGTTCACAAAAACTTTAAAAGCTATGCTAGAGGGAGCATCAAAATAAAAACGAGCGAAATATTTAATGTAAGGCAGGTTTCCGCTCTTTATGAACTCTTTATGACTTCGTCATGGTAAAAAAGAGGCTGTTGAGGAAAGAAAAGAACTCGATCTTCTTGAAAAGTTGGAAAAAACTCAAGCTCTGAATTGATTTCATGGATTTTTAAATTATATATATATATATATATATATATATATATATATATATATTTAAATTAACAGATAGGAGAAAACGATAGAAATATTATTCCTAATCTTTATTTAACAAAGGTGATATTCTATCCATAATGTCTCCGCTTTCAAACCGACAGGTCATAATTGAATTAATAAAAACGTTTTTGTGATCTTCTTTTCTTAAATGTATGCCTACGTATAGTAACAAACTGAAATCGATACTATGTTTTAGGAAAATGATATTTCAGAAATCATGCTTTGTCTTGTTATTCCTGAGTGTCGACGATTTTAGTTTAGTGCCTCCCTCAGTCTTCACTTAAATTTTTTTTTTTATTATATATTTTTCTAAAGTGTGTATATATGGTGTTGATGGATACTTTAGCCCTAATACTCATTGCCTTTGAATATGGCAGATTGCATTATTTAACAAAAAGATCTTGGCATGTATGAAATATGAAATATGAGCCATATGAAAATATATGAACAAAAGTATGTAATTATTGATTAGAATTGATTTATAAAACGATTCGTAACAGATGTAAAATAAATTAAAGAAGGTCATACGCTTAATTTAAAAATAATTATAATTCTAACTCATTTTTTTAGTTTATATCATTAATTATATTTTATTTGCGCTCTTTCAATTTGCTTTAGGTATTAACTGTGTTAATACTAACGTGTTAATAATTTGAGAAAATTAATGACATGTTTGGAATCTTCCAATAGGTAATAGTTAATTATTTCTATATAAAAACTTTTCATGTGTTTTTCTCTGTCTTACCTACATCAAAGGGGTTTGAATATTTTTTTTTTCTGATATTGATGGTACTTTTAATATTCTCCTTTTGAATATATTATTTATGTTTGTGAAATTTCTTAAGTAAATGTCTTAATGTGGATGTCTCTCATCACGGAATAATTTTAATTTACGCAATAAAACAGAAAAAAAATCCAAATCTAATTTCTAATAAAAGAAAATAAAGTCTGAAGGGGTCGATGTATTTTAGAATGAACATTTTATAAAGAAAATCGCTTAAAATTTGTTCTCGAAAACAGTAAAGTTGATGCGTTGATTGGTTTGGTCTAAAAAGTTGAACAGGACATTCCAACGGTGAGGTAATCGTTGGGGAACTTTGATTGCCATATCCTTGTTCTCCATTACGAGTACAATCTCCTACATGCTTTCTTGCCTCCCACAAGTTCATGAACTGTGTTAGCATTGTTGACTACTATACACAGGCCAATGAACAATTGTCGAATAAATTAAGGGGATGTACTGTAAAGCACTAATGATAAGTTAGAGGATACTTATGATTATTATTACATAAGATACTTATGACTAATTACGTTAAATACTTATGATTCTATGATATCTATGATATATACTTATTACGCTGGAGATAACAATTATATACTTGTTTTTAAAGTCTCTATAAAAGAATCTATACAAATACAACATTGGATACATCATAAAAATAAAAAATAAAAATAAATAAATAAACGCTGCAAATTATTACAATTTTGTTTTTAGTCTTTGGTATAATGATTCCAAAATACTTTAAAAATTTCCTCTATCTTTATAAATGACTGAGATATTAATGCATGAAACCTATAATCGGCCGTCATTTTGAAACAAAACGTAATGTTAAATTCTGAGGATTATCATAGGGTGAGATGTGGATTTGGTGTGGATCAGTAGTCTCGGAGAAAAGCTGAGGGCGGATATTTTTTTTTTCGATTTTTGAATCGAACGTATCTTGAAACGTATAAACTCAAAAAAATTATCACGGCCGAAATGTAAGCTTAATTAAAAAATTGAAGTGAAGAAATGAAATTTACGTAAAAAACATGTTATCCAATATATATATTTTATTTCCCCCAGCTATATTTGGCCATTTCAAGCGACCACCTTCGGATCAAATGCGCTGATATTCGGTATTTACTGCTGTACATTCTCGGTAAAACAATACCATAAAAGTGGGGGCAAATTCTAGAGCCCCTCCCAATTCAGTTAGAGGGTTGGAAATTTGTTTGTGAATTGAGTTGGTGCTTTATGGGTTTCAACTTGTTTCTTCCACTCCCTATCATTTTGATATGTTTAATTTTGTATTTATACTTACTTACATCTATTTTTAACGTTTTTTTTTTTTCTATAAAGTTGAAGATAACTAAAATTTACCGAAATTACTATTCACTTACACGGAAGAATTAACAGTGGTTTCGGTAACACAACATTAAGTTAAAAATTGCATTTGAAAAAGATATCCTACCGACAATTTAACTCTTTCCAATTTTTTAAAAATGGACAACTAACAGTGGATTAAGTAATTGGTTTGAAACTGGTTAGCTTGCCTAAAATAGTCAAATTATAAAAGGCGAAGGTCTAATGACCAAATTTAATTTTTATTTTTATTGTATTAATGTATAACAAAGAATTTAGTCGTCCATTCATCAGGGCTGTATATATTTCTAAAGTTATTATTATTATTATTACAAATATTCTCTTTTCTACAAAAAATGTAATGTTCTGCATTTATATGGCTAATGAATAAAGTTTTATTAACACAGAACGCTATAATATTACTATATAGAAATTTGTGGAATCTTATTCAATTTGGGAAGATCTGCACTTTTTTTTTTTTTAAGCGAAAATAGCGGTTCATGGGGAATAGATTTTTTTTTAACAAAGCAACGAGGATGAAAACGATTCAAGTAGTACGTGTTCATTCATAGCACCACCACCCCCGACCACTTTTCTATTATTATTAAGCACCATCCCTGCTCGTTTCATTTGAGCATTTTTTGAGTAAATTAGAAGTTGCCTTACTCCTATCTGCAGATGAAAATTAGAGTAAAACAACATACCTAATGAAATTATACCCTTCTATAGGTCTTTTTCAAATTATTTTGCTTTTTCAGTATCACATGGGGTTTTTCATGTCACAAATTAAATTCTAATAATTTTTATTTTGAAAGAAGATTACTAGTCAATAATTCCTGTTTTCATATTAATTCTTTTTATTTTTTTTGTAATTTTCATTTATTTTGTCGAAAATAGTGGGTCTGGTGATTTAGAGTATTACCCAGACCTGCAATGCTCCATGAAAATTAAGAGAATAATCGTTAACAAAATGCATTACAGTGCTGCACGTATACAAAAAAAGTGTCTGTAACCAGTGGTGTAGCCAGAGGAGGGATCTCCCCCCCTCTTAATAAAAAATACTTTTACTTGTTCTTATTTTCAAACAAAAATTGAATTGCCAGGCATAGAAAATATTATATATAGAGAGGGCTCCTTATATTCCCGATTGGAGTGAGTTTCTTTAAGCAGATCCTTGGATGGACGCCCCCGAAACGAAATCCTTGCTATTCTATTGTCTGTAACTGCTTGTTAAGATACGTGAAAAATGTTTGATGAAACTTTATGTTGAAAGAAGAAAAGGTAATTAACAATACAGAAGCATGAAAACTTTTCCATGTATGTTCACATTGAAAAGGAAATGTGCTTCACTCTCTCTTGTTGTGCTTATATCACTTACAATTTAAATACTGCTTTATATGACTATTTAGAGATACAGATATGAGCGGCTGATGCTTTGTTTAATTTTTCATGCGCGATAATTTATTAGAAGCGCTCCGAAGTTTCTAGTCTTTCTATACTAACAATAAGTATAGAAGTGTTAAGTCTTAGCGGCCTCTGTTAGGATTAGAATAGATTTTACGTAGTTTTAACAACAGTTTTAAACGATAGGGTGAGGTCTTGGTGGGCGAGAGTGTTGGGGCGTCACCTTAGCAGCCTCGAGTCTACCGCGGCGCTGGTTCAAATCCGGTCTGGGTAGGTTGAAATTTATTTCGTGGCAGACCCACGGAATGAATCTTGACCTTTCCACTCTAGTTAGAACAGGCTGGTAACCTGCAGGAATGATTCGTCCTGTTTGTCCTGACAGAAATAGGAAAGGACGTTAACCACCAATAAAAAAACGATAGTATAAAAGATACTTAAAACATTTGTAATGAAATATTTTTTTAAAGAATTAATATCAAGAAAAATATCCAACCCTCAAAATGTACTATTTGAAATAATTACTTTATTTATTTGTAAACAATTAAGGAACGAAGATGGAGGAGGAACGAATATATTTACTCGAAGATTTGTAAACTTTTTTTTCTTCCCGTTTTCTTCTTAATTAAAAAGTAATAATTAGTGGAAATTAATTTCGTGCCAGAAACAAACGGTTTTACTGCAGGGTGCACTTTTTTCCTTTAGCAGTGTGAAGGTGTACCAACCGATATATGTATTAGTGATAGAACGGTGTCTAAGTATTGCTGAAAGAAAAAGACCGGAAAACAATAACCAAATAAAAATTTCATATTTCAAATAAATAAAATGTTAATAGATTTTTAAATTATGTACATATGTCAATATTTACTTGTTTATGTATTACATACCTATGTAAGTATTTATATTTTGTTATTTTTAAAAATGCCATTAATATCAAGATCTAATATCAAGATGACCATACATCTCTTATCGGGAATTTTATGTTATTTGGGACAAGCCCTGGTCACATTTTACCCGATTAATAGAATTCTAATGTACGAGGGAACACATATTTTTGGAAACAAATCTATTCCCACAGTAAAATTTTCAAACAATCGTTTATTTATAATATGGTACGTCCAATAACTAGGAGTAATACGTACCACACTTATAATATTCAATAAAAAATATTTTCAAATAATAGATAAATTGATTTTTTTAAGATATATATGTGTATATATATATATATATATATATATATATATATATATACAAAAACACATATATTCAAGGACTTGAATCTCAAAACATTTTTGAATACATTTGAAATTTAATTGTATGCAAAGAGAGTTAACCGTGGATTTAGTCTAGGAAATTAATCTAGCCTAGAAGATTCAAGAAATTCCAACTATCATCTAGAAACTTAATTCTATGTAACTTCGTTGTTGTTAGTCCATTGGAGATAATTTAAATATTGTAATTATCTTTTTTCATTAGTACATGATATTTTTAGCATCGCGTTCTCCAGTTTTCATCAAATAATGAATGCCCTATCTACCAATAACGTTTGATGGTATTCACCAAACAGCATCACCATTTGTGTATCTAAAAAGAACATTGTGATTTCAGAACTTTGTTATAAGATTGCGTTACATCAACGATGTTCGTCTTGCACGTCATTGTCGTAAACCGCGGTTATATGCAAACACTGTGTAATATGTGGTTTATGGTATACCAGGGTGGTTTAGCAACTAGTCAGTATTGTAACTTTCTATGGTGGGCATTTTTAGCTGTTCCGTAGGTTTTTGAGGGTAGTGTCCACGACTGGTTTAAACAATGAAATATAATTCTCAATCAGGACAAATATCACCATCATACATGGAACATAAGCAACTTTGTATCGTATCGACAACTAACCCACCACAGAAAACAGCAAACTCCATTACTTAGAATTCACATTAGATATAAAAATGAACAAATGGAAGAATAACAAATTCGCCTCAGTACAAGAGACCAACGGCACGTCACTATTAATTAAATAAATACCAAACGGAATTAAAAAATCGGACAGAGACTGTGCTCACCACACAACCGCATGGTTGTAAAGGAGCAGAATTACTTCGAGCGCAAGTAATGAGAATTGCACAGAAGAATTAATAAAACAGCAACCTCGTGTTGATGAATGAAGATCCATCATAATCCGCCTATTATGTTGCAAATTATATTGTTCTAAAAGCGGTGATGTCATCAACTCAACACTTAAAATTGGTCAACTCTACTGCAGGTACTTCCGCCTTAAGACCAAATCCGAAAATTCTTTTTTCTATCTCTAATGGCACATTTTCTCTATTATATGACGCTATGAGCGTTTAAAAATGACAACAAAGGGTCTTAATATTTTTCTGTCCTACACCCCAGACGAGGAACGTAATTTTACGTTTAAAAAAATTGTAAACAATATTGATTTAGAATTATTAAATGTGCAAAAAGTTCAACTGTAAAGGAGATAGTTTAGTGGAATAATACTGCATTATTGGATATCATCGTAGTTTTGTTTCTTCGTAGTTCTTTTTGTTTATTAATTTATTGTTTTTATTTGTATTTTTTTCTTCTACAAAATTATTTGAATTTATGTCAACTAATGCTTTTCATTATTACACTGATACTTTGCATAGGCATAGAATGCTTGTTGCAGGGAATCTATTACTATGCAGGCGAAAGATCGAAAAAAAACATTAAAAAATACTTAAGTTTTCGTATCCTCAAAAGACGGATTTAATACATAAATAATTAAAGTCATATGTTGTCGGAATTCGTTTCTTATAGTATTTTTGAAAAATATATTCCGATAAGAAATAAAAATGTACATTTATGCATATACAAACTCAAACAGCAAAGTTTAATCTATCATAATAATACTTAATGCATCAAACTACTACCTCTAGAAGCAAGTTTATAAACTGTTAACAGATGGTTTGGCCGAAACTGGACCGCTTGTGAGGTCAAGAGGGCGGATCAACCACCCACCTCCAGAACGAGTTCTGATATTGTTCCTCGCAAACTTCCTGCTCTGTAGTATTGTCGTATATTATTTAATAAAAGTAATACTAAAAAAAATACAAAAAATAAGGAAAAAAAGAGAATCGATGTTTTAGCAACAATTAAAATGATGATGAAGATATAAAGATTGAGTATAGCAATTTATATACGATTTTTATTTAAATTATTATAATTTTTGACAACGAAAAATTGAAACAGATTTACTAATATCAACTACATCCACATTATATAGATTATTAGTATTGATACTCAAGACTATATTAGAATACTTATTTCAAAAATATATGATTTAATTATAATTTGTTCAATAAATGATTGACCCTACACAATGAAAGGTTCGTCTAAGAATCCAAACCAGTAGTCTAACATAAAATGTAATTTGAAATCGAGAGATCGGACAAAGGGTGCAGATAGACACGGCTTCAGTATGTGACTGTGAAGGCGCTACAGGTAGGAGTTTTGACCTTTTTTGACCTCACAAACCACAATGATTGAACTCCTAGGAATAATATGCCTTCCATCTATCTCAGATCGGTAGTAATACTATATATATATAATATAGTAATTATAGTTTTATATAAATTTCTCTGACAAGAATTTATATAAAACTATAATTACAATTTGGCAAGTATTCGAGAAAAAAAAATTCCAATTTTAATAATATAATTATTAATTTTTGCAGGATATTTTATCAGAGAGGGATAGTGGTGGGAGGGTATGGTATTACTCCTTCAATAATTTTAAAACCTCAAAAGCTGGGAAATTTGAGATTCGAGAACCTATTTCAAATCATGTAAAACATATTACTCAAAGAGTTAATAAAACAATACCAATATCTTTTGAGTTAAAAAATTTGGATTTTATCGATGCAATGTTGTGTTTGAATAAAAAATATTGTCAAGTGTCAATATTCGCAACAGGCAAGTGAAGAGTTCAAATCCAAAAGATTTGGGAGAAAATAAAAATATTTTATATAGTTAGGAAATTTAGTCAAAATTATTGGGAAATTTTAGATTTTGTCTCCCAACCCCAATAAATTAAAGCAAAGTCCCTGCATTTGAACACTTCTTTCAACACATCACTTTTTAATGATTTAATTTATTTAATATGAAGTTTAAAAAAATCTGAATTACCTTCCAGAAATAATATTGGTTTTCCTGAATAATAAAATAATTTAAATTAAAAAATAGATTAAACGACATTAAATATTTACCTACATCTTAGATCATGTAGAAATAAATTCTTTCGACGCCGCAGTTTTTAATAAATATTTTAAATAGAGCCAGAACGTGGTTTAAAAAATCTGGTAGTGGTTTAGACGAATTTATGGATCTGATTTTGAATATCGCTAATAATAAATTATTAACAATCTTTCATAAATCATTTGCAACAGCGTCAGGTCGCATCAAGCAACTGTCTACTTTGTTTTTTTTCCTACCAAGTGACAATTATACGAATCTATCAAAGGTGAAGCAGCCGCAGAAACAAAACGAGGAAATACAAAAGGTCGGGCAGTTCCGATTGATTGTTAAGCTGTTTGGGTATGGATCGATGTTATAAATCTAAATTTGCGTCCTCGCCAGACGACCCAAATTTTATTTAATTCAAGAAAAACATTAAAATGTTCGTTAATTTTTCGTTCAATACTCAATGTCTTGATAACTATCTACCGCGCAAAAAACATCAAGCATAGTAAACTGCTGAACTTAGATTCCGAATAGAGCTCTGAAAGTTTTATAGTATCCGAGATATATATATTTTTTAAAACAGCATTGTTTTCCCATAAACGAGAAATCATCGTTTTGTGACTTTATTTTGGAAAACACCATGGAAACTGCTATTCCTACGAAGAAAATCATTACATACTACTTTAAAGTGAATTTAAATAGCTTCATTTTGAACAGTAATAGAGGTCTGTATATCTTAGAGTTCCAGAGGTATCAAACTTTGATCAAGATGATTCATTCCCGAAGAATGTAGCATAATGTCAAAATCGTGTAACAATATTTTTTTGCTGCTCTGGAGTGATAAAAATAATTATCACTTTTAATGATACCTATCACTTAATAATGACTATGTAATGGCTTTACATAAAAATTATTAAATTTCATTAATCATATTTCATTATGTGCATTAATAATCAATTGTTATTAATTAAATCATAATAATTATTAATTAAATTAATACGATTTAATACTTAAGTCATATACTTAATAAAATAGGTAGTTAATTAGATGATTGTGTTAAAGAACAAAGCATTAGATTTAAAATGTCTGATGTGGACACCACATGACTTCCTTGTATGACTATTAAATCATAAATCTGTAGCTCTAAAAGCGATCCTGAATTTGGTTACTAGTTTCCGAAGAATGCAGAATCTAAAAACGACACTCGGCGCTACATTTATTGGCGTTCATCTAATGACACACACACCATTATAAAAATGTTAAAAACGGATAGTACTTACCTTAAAACGTGCTTATCTATGAAAATCTCGATTTGTGAATTTTAGAGTTCTAAGAAGGCCAGAGGTAAAAAACAAAAACAGTTTCAGGTAAAGTAACACTCCCGGCAATCTAATCAAAATCTAATATATTATTTATAATGATACAAAAGTTTAATGTACCAATTTGAGAAGTTTTGTATTATATTTTAATATAATTTTTTATGCAAATCTATGAAATGACCATTAGGTAAAGTACCCTTTTCGGCTCTCCAATTTTAACAAAAATCTAGTAAAACCATTCATATCGATATAAAAGTCCTATTTACCAAATTTGAGATGTTTTATATTATATTTTAATATAATTTTTGATGAAAGTTTATTATGACCTTTAAGTAAAGTAACGCTTCAGGTTTTCTAATTTAGACCAAAATTTATTATGTAGTTTAAATCAATATATATGTTATAAATACTAAATTTGAGAAGTTAAAACGGGAGGCTCACAACTAGATGTTACAACAATCCCAAATGAAAAATTTTAACTTCCTACTGCTAACTGTTTTTGAGTAATGTGAGATACGAACGAATGAAAGTACAGACGTCACGGCGAAACTAGTCAAAATGATTTCAGGAATGGATTTTTCCGTTGAAATCTGAAAACCGAAAATTTTCTCGATTACAATACTTCCTTTACTCCGTACAAGGAAGTAAAAACACATTAATAATATATAACAAATTTCATTAGTATTAAATCAATATAGTAAAAATAAAACAGATAAACGTGCAGTTGGAAGCTCAACAATTTCACAAGTTTTGTCGTTTTGATGTACCAGGTTAGTTTATCTCAATATAATTTTATTATCAATTTAGTTAGCGAAGTATGATTAATATCAGGTATTTTTATCTCTCCAGAGCAGCATAATAAATATTTTTACACGATTTGAAAATTATGCTACAATCTTCGAAAATGTTATACTTCTTTAGAAAAGTTTGATATCTCAGGAATTAGTTATTTGAAATACAGACGTCTATTAGCTAAAAATGAAACTAATTAAATTCATTTTAAAGTAGTTAAAATAATTCTCTTCGTAGGAGTAGTAATTTCCATGGTATTTGCCAAAATAAATACAAAATGGCGATTTCTCGTTTTTCGAAAAGAAATGTGGTTCTTAGTAAATCTGTCGATTGCTTACTAAACGTACGGAACAAACTTCCGGTCGTCTGCTGAAGTCTCAAATTTAGATTGATAATGTCAATACATTTCTAAACAACATAAAAAATTCAGAACTATCCGATCTTTTGCATTTTGAAATCCTTCGGTTTTTGAATAAAGTTTTGCAGGAATCTTGAATAAAGTTTTTCAGGAATCTTGAATAAAGTTTTGCAGTATCAGCGAATCATGAGATTCCCTGGGTCATTGTCTTTTTAGCCTACGTTCAGGCTTACCGGATAACAGGGGTATCAAGAATGAAAATACATGAGTAATACATCACATTTCCCTCTTCCACTCATAACTACCACAAACCACCAGTTCAATTCCTTTCATCTTTCCTATTATTAATAAATAATTCAATTTTCTAACTACGGGAAAAACTTTAATCTACTCTGGAAAGACATTACGGGGTAACCATCTCCTTATCTACAAAATAATAAACAGCTAAAATATTATAATCAAACATGCATCCCAAATTAAAAGAAACAACTTAAAGGACTTGATTCCAAGATGATTGCTACAAGAAAGGTAATTAGAATTTATTGTTCTTCAGATCATTAAACCTCACAATAAAAGTTATTGCAACATACTTCATACTTTTGTAATGGGCGGGGTAAAAAATGAATACTGAATATCTTTCACACGGGCAATTGTTATAGAGGCAAGGCCTCATAGATAAAACACCCACGACATACTGAATATGGTAATAAGTTTCCAACACCACTCCAGCCCCCTTTTTTTATGCTCGGATATCACAGATATTTTGGGTTCTTGTATCGAGAATTTAGCATCTTGGATTCGACCCTGCGAGAGTGACCGAAGCGAATCTCCGAAGATAACGAGGGCGAGGAATTAATTTCTTCTAAACAGAACCAGTCGTGCATAAAATAGATTCCCCGATAGGAAAGATTTTTCAGTTCTTTCAACACGTGTATCATGAATGCTGGCGGAACCGTTGATTTCATAAAAATATATGTATTTCTAAAAAAGTTTATACTTATAAATAATAGATATCTTAGATTAACTAATTAAGATGAAATTAAATCGTTTTAGTTTAAGCGACAGAGAAAAAAATGAAGTAAAATCATTCAATAAAACCTTTCACAAAATAATTTAATGTGGCTTCTTAAATTTTAACTGGGAATATCCAAAAAAAAAAAAAGAAAAGAATGGCGAAGCTATATCACGATGTAATGAATCCTCAACAGTTATCAATAATCACACAAAAAAAGTTAAAAAAGTTTAAGAATTATTTTTCATCACTTTCGATTTTACTTGATTATCATTTATAAATTCACAAAACCGGTTTTAAATTAACTAAACCAATACTACTAACCTACTCAAGCCGGAAAAAAAATTAATCGAATGTTAAGCAATTTATAAATATAATATTTATAAATTCGATAATATTAAATTTACTAAAAGTTTGTGAGGAAGAGCCATAATTCAATCAATAAAGTGAAAGTTTATTGGAAACCATGCGTTTTTAACATTTAAAGTGAATGCCACGACAAGACTTTAAATGAGCTGTGCCTCAAAGTGGATTTTGACATCATTATCAGATAACATCATTAAAATTTAATAGGGTCAAAAAAACAAATTATAGGTATTTATATATATTTAATTAATTTAAAGTTCAATTGAGATTTGATTTGGTTTGTTGAATTCAATTGATTTGGCTATTTGTAACGTCAGACTTACGTATATAAAAAAAAATATTAAACCAACCTTTTATTTGTGTTTTAATTAATTAAAAATTAATTGTTTTCATGAAGGGATTGATATTCATTTAAGGGTTGGTAGAGCGGTGGTTGAAGTCATTGAGTTTGTGGTAACCCTGATTTTAAACCCACAATCAATGTTAATAATGAAAACTACCAATAATCGATGTAATTTTTGCTAGCTATAGTAACTCTAGATCCGTTGATATCTCTTTCGATTCAAAAGTCAACGGTTATGAAAACGCGTTAAAGTCTCCACATCAGCGTAACATGGGCGTTGAAACGTTTTAAAAATTTACTTCAATGCCTCCTGCTTAATATTCATTTTTGTTTCTACATGCTGCTGAGAGGGAAAAAATAGACCACTTTCCAATTGATACCATGATTCGTTCTGGGGTCTACTGGAAGAGATACAATACACTAAGGTCGCTTCGGCTACCGGGACTAATACTGTACAACCACTCTCTGTAATAAACAGTACACGGTCATGATAATGTAGTCCATCAGTGAAATTTAAATGGAATTATAATTTTAAGGGATTACATACAATTAGACTAGTTCTTCATTATATGCACATTACTAATTAATATTAATTTAAATAATTATAGAATTATTTAAATATGTTGGTAGTTATGAGAGGTGATTAGCTACTTACGATCTAGATAAAACTCAGATGGGCATCAGATAACGCACCGAGGGTGGCCTGCCAGTGATAAGTATCAGAATGACAGGTCACAATTACTGATAAACAAATTTCTGAACCATCAATAGGCTAGAGGTAATAATTTGTCAAATACCTCGGCTGAAGCAATCCTCCAGTTTTGTTCTTCGGATGAATATTCGTCAGATGACGGTCCAGCTGAAAAGGAAACTGTACAAGAAAGTATCACAAGAACAGAGAGGCTTACCTTGCACTGAGTGTTGTTCATGCGGCGACCGAGGCGGGAGCGGTGGCGCCACTGTCGGCTCCTGAAACATCAACAGTTCTGTCATATAACACAACCTACCGGCGGTTGGCTTATACTACAAACAATATAATGCTTTCATATTTTTTTTTTTCCAAATCAAATAAAAAGAATTCAACTTATGAATAAAACATATTCATATATATTACAATGGCGTTTATTAGCTATTAAATCGAGTTTAATTTAATAAAAAATGATAATTGCTCTTTCAGGTAAATGCCATAGTTCTGGTTCTCCATCAAATCCTTCTCCTAAAAATATATTTATATATATATATATATATATATATATATATATATATATATATATATATATATATATTTCTATAAATAAGGAATATGATATTAATACCGTGGGGAGGAGGGAAGCGAGAGTAGTCCTAAAGTTACATTTATTTTTTTTTACATCTTATTAGTTTTTAGGATGAATAGTGGTAGAGGGTTGGGCATTAACAATACATGGAAAAGTAAAATATCTATTATCAAACTCAAGAAAAATATATTGGACATATCTCTTAATAAATTGTTTTGCTTCTTGATATGACATTTAAACTCAGACATTTTTATTTTTTGGTTTTAGTCAACACAGGTTGACTTTGTGCTTAAAGAAAAAAAAAAGATGGCCCACAATATCTGCCTTGCGGAAGCCAAGAATAACATCAAATAGTGGTAACTATTTAATTGGTAACGCCACCCGAACTATCTCCTTCATATGTTAGACGTTTAATTAACATATGCCTATCAAATGACTGTATTGGTCAGAATGGTCAAGTAAAATTGACATTAATGTAATTATTTCAGTTGCAAGGGTTAAAACCAATGTCAATTGTTATGACAAAAAAAAAATAGATTCATATTTTTTCAAACAGTAACAACATTTTGTGGTTTTATTAAATTTTTGTTTTGTTTTATTGTCCAATAACCCTAAAATAATTCAAATGCAAAACAATATAAAAAATGTATGATATAATTTTTTTAAGCTCAATATTATGAAAAAATTGCATTTTGAAAATTTATTAGAAACTTCTATATCCTTAATATTTAAGAGATTTCTGATAGGTTCAATTGTTTAATTTCTTAATTTCAGTATATTTATTAAATGATATTTTTGTGTAGTAAAAAGACATAAGTATTTAAATAATTGACATAGTGTCCATATTTCTTCTCAAGAAGAGAAGAAAATCTCTAAACCTAAGGCTACGATTTTTGTACTAATATTCGCAAAGCAAAATAAATTAAAATTAAATACATACAATTACTTACTTAAACCCATTTAGATCTATGCCTCATAAAAGTACGGTAATGAAAAAAAGAAATACGTAAGCAAACTACAAATTATTCAGAATGGTTGGTTGTCTGTTCTGATTAATAAAGATACAAAAGTTTTGGCTTTTATTTATTTATTTTTATTTTATTTTTTTTCGTTTCGGTCCAAGCAGTTTTGTGGACATTGCTCTATTACTGACGATGTACCTTCTGGTTGTACCAAAACATTTTTGTTTTGTTTTTATTTCACAATTGACTGATCCCCATAACATGCAATATTTAAATAATTCAATCCAGATGGTTTTAAAGTATCACTCAAGTACCTTAATAATTAAGCTACATAACTTTACATACTGCCTTAGACATAGTTTAAGAACATATAAGGACCTACTACTAATGATTACATGACAAATTGTGAGGTCAGAATAACAGACATACAATATACGGCCAATACTCAAATGATAGGCAACTGCTACAGAAGGCTAAAAAAAGGAGCTGGATGAGGAATTTTCTTACTGAGAAATATTTTTAACAACAAAACAAGAGTAAGTGCCTCTGGATTTCGTTCTCTCTCATGCCATTTATTTTTTGTTTGTTTTCATGAAAGCAAATTCACTGGTTGTCACCGTTTTATTGAGTGTGATGAATAAAATATTAAAGTAAGGATAAAAAATACAACAACAAATTAAATGAGCTTTCTGTAATATTAAAAATCAATATTTTTTTATGATAAGAATTCTATTTTAATCTTGTCATATTTTCCTGGTTTTCTGAGCTCTAATCTAGTTTTATAAACAGTTGACATCCGTATATGATGGTATATGATTGGTTTTTTATAGAAGGATCAATCTAATTAGGGATTGATAAATTATTTGACACTTCTATAAATTTGTTTTATTGAAAACTAGTTTCGAATGTTATACATTCATCTTCAGTTCTAAAACACACAAAAAATTCAAAAATAAGCAATTCAAAATATAGTTTGGTATTATTATACATATTAAATTAGATGTAATATAAATCAGTATTATGAAACATTTATGAATTTAATTAAGACAAGAAATCAAATACATGTTGTTACTCACCAAGGTTTTAAATGGATTATATCAAACTGGTTTCTTCTCGCATTGAACTAACAATGAACGAAAGGTAGGTAGGATGTTTATAGATAAACGGTTTAAGGGTCTGGGCTTTTCCAGTAATGCCGGTGAGTAATTGGTTTTTCTGTTATAGATGGGAATAAATTTAAGATTGGACTATTGGAGATATTTATTTGGTCATATGATCAAAAGTCTGGATTGGATTTGAAGGATTTTATTATTTCAAGCGCTTCATATACATTTAATTTGAGGCTGTTTTCAACGTGATTTATTAATTTAACTCCTGAGTCTTTGATGAATTTATGGGTTTTTTCATTTAAATGAATTGCAAAGTTGGAATTCTCTGTCTTATTATTATATTATAAGCACGTACATGTTCCTTTAATCTCTGATTTAACGATCTTCCAGTTTTTCCCGTGTATTTGGCTGCACAATCATTACAATTTAGTTCATCATATACTCCGCTTTTTTGGAATAGGGCCGTAATATGGAATCAAAACCTAATGTTTCGGGATTGGTCTATCTGCGGGGGTTGTTGAATAGATATCATTAGTTGTCTTTTTTAAAAAGACATGCTCTCAAAAAGCATACTTCCTAAAATTTCTTTTATAACACCTCCATTTGTCGATTGAAGCACAGAATTTCATTATGTGTCCTTCACAGAATACGTATATGTATATACGTATATGTATATAGGTATATGTGGAATACCTTTCGACATTAAAAACGATCGGGCACTTCTTTCCATCTTTTAATTTTTTTATAGCTTGAACAACTTAATTTGTCTGACTTAAATTTGTGTTGGACTACTCAAACAAAGTTGCACAAATGAAGAAATAAATTTATCAATACATTGATAAAGTCTTTTTTCTTGATTTATACAACTTTGTAGAATCAAAAGAAATAATTATCACAAATTTTCCTTGTGAGAGTGCACTGCAATATTTCTTCAAATATTAAAGATAATTACACTACATCCAGATTTATTTCCGGTTATTATTATTATTATTATTATTATTACATAAAACAAGAAATTATTATTATGCCTTTTGAACTTTTTATAGATACATTTACATGTAATGTATCTATAAAAAGTTCAAAAGGTGCTAAATTAATGTTATTATCAATTTTTTTCTTTTATTGAATAAAATTAATTGGAAAAAAGAAAAGAAAAAGATTTTTTTGTGAACATCCTGAATATGTAAAGGTAAAACATACATATATTGCACCAGATTTAGAATTGGTCTTTAATTTTTTTTCTTTTATCAAAAATATAGTTTTCATTATGGCTGGTGTGAAAAATTAATGACATCAATTGTGCCAACTAAAAATGTGTTATCTTGCTTAAATCTTTGATGATAGCGTGTTATAACAGATGTATGGAGTTATTTATTTATTCTAAGTATTTATTTATTATATATTTTTAATATTTATTTATATATTTCATAAAAGGAAATAACCAGCACTATATAATGACTCATGGGCCATTCTGCCAAGCCCCATTATACTTTTTCGATTTTTTTGTTATTATTGTATCTGAGTTTATTTAGAATAGAACTTTCTATTTTTGCCAATTAATCAATTCTTTCAGTTGAAAAAAAAAAATTGTTTCAACAGTCAATTCATCATTCCCCGTTTGTGTCCAGACCTAAACTTCCCAGTTTTCATGTTCTGAATGAGATTTTTCTCAGGGTGAAACCAAAGGTTGTTTTCTCATTATACCTCAACGTACATCTAGAGATTTGATCTTTTAAAGGTGTTCATAATTTTAAGTGAATTTCTCTTGAAAATCAAGATACAAATATGTTTCTCCAAACCTGTTGCTTTTGTCACCTGGTCCACGATGTTTTTCGAATTTTGCCTGTAACAGCTGTTTTTTTTTCTGCAAAATCTTTCTCACCTTTAGTTTCCTGAGGATTTCAACTGTTGAAAACAACTAGTTGCTTATACAGTCTCAGCGTGAAATAATAATTATCATAATTGTCATTCGCTTATCATGGCTACGTGGAACTAATTTTTTATTTTATTTTACGTGTTAGAGTACATGAAATAGTTTTGATCTCAGTATAATCTTTTAAAGATTGGTGTGAGTAAAGTTATCAAAAACAGGAATACCCAAATTTTCCGCCTTTCCTTTTCCATTTTCGTACCATAGATGGATGGGAATGACACAATGAACAGTGAATACAATAATAATTATCCTCACGGAACTTTCAAGTATCAAGGCTGCTGTTTAAGAATTTTTTTTTTAAGAATCATGTTCATGAAGCTGCTTAATTATTTTTATTAAGTTGAACTGATTAAAAAACTAAAATAAAAATCAGGTAAATTTCATTAATCTTCAAAATAAATATCGCTTTTGTTTCGAGGGGCATGAATGATAATTTTTGATGGTTTGCTGAGCATAGTTAATTTTTTTCACACTGTTTTGAGTATTTTTATGTTTATGAAAACTCAGATTCAAATTTGTTGCTTTCTGGCAGAATGAACCATATAGCCTTGGCCAAAAGTATGTTATACCATTAAAAATTGTCTATTTTACTTGGTAAACTAATTTTATATTTATTACTACTTCCAGAACTTAAATTGAAAAATTGATCATTCAGTAGATTATCTTTCAACCTTTTATTTTTCAATCCATCATTTTAAAATTAATTTATTAAAAATTGTGTGTGTCTAATACTTTTGACTAAACCTGTAATCTTATTAGAGAAATGGTCTAAATTACCATGTTTTAAAGTTCAATGTGTTTTAACTTAAAAGTCATGAAAAGAGATTTTATATTTGGGCATAAATATTTTCAAGACTATGTGTGAGCACTGATGGAAAAATTAAAGAGCGACACTATTATTAAGGAATATGTACTTTGATCAATTTAATAATTCCTACTGAATCTTGGAACCTGTAATCATAAATATTGTTAAAAATTCTTTTAAAATTTACAAATAGGTAATTGTAAATATTTGCAGATTTACAAAATAAATATTAAAACATATTTCGTGATCCAGAGATTTTAATGTAACATGACTCCTGAATCAACTGACAACTTGTAATTTATTTAAAAACTCCAAGCGCATTCATGAGGGAAATTCAATGCTTTCAACGTACTTGAAATATTAAGGTTTTTAAACGTTAAAGTGAGCTCAAAAAAATTTTGTTTTCTCAAGCTGATATTTTAAAGAGTAGAGTTTGATGACCCTTGCTGAAATGCCTGATGAATGTTGAGTATCAATTTTCAAACAATTTAGTGACAACAGTGGTTGAATAAATTTGCTATCAGATTTCATTTTGAGAAAAATAATTAAAAACTGGTTCTTGAGGACGAATCATATATGATTGCAATTGTAGTTTTATTTTTATAAAATAAGTAAACTAGTTATATTTCTTAATCATAAAAATGTTCACTTCATTGTTTTTTTGAAGAAATTTAAAAAAAATATTACATTTATGCATACAATTAAATAACTAAAACTTGCCAGTCACTGAAACATTAATCAGCATGATCTATAATTGAATGGTAATACTAAAGAATGCTTGATGATCTATTGTCGTACTTATGCTTATATCTGAGCATGGAAAAATACTCTATAAAGTTGTGTTAGGATAAAAAAGTCAAAGTCATACTTTGAATAATATTATTTCCAACATTTCATTTTAATACACTCAAAACATTAACCAAAAAAATGTTTGACATTATTGTTAGGCATTATAGAAGAAAAATAGATTAGGCTGTTGTGATTAATTTCATATTATGGTATGTAATTATGTTATAAACAATACCCCACAAAGTACAAAAATTGTAATATTCCTTTTGTCAAAAATCTATCAGATTTTTCCATTTTTCTATCAGATTTTACCTATCAGATTTTTCAAAATCCATCAGACCCTTTCCGATCATCCCAATCCTCTTCATCCTTATACTCCAGAAAGGGTGAAACAGCAATGACCCTGAAAACTTTTGTAAATATGTATATTGGAGTTCTGGCAATGGCAAGCTTCTGCATTTAAGTCCATAATGTCTGCGGTTAAAGTGTTCTCACTCAGTCTACAGTGGCTTTCAATACCAGTGACGTGGTTGAGAGAGAAGCACCCCCGTGCTTTTGTTTCGAGGGGCATTATAATAATTTTTTATGGCTGAGCATAGTTAATTTTTTTTCACACTGTTTGAAGTATTTTTATGTTTATGGAAAACTCAGATTCAAATTTGTTGTTTCCTGGCAGAATGAACCATATCCTTGGCCAAAAGTATGTGATACCATAAAAAATTGTATATTTTACTTGGTAAACTAGTCCATAGTGTCTGCGGTTAAAGTGCCCTCACTCAATCTACAGTGGCTTTCAATACCAGTGACGTGATTGAGAGAGAAGCACTGGGGTCTCCATGATTTCGACAAGATACTGAGCAGGTATCATCTGAGATGAGACCGTTGCAGGTTATTATTTTACCTTTATATGCCCCAGTCTATAAAGTTTCTGAAGCTCCTGGCACAAATCTCGATATTTTCTTTTCCGATACTAATAACTGTTGAAAGGAAATAACAATTAAAAATAAAAGACTTCTGGATTAGAAACCCACTGTTAATTCTAATCTATTTTGCCATTCCAGAATCCTTTTCTAGGAAGCCTCACTCATTCCATCTTCCCAAGTTATTTATCATCAACTTCCATCATTTTTAATATTCTACTTTTCCCTGATATGATGCTATATTTAATCACTAATGGTATGTAAGAAAATACGAATCTGAGAATAGAGACTAGGTACTAATGCAGATCAAAATTGGTCATTTCAAAATTTATTTAAAAAGAAAAAAGAAAATTAATTTTTTCTCTTATTTTCTAGATATAATTTAAAAAAAATGAAACGACTCCTGATATATTGCATAGCTAAAAATTTAAATTGTTTCCATAAAATAATTTTTTAATTTAATATATTTTTAAAAATATTAAATGTTCCTTGCAATGAAAAAAAAATTAAATCATGAAAAAAATAAAATATATACAGACAGGAGCTATACTTTTTTTTTTTATCAGAGGCAAGTATTCTTGTAATTCCTTGATCAGCTATGTATTTTCAAAATACTGTTGTCAAAATTAGCAGGATTTTACAATACATGTGGGTTATTCTCCTGAAAATGGGCTTTTTGTGTCCTACTGGATCAATTTTTATAACATAATATATGTCATAGTCTACTACTTTATTAATTTTTAAAATCATTATTATAGTTTATCATAATCCACACAATTCTCATCCCATTGGTCTATCTTAGATCATGCTTTTTTACTTTCAATAGCTTGTGCAAGGGTAATGACAGGTCTAGGCTAGGTTTTGCATGCTGATATTTGTTTTTAAGCCTTTTAAGGTAATGGAAGGAAATTCCTTTAGTGCATTACACTTGTTATCCAGGACTCATTTTATTTCAGTCCCACAAACCAATTCACATTCCTTTGTCAAAGTTTGAATTTCCTGCCAGAGAGTTATTGTTCTTAGCCAGGCAACACTGGCAATTCCCACCTATAGTGTTCCGACTATCTTTGTTGTTTAGATTAACAATCAGTAACGTTAGATTCTCATTATGGAAAGCAACTTGTGGTGTGTTCGTTCATTCTCTTCATTCCTTGGTGGCCAAAAAAAAAACATCTTGTAAATAGGATTCAAATATGTTATTTTATCTTTTTCTAATGGATGACCTAGTTATCTACAGACAAAGCTTTTTTTTTTAAGTAAAAAATAATAGGGTTATGAACTGCTAAAGCTGAAATCCTCATTCCTTTGTGTCCTATTTCTAAGCCGGCTGCTAAAATAATAATGGGATTCATGACAAAAAAAAAAAATGGAAATCTCTACTTTGGGAATATAAATTCAAATAATCTAAATTGGGAATTTTACTTTAAATGGGATTTTAGCCCCTCAGGGCCATAACAACCAACCCAAGGAAACCCATGTAATAGGGGGCCTTACTTATTTTATTTTGTTTAAATAATTGATGAACAATTTTTAGACAGACCAAGCAGCCCAAAATCTACAATTTTTGAGAGCTTTCATCTCATCTAGTTGAGAGGGAATAGGGTAGCTCAGTGGGTCACTGTGCTGCAAATATCAAAGTCCTGGGTTCGAGACCGGCTGTGGCAGATAATTATTTATTGTGTTTTCAACCGTGGATTGGTCCTGTGGGCTCACCCAGCCTCTCTATAAAGTTGGTACCCTTAATTGGGGGGAAAAACTTGTGCCGGTTGAGCGTGATCTCGACCAAATCATCTCATTCCTTTTACATCATTTATTTTTTTTTTATTGATAAACTAAAAACGAAACAATATGGAAATCGTTAGCTTAGTGTTAATGAACATACGAAGAAACAATTTTGGTAAAAAAACCGCCGAATCAGTAACGTTTTATTTAATGAAATTTCAACATTAAAAATGCACTGTTTTGGAAGAATCACCAGTGCATGCTCATTTCAGTGAGTCGTATTGAAATAAATATCTCAGTAATGATCAATTAATAAGAAGGAAATATATATTATAATTTAAGAAACAATATTTTAAGAAATGATATAATAAAAAAAAATTAAAAAACCTTTAGGCACCGCATCAGCCCATGAGGGTCTGGTGTTCGGTAAATAATGAACTAAAGATAACCATCTTTAAAAACCGCTTCTAATTATTACACATTGTTTTTTTATTTCCAAAAAGTTATATACGAAACAAAAAATTGAATTATTTGGATTTTTTTTAACTTATATTTTTATATTTAAGAACTTTATATTTTTCCTATATCTACATAAATTTCCGAGATAGGTGCGTATAAAACCTCTAATCTATCCCCATTTTGAAAATGGCGGATGGTAATCTGTAACATTGGTACCAAAAGTAAAAAAAATCGGGCCAGTTGCCTTGGAGAAAAGCAGTGGACGGCGAATGATGGATTCTCCGAATTTAGAAAACGTAAAACCTAAATTTTTTTTTTCTAAGTCTATCACAGAGCTTTATTAATGAAAATAATAAACCGTGTTAAAAATACAACCACCTTAAAATTTAAAATAAAAATAGGATATTATAGCTACCCATGTTAGAAAGTGCTAAATCAAGAGTAATGTATTTCGTAGGATCATCTTCCTATTAGATTAGTATTTTCAAAATGAATGAATGCCTTCATTATGCGCACTCTGATGGTGTGTCAGCGGTGTAATGACAGTTTAAACAAAGCCCAAATCCGCCATCAAAGCAACATGAAAAATAAGTGGTCATTCCTGGTTAACGATTTATGGTTTTCAACATTCAATCTTTAAAGCAAAAAGAAATTTTGTTAAAGGCTTGTAAACAACCTTCTACTACTAATGAAAGTGTTCAGGTAGCAAAACGACTTAGTCCCTTAGGGCGAACCAAAAATACAGATGTGCTTTCAGATGGCTTTGAATCCGCGAAGCTTTCCTGTTATTTTTTATTACACCTAATAATGCTTGCTTTTTGATAATAGTGAATGAACTTGGGGTTTCACTGACATTTAAATTTAAACTCTTATAAAAATATGTTGTTTCTCCAAACAAACTTTACATGTAATAATTAATTACATATCTGACATCATCTGATTTATTTTTTGATAAATTTTAGAAATAAATTCACAAAATCTTTTGAATAATAAGTTAAAATAAATATTGTCCTGCAAATAAAAATAATACGCTATAGCTTTTATCACCAGCTCCAGAAAAAAATGAAAGATGGCAGGAAGAGTTTCAGAAATGTATATAGGACGGAAACGGATGTATTCTAGCAATTATTTCGTAGAGCTGAAGAACTGGATTGACCAGTTTACCAAAGAATTACCAGGAAGTTATAAACTGCCAACAACTCTTTGGCATCTTTGTTGTTTAAGGAGTTTTTGGTTCCAATTTTTTTTCTTTTAATATAGTATGTAGGTACTTCTATTTATCTAGATGACAAATTGTTAGTTATCAAATATAAATACCATAAACGTTGCGAATTTGTCATATTTTAATTTACTATTTATTATTTTTTATTCACGGTTAGTTGGTTTAAAGTAGTTGTAGTGATTCATAACAAAAATCAGTTTAGTCCCTGGCTAGTTAATGCATAAACCCTTTTTTGTTAATCACCCGAGGAAAATCCTAAAAAAATAAATTTTATGATAGTCTATTTTATGAATAAATTGAAATACTCCGTTTGAGCCTAATGGTTATTTTTTATTTAAGTATTTTTATTTTGTTTGGACAATATTATATAGAATTACCACTAATTTGAATTATGCTCCAGACAAAGAAAAAAGTAAAATCTTTTTGATGCCACCTATGCAAATGTTTACACATACCTGTGATCGGTCACATGGAATAAGTTGATAAGTAAAAAAATTACAATAATCAGATAAGTAACAAGTATGATGTGGGATAGTGGAACCACTTTTTGTCTTTCCAATTGATTTCATATGACTGCAGATATATACACAAACAGTTGTTAAATTCTTGATACCGTTGAATACAGTACCAACCTACCATCCCCTTGCATTGAAATATATACAAATTGACAACAAAAAAAGAAAAATATTTATAAGGATAATAATTTTTAAACACGAACTAATTTGTTAAATACCTGCTCAATTATTATTTGGGTCTGCTGCTGTTGGGGTGGTGTTGTGTTGTTAAGAACCTCCGTGTTTAAAGTCTTCGTTCTCATTTTTTTCTGAAACAAAAAATATATTACAACCCGATTGGCACTAAAATTTTAAATAATCCTAAAATGATATTGCTAACAGTGTTCATACAATAATAATAGTAATTAATTCGTTCATGGATTTAGATTTGGTTATATATTGTACAGCTATAAAGCAATACACCGGGAAGCCGCAAAGATGAGGGTAGTATAACCCATAGGACTCTTCAGTGGGCAATTTTTATTCGTAATTAAATAAACAATAAAAAATTCGTAATTAAATAAACAATAACTATAACCCCTTTTCTTTTTTAAAAAAAAGCATTGTCAAATATAAATAAATTAAAAGACATGAGTTTATAATAATTAATAAAAATTAATCTTGTCATGCCTAATGTGGGGCAAAAAGACGTTATTAGTCTAATGCGTAATCTTCTGTAATTAACAAAATAAAACCATTAACTTTTAATAAATCAAAATGACTAAAAATGTAAAAAAAAAATACTTATAACAGAATTATTATTATTTATATATGACTAATATATAAAATAAGAACTGATTAAATCTATCACAGTGGGGTTTAGTTAATGTAAGAACAGCTATTGTAAGAACATCTTACTCTCGGTAAAGAGAAACAGTAATTTAAATATTAATTTATAATGAATATCTTCTTAGGGAACCGCAGTTTCCACATTTGCCAAAATAAATTCAACATGGCGATTTCTTGTTCTTCAGAAAACAACTTATTGTTTGAAAGACTTTAGCTCGGAAACTGTAAGATGTAAAACTGTCGATTACCACTCAAATTGGAGCTAGTTAAATGCACCATAAAGTAGTTTATAATGATTATCTCCGTAGGAAGAACGGTTTCTTTGTTATTCAGCAAAATAAAATAACAAAACGATGATTAAATGCAATACAAAGCGGTTTATAATAATTATCTTCGTATGAAGAACAGCTTTCATGATATTTGCTACAATTAATTCACAAAAGATCATTTCCCTTTTTTCAGAAAATAAAATACATTATCTAGAGAAGTATTAGACATAAAGATGTCTATTATCTCTCAAATTAGAGCTAGTTAAATGCACCATAAAGTAGTTCATAATGATTATTTTCATAGAAACAGCAGTCTCCATAATATTTGTCAAAATAAATAAACAACATGGTGATTTCCTATTTTTCAGAAAAAATTCTTATTGTTTAAAAGACTATATCTCGGAAAATATTATAATAATTATCTTCGTAGGAACAGCAGTCTCCATGATATTTGCCAAAATAAATAAACAACATGGTGATTTCCTATTTTTCAGAAAAAATTGTTATGGTTTGAAAAACTAATTTTTTTTTTTTATACTGATGTGTTTTTTCTAAAAACATGATCCCCAGAACTAGTTAACGTAAAGTGTTCTATTAGTGCTCAAATGCTGGGAAATTTAATTGCCTTTATAAAAGAGTTTTGCAATATTTTTCGCGTGGTTGGTAGTTTTCAAGAAATTGAGCACGGAGTGAAAAATTAGGGAAAATTTTACGATTTTTCTTGAATAAAATGTCGCCATTTTTGAAGATAACGGCTTTGGAATGACAGACAAGGCCGTAGTTAGAATGTCCTACAATTTCGTAATCACATTCAAAGCTTCCCCTAAATGAGTACCTAATTTTCGGCTCTGGCTGCAGGGCTAGGTCGATGATTAATTAGGAGGTGGTGGAAGTATAAGCCTGGATTAAGATTTATAACCATATTTGTATATTTGTTTACGAGAGGGACCTTATAAGCCCTCAGAAATAATAAAGAATGTAAAAATAAAAAATATAATTATTACTGAAATTTAAATTGTTGCACTAATATAAGACCGTTTATGTAATTAAATGAAGGCGATCTGATAACTATTGCATTTATAAATGCCCATTGATGTGGAAGAAGACTGAAAGCAACCGCTAATTATATGGATTTTCCATGGATCCATTTCGAATATTTTAAAAAGTGACAATTGGTTTTTAAAGAAGCATGTTTAATTTGAAGACTTTTTCGTTATTTTTGGCCGTTAAATTGCCACTGCTCTTAAAATGCGACTTTCGTGTGAGCGACATGAAAAAATTGACTTTATTGTCTAAGCCAAGTAGTTTTTTTTTTAATTATTCTATATCTTGTTGTTCTCTGACTATTCAGCTTTGAAATAAAGATGATCATGGCGAAATTAAGCCAAATGCTGAATGACAGTGACGGAGAAATGCGGTAGTCCGCTATCTTTGGACGCCATTTTGACGTGGTGTAGCCACTTTTTTTCTTGGAAAATTGGCTATTTTTAATCGTTAGTCATGAGCCACACAGCGATGTGCAATTTATAGGGATGTGAGAGGTATGGAGAGGAAGATGCACGGTAGGGGGGTCAGTCCGACAGACTAATTAATTCTAAATGTCAAACAAGTTAACGCTTACTGATTGCTGCAATATGATAAAAAGATGAAGAGAACTGGCTTCTTCTGTATCTAGTAATTTTATTTCGCAAATTTGTTTATCTTCCCATGCGAGGGTAGTAATGAAAACAAACAAAGACTAATAAGCCTGGACGTATCTATACAAAGTAAACATAAACCTAAAGTAACCGGTATCTAGTTTCCAGCTAGATTTGATTTCTGGACCACAGTGCAGAGGCTAAGAGACTTCGTAAGTTAACTGTTATCTGGATGAGCGGAGATTTGCTAGGAGATTTGATTGGAGATTACAAAAATACTTGTAGATGGCAAATTAAAGCATTGGCACAACAAATATTGTGTGTATAAAATTTAAAAAAATTAAATACATGTATATCTTCAACATTTGCACTGTGCTTCTTTTATAAAGTAATAGAGGATATAACAGTTTGTATTTCATTCAGATAACTCTTGTGGGTCTCTCGGTTCCTTCTTAAAATAAGAAAATGAAAAATCAGAGTGGTAAATAAAACAAACATTATAAAATTTAAGTTCCGAAAAAGAAAATAAAGCATATATTGATGTGACAAACTAAACGCGAACACAAAATTTAAACCTTGTTCAAATTTTAAACTTTCTAAGCTGTGTCAATTTGCTTAGTATTTTTTTTAGGCTGTTGAAGTGAGTTATGCTATCTCTGGTCTCCATTAGTGAAACCCTATGCTTTACAGTCCTGATTATGGCTGAATGGATGAACCATTGTCTGGTTAGTTATTTACTCCTATTCCAGAGACTTCAAGGAAGGATACAGAGGTAGTTTTTAGGAGGGGATTATCAATGGACTATCGGACTTTTCTCCTCCTCCTTCAATAAAAGTCAACAGTTTTATAACAGTATTATAGGTACTATATTTCGAAATAAATAAAATCATCTCCTAACATTAACTGACATTAACATTTACTGTAACATTAAAATCAACTCCTAATTGACTGACATTGGCTCTGTATACACTGCCCTGCTAAGCTAAAAGGCACTAACTCCAAATCATTTTTTTTAAATACATCTTTGTAATATACTCGAATTGCTCCCAAAACTACACCTTTTGATGACATTGGAAGGGCCTAAATTCAATGATTAGATTCTAATGATTGGTTTTAGGGTTTTGTTATATCATAAAAAAGTTTTAAATTTTAGAGAAATTCGGGTACAAACATGGATTTAAAAATTGATTGGGAGTTGGGGTCTATTACCTTTTGACGCAATATTTGGATGACCACAGAATTTGGGAAACTGGTAGGGCAGGCTGGGAATATGCTATGCATTTTTTTTTTGTTGATCTTTTTAATGTTGCTATACATTTTTCCTTTGAGGCGCCAACCATTTTTAATTTTCAGTGTATATTTATATAGGGAATACGGGAAGGATAATATATAGAATTATGTGATTGTGTTGCCTCACCCCGGTTCGGGAGATATTGACAGGATATCTCAGTAAATATTAACCCAATGACAAATGTATTTGGACCAATTTATAACTATTTTGATCTTGATTAGGGCACCATTTATACTGGTCCAGCGACTAAACCACTTTTGAGTTTTCCTCAGGTTTAAAAAATAATGAAATCATAGAAGTTTAACACACTCATTTTCTTTGAATTAATAAAAAATATAATTTCAATTTACGATTACATAATTACATTTGACAATTTCGAGAATCGATTTCTCACACGATGAGCAGGATTAATTTCCCTACTACTTAGTGAATGATAATGTATCACAGTTACTCAGGCATATTGATACTAGTAGGTATATTTTAAATTAGCCGTAGTTTATAATTTTTTTTCTCAGTGATTATTTTGGGAGGAGAAATTTCCTCCTTTCTCCCCCTGTGGAGCCGCCACTGAGAGGCTAAGGGTTTTCTTTTGGAATCTTCCAAAAATAACCTAACAATTATTGTCTTTTTTTCCGAGTCTTTTATTCCATCAATTAATAACTTTAGAAGAAAAATAATTTAAAAATCAAATATTTTAAACCAAGCAGTAAAAAAAAAATATAAAAAAATAAATACATTATTATGTTATTTAACTCGAAATAATGTGGTTGTGATAAATTGTTGCAGTGATAATTTTTAACTGTCGAACTAGTTAAAAAGATGAGCGTTGAAAGAAAAATTAGTACAAGTTGTTGCATATATGTATTTCACAGTCCTGTTTATGAAGTACCCAAATTATATTTTTTAAAACTTAAAATCGGATACACATGCAATTTTATTATGTCGTCTCATCGACAGAAATTTTTATTCTTCCAGTACAAAAAGTAGCCATTGATTGCATAATTAGAACCTCGCATCGATTGCTAAACGGTTGTTTTGGCGTGAAGTTTAATTCACTGTTTGAGGAAACGAATGTTCAAGGGCATGATGATCGCACGTTGTGAGGGTAGTGCCATAAGTTATCTAGTTAACCTTATGGTTATGTTGATGAACATATCAAGATTAGCGTTGATTCACGGGATAAAATACTAATCTAACAGAATGCATAATACAATTTCGCTGTAAATTATGTCGTGTTGCATCTTCGGTGACAATTGAATGGCTTATGAAGCCATTATAAATAAATAAGAAATCCCACCGAACCTCGATACCGTTAATACTAATGATCTTTGCCTATTCATCTTCCTCTACTCAACCCAACCGAAATTTATATATTCAAGGCCAGACGCAAAGTCACATTTCCTTCCAAAGGAACGGTAAACATGTAGGGTCAGAATCAGTTTCCCTCTGATCTGTGGTGTGTTCAAGGATATTTTAAATTTTCAGTAGCCTTTCTCATCTATAAACCTTCAGCAACTGGTTGTTTTGCTTTTTTCAAATGTTCTACAGTCAATCTTGATGGAAGGAAGGTCCATGGAATTCTTATTACCTTCCTTCCTCCATGCAGTCCATTGCATATTTTCTAACCTTCTAAAATATTTTTAAAAAACAAAAAAGACAATGAATACTATTGGGGTAATGACTTGTGACTGTCATTACCCCGAACACGCGTTTTTATTCATTTAAGAATTCAATTAAGAAATACTGTGCTTAAAATCCTTGATAAACATCTATGTGATACAAAAGTATTGCTCACCTTGATACTTTGTAATCATTAGTGGGTATGCAGAAGCAATGAGACAGGCAATTAATTGGGATATGTACAATGGGTTTGCTTACATCAAATAACGGGAAAACAAGCTACCTCGCTCAACATTCAAACAACAACTAGATATTGTTATATGAAATGGTGATTTGAAATTATATGAAATTTTGCATGTTCTTAATACGTCAACGCCCTATTAACATTCTTAAGTAAGAATAGGGATGAAAAAAAAAATATATATATACTCTCCACATATGTCAAAAGCTTCAAAATGATCATTTAATCCATAGATAAAAAATCTTAAGAACCACCCATCACAATCGAATATCTGAAGCTACAAAGATTGATGTAACGAAAACAAGTGACTCCTTACAGCCATTAACGGTAAACTAGGCATATAATGGATGAAGACTTCATCGCCGAATCATATATTATCGATTATTTTGTTGATAATGTTTTGACCAAAATATGAGACTAAGCCTGTAGACGGTGCCAGCTCGGTGGGTCTGTCCCACGGTGTGAGCAGCGTACCCACCCCACGTACCCATCTCGTGCTCTGAATACATGATCGCCTTCCTCAGAGGCTCGCTACATAGTTGGGCGAGTGGACCTATCATATAACACCATATTGGCCACAACTAAACACCATTATCAGCTCCTCTCTCCTGGGATGTCAGTTAAGCTCCTCAGTTATGAGACTGGAGGTAGCAAGGGCTCTTCCACTATTGACGGTTCAATCTCAGATATCTACATGGAATTCCGTATGGAAGAAAGATTATCTATGAAATAAGCTTTTTAACTTAGACAACGTTAATTGACACTCGAGTAAATCATGCTAATTCATTGGTTGCGATTTTAAAAACAGCAAAAGTTCGACATCACAGAATATTTACTTCATTGAATAGCTTAATTTGGTTATGAACCATCATATTTATACGACAATGGAAAAATGAAATGTTTCTTTCCATAAAACTATAATGTAATTTCTAGTATTCTATCTGTGTTGGATCTAGTACCTGGCCCACCCAGGGTCATGAGGAAACCTTGGTTGCTGCTTGAATAAAGAAACAGTAGTTTTAAAATGCCGGTTTGAAATGCACACGATAAAGTATTCTTAGCTGTCGAAAACTTCCATGAAACGAAGACTGTGAAGGAGCAAACTGAATAATAAATACTTGAGATATTCATTGAGATATCCATGCCACTGCCAGAACTACAATTAATCTATCTTTCGTCTGTATTATACTATATAAATTCCGTCATGCATTTCTATTTACTATACTCAGGAAGAAAGTAACGAATGAAAATTTATTAGTATGGTAAATGATATCTCCCTTTTCGAATTTTCTTTTTCGTGGAATTACATTCCTTCATCTGGAGACGCAAAACAAAATCACGACGCTTTTGGTGTCACTTTTAAACGCTTATAACTCCGCTTCATTAAATGCTAGAAAGCAAGAATTGGTATCTTATAACAGAGGAAATTTGTCATTACGGATTACAAAAATAATATTTAGACTTAAGGTGGAAGTACAGAAAGTGAGTAAAGATGATCAATTGTTAGTCTTTAGTTGATGAGGTCACCGCTTCAAGTATACTTAACCTAAATAATCTATTTCGATTTGATGATTTTGATATTAGTTATAATTTCCTCGCTTACTGCATAGACTTCATATTCATCTCTTAAAGAATAAAATATATTTCAACAATAAGCACTTGAAGTGATACTAAGCCTTTAAAATCCCATGTGGTGGGCACAGGCTCTGATAGATTTTTCCTAGTAACGCTATATAGATATAGTGTACTGCATAATTTATAAATGGTAATAATATATTATACACTGTATAGGCGTATTTATATAATTTTATCTACAATGGTTGAAAAAAAAGTTAACACAGAAAGAAAATCTTCATTAAATAAGAATAAAGTGATTTTTATTATTTATTATTATAGTGAACATGGGTAGCTAAAGCAAGGCATATTCATTTGCAGGGCCTCCCACAAGTACCATAAGCTCGACAACTTTCGGAGGGAGGGCCCGATATTTAGGTCTGCGTGCCCGGGAATCAGCTCATCACAATTTTTAATTGAAGCTATTATTTGTATTTACCTATAATTTAGATATTTAATGTTCCATGTTTAATTGTTCATAGACAGAAGATACGTATCCTTCTCAACGAGTCATCTTACTTGTATTTGAGATAATCGATATTTTATTGGTGATATCAATAGTTACAACTTTTGAAATCAAAGCCAATACTCGGCTGTATATTACTACTTGGCGGCCCGAGTTAATACTATCTATCAGGTGGCCCTACATTTCTATGGGCGGTCCTGCTCATTTGAAATTAATTAGGTACATATGTATAAGAAGAAGAAAAAAAATAAATCATTTTAAGTAAATAAATAAATAAAATTATAAAACAGTATTTTATAAATAAAAAACAAAATTTAAATTAAACCACTTTTTAACATTTTGTAATATTTGAACTAAATTAAACTACAATAGATCGATTAGTTCTTTTAGGTTTAAAGTTTATATAAATTCAGATACTCCAGAATAACAATATTATTTAGAAAATTTTTAAAGTTGAGTGATTCATAATACGATATTGGCCAAAACTCTCTGTTTAGGGAAACTGTCTGAGTAAAACTGTTTATATTTTGTCACACTAAAGCTAAGATTGGAGAGTGAAATGTTTTAACAGAAGAGAGGAACCAATCACAAGACCGAGAGGAGTACGCCAATAAATTAAATATTTTAAAGAAATTAAAAAAATAAATTAAATCCAAAACCAAAAACTAATTCAGAAACAGCAATATTTGACTTGTGTCCTTTGAAATGAAAAATTCAATTCAATGATTACTGAAGAGTTTCTTATGTTTAAAAAATAAATAAAAAGATTACAAAAATTTGAAAATCGGTCAACAATTGTTTTTCAAATCTTAATTTACACGTCATAGGAATTCATGTATTCATCATTGATTGTAAACATCATCATATTTTGCTTCTTTTTTTTTTTTTATCACAATACATTTTACCGTTAATTTATCAGAGTTCTGCTTAGCTCTCAAGCTGAAATTGAAATTGGAAATTTGGACACAAAAAGAAACAATAACAAGGAGACAAAAATTCCTTTTCCCGGGTTTTAGTGCTGTCAAAAGCGGAAATGACGGTATCTAGTTTCTGAGCAGGTGCGCTGGCTGGCATTGGACCGTCTGATTTTGCTTGGAGTCGGGATTTTAAACTAGACAAACGCAGAAACTATGCATGAAGATTCCAGAAAAAGTAGTGATTTATATTGGTGTAATACTTATAAAGACGGATTGAGAAGAAAATATATTAAAATACTAGTAGACATTACGTATTATGCTGATTATCTTTTTTTTAAACACTCTTCTAAGGTCGAAATAAATAATTCATATTTTAAAAATAAAAATTATCGTGTATACTATACTTTCTTCTTCATCGAATTCTGTATTTATTGGATTATTAGAGACAATCAACAGCAGGAGTGATGTTTGCCAACTTTAATATATTATTAAACATAAACTTCATCGAATTATAAAAGTTAATAATAAACACACTGATATTATAGTGTGATATTGATATTATAGTAGAATGGAAACTCCTTGTAAATTTAGTATGTTTGACTATAAATATAAAGTTAACATAATATTTTAAAAAATTAGATCAAATAAAATTATATGGATCCTGAAGAATATAATCCTGAAGCAATATAACAATAAGAATTTTGAATAAGCAAGTTCTACATGATGTAGAAATGAACTTTTAAAATCCAGTCATGGGCCTAACTCATTTTCATCATAAGTCGACTAAAGCCCCCCTTACACGGTCAATATCGAATTTCATCGATATATTGAGTGTCTAGGAAATAAGTTTTATTTTATGAAGAAAAATATTTTGAGGACGGAGGAATATTCCGAAACGCCACACATAAGAGTATTTCTCCAATCTAGGTAGCCAAAATTCGATTTTCCCAAACACAGAGGCGAGAAAAACTTAGCTAAAACTAAAGTGAAATTAGTGGGAGATGTAAATTATGGCAATATAATGTGGTCCTGGATGAGTCAAACCAGCTTATACTTTCTTGAAATAGTTCAATCTCAAAAAATTTCAGTGTTAATTTTTCGTGTATATACTATAACTGATATTTAATAATTACAGATTGTGAAAGGACATCTATGTAAGTTTGTAATAACACGAAATAGCTTATTTAAAATATGTGATAGGACGAAAGGAAAGATGTAGTTTATTTTTTTGTATATTCGATAAACCATTTGCTATACATCCCGATGAGTCCCGAAGGAATTTTTTCGCCAAGTGAGTTTTCAAGGTATCTAGTCAATAACCCTGAAAAATTACCATAATCTTCAAGATATGGCTTTCAGTCGCAAATATAGGTGTTTCGATGAATCGTTAGTTTTTCAACAAATTTTTTTTTATTACTTATGGACTAATTTTGTTTCATTGATTTCCAGAGAGAAAATAATTTTAAGGAGATATCTCTTTGAAATCATGAATAACCAGAATTTGTCCATTTTTGACAAGAAATTGTTATTTCTTCCGCTTGCAAGGGAAAAAGCTCGAAATATTTAGGATTTTTGTTATGAAAATAAAGATTATTGCCTGCACAAAAGTTGTGTCTTATCCTCTAATGTTAATTAAACAAACAAAACTAGAAGATGGGGTGTAAAAAAATAAATAAAAATAATAGAGATATTAGTTTATCAAGATAACACTCTCGTTCCAAAATAATCTATGTTATCTATTCTTCCCTATTTTGATATTGATTATTTTGAAACGGGTATGCTTTCTTGAAATAAGATAGATCATAGATAATAGATCGATAAAATATCTCTTTGAGCGTCAATGAAGATGCGAAAAGAATAAATGTGATAATATTGCATGTGAATATATATATAATGTGTATATATTGCACTGAGAAATTTGCGGTTTCATTAACAATATATTAATTATAGAGTATTCTTAAAGAGTAAGTATTATTCATAGGGTAAACCACTGGTGGTACCTACGCAAGGCCGTTGGTGTTACAGAAACAAACAAACTTAAATCAGTAATAAAATCATCTTTTTAAAACAAAACGTCCAATGAGGGATATAATTATTTTTAGAATTATTATATAATTATTGAATGTATCAATTGTAAGAAGGACAAACACAATATACGATCAATAAAAAAGATTCAGGATGGTTACTTTTGTAAAAGCGAAAACACTCAGCGTTGAAGAGGACTTGAGAATCAAGTTGAGCCCCAGCAATCCCCTAATTGTTGATGCTCTGATTGTAAATAAACAGCAATTTATAATGTCCAAATTTCTTATTTTTGATGGCAGGGCCGGAACTAGGATTTTTGTCAGGGGAAGCAAGCTTAATTTTGTCGCCGCTTCTTTCACTCCCTCTACCTCTCCCTCAATAAAATCCAACAACAGTATTTAAGATTTTTATTGTCTGAATTAAAGTCAAAACAATTAAAAGGCAGAAACAATAATTTTTTTTGCTTATCCTAAAAATAAAAAAATAAACTGTTCTCTTTCTCCTTCCCCCTAGATCCGGCTCTGTTTGAAGGATACACTTTTATCTGCAGAATTTACGGTTTTGGTAATCTTACTGTTGCTGTTTGTGATATCAAGTTCAATTTTGATTTTCGATTTCTGAGCTTTATTTTCAAATAACAGAAAACATGGTGAAAAATTAGAATTATTCGAATCGATCATACCTTGTACACGATGAAGGTACAAAAAATTGATTTACAATTTTCGTTTGTTTTTTTGCTATAGAAAGGATAGTTGGTTAAAAAAATATTTTTGCAAGTTCAGATGTGCTCTGGAAGTGTTTAAGCCTGTTTAATTTTGGCAGCCCATTAACTGCATGGATGGTATTAATTTTCCCTTTTGTAATGTAAATTGCATTATACCAACTTAATTTACTCAAATTGCATTACATCAACCCATTTTACATTTAAAAATGTTATATTAGGCATGTCTATATGACCCAAAACCTATCCCAATCCATCCTAATTAGACGAGATGAATAATAAAAAAAAATAAAGAAATGGATTCCCAAACCACAAGAGCCTGCTCCCTTTGTTCCGAAGACAGCTGACTCCGAACAGAAGGTGCTTGACCCGGTGTAGGTAAGCGTTCTCAGTTAATTGCTATGGGTAACGCAACTAGCAACATCCACCGCATCAGTCGGAATAGTATCCCAACTATCTTGGAGAAGGTCGCACGACTTTAGCATTGCATAACTCTCTGAGAGCTAGGCAGCTGAAGGATCTCTAATCATATTTCAAAAATTAAGGTCGATATGGGCACTCCTCCCGGATCAGATTAACCTTATTATCTTCGTAGCATTGAAATGGACTTGACCAACAAGCATAAAATTCAGTATCTTCAAAATTTCTTTTTACTAGGGACGGAAAGAAGTTAAGGAAAAGGTACAGTAATCGGACACAATCAGTTCTAGAGATGTCCCATAATTTACTTGTTCTTAAGTCTCAAGTCCAAATTATGATCAAAATAACTCCAAATAGTGATAAAAAAAAAAAAAAAAAAAAAATATATATATATATATATATATATATATATTCTTCTTTCCCTTACTACTTAGGCCATCCTCTCCTTACCACTGAATCATTTCCGATAAATCCCAAGGACGATTCATATTCACATTGGTATCCTATGAAATACCAAAATTTCTTCTGTCAAATTATTTTTTTGTTTATTTTTTTTTCACTCTTTGGTAGTGGGTTGTAGACGATAACTCTGTTGAAATACTCATTGTTGCAGTGCCTCAGCAAAATAAACAATTGTAGGAAATTTATTTTCATGGCTTGAGTAAATTCAAGGCATAACCATTATAACAACCTCCGATTAAAAAGTAGAACCATTTTCATTTAAGGAGGCCCAGGATATAAACCACGATGTAACATAAAATTTCCAAGTTTAACTCTTCTTAAATAACTTAAATATACCTAATTAAAATATTATTTTATTTTCGTTATTTACTTGTGAGCCAAGATATGTGAAGTTGTGACGCCTTCAAAACAAACATTTTTAAGAGAGAGATCACAGAATATTCTTCTGTTTGGTTCCGCCGACATTCTCATATAGTTAGTTATGTCCTCTCTGATTTAGAGCCCAATTTTACTTCCTTGGCTCAATATAATCTGAGGCTCCTTTGATAGACCTAACATTAGCATTAACATTCACCTGACATTAATATTAACCTAACATTATTCCGCTCTCGAACTAAAATTTAATTATATAAAATTCTGGTTAGCCCCGCAGTTGTCTATTGAGCTGAGATTTGATGCATCTAAGGTGGAGACAGCAACAAACTAAGGATATTCGAACTCTATGGCAAATTTCTTCGATTGATTTAGAAAAAGTTTAGAGTGATAAAAAAATTCAAAATATTTAAAATAATGAAGTTATACTTAATTACATAAAAGCGAGTAGATCAATTGGGCTAGTTATACGTTATATGACATGTTAAATATTATAATATTTTATTCGTTTTATGTATCTCTACAGCCTCTTAAAATTGAGTTAGAGGGTTAAAAATTTGTATCTGAATTAAGTTGGTGTTAGAGAAATATCTTTTGGAGTTCTTAATTTTTGTCTCCCATTCTCTCCGTACTCCCGCGGTTTTTAAGCTTTTGCGCACCTCTACAGTCGTTCAAAATTGAGTTAGGGGGGTTGAAAATTTGCATTTGAATTGGGTTGGTGACCTTTTGGAGGTCTCGATTTTTTTCCCCATCCCTTTTTTCCTCATTTTGAAATTTTCAATTTTGTATTTAAGTGAAAAGACGACCTTTGTGACAAAGGTCTGCAGCTCACGTTTAAAAACAAAAAAATTAAATAAAGGGTTTTTATGTAAGGTGGATAAAGTAGAAGGTTGGTCCGATTAAATAAAAGGTCGGTAATATGGAGTTATCTTATGATACAAATAAGTTAAAAAACTAGTTGAACTTCTTACAAACATAAAATCTGTAATATATTTAAAAAGAGAAAAGGTCTGCTTTTTTTGGGACTCTTTCATTATTTAGACAAATAATGAATTATGGTTTTTGAATTATGTTCAATTGTGGATTTTGATACAACATATGTTTTTTGAAAGATCTGGCTACTTTTACCAATTTTTAGAATCATCTCAACGAACTGCATCATTGAGATGATCATGAAAACTATCAAATTGAAATCTTCCGATCTGGATATCCTTTGTTCACTTCTCTTTTCAATTTCTTATTGCAAAAGAATGAAAAAACACACTCTGTCGTATAATCCAAGTGTTTTATTCTCTTTGCATTTAAATAGTAACTCTTTGCATATTTTTATTTAATGAATCATTTTATTTCCAGCACATCCCTAAATTTATATAGTTGATGGGGGATTGTAAAATTGTCCCACGAAACCGAAAAAGACTCAACATACGTCGGCAAAAGTGTGAAACCAAGTAAATGTCAAATCACAACTTTTTAAAGAGAGACTATAAAAACGTTTACAAAAAAAAAAAAATTTTTACTATATTGAGGTGTTTTTTTTTTAAAAAATAGTATGTTCTAGCAAGTAATATACTATCGATTAGAAGAATTGACAATTAATTGCTATGTATAAAATTTACGGAAAAATATGATCAGGATATTAAATTAAACCGATTTGGACTTAAGTGATTTCACACATTTGCTTACGATATGTTATAACTACTTCATGAGCTTCATGAACTGCCACTTAAATTTCCTCAAGAATTTTAAGTTTTTAGGATGATTTTGACGTAAGCTTGTTTACTCTACAAGTGTGGTATTTTCCATCTACTTCAGCCTTCCGTTTCTAAGACATGATTAAGGACTTCTTTCCAAATACAGTTTTCAACTTTTGCGAATTTCCTCATTAACAGGAACAATCATATCAGTAACCTTCCACCAATGGAATCTCTTAATGAGTGAGAATCTCATTGTTTCTGAAAACGGAAAACGAGAAAGCAAATCAAAACGGACCTCAAATTTCCCACAAGCAGCGTGTGTACTGTTATACCAAGTGAAGGACGTGATGAACCGAAGCCTTACCGGGAACACAGGAAGTTGTAGGTGAAGTAGGGGCAAGACAATGCCGTCTTGATTGCTTGTCTTCCGGTCTCTCGGCGGATCAGGTGTATTCACCACCACTGGTCTACAAGGCGGCCAATTTGTCAACTAGTGTAATTTTGCTTCTGTAAATGGAAAACTAACAAGTTTTTTTTTTTTAAATGATAATAAGAAGCTTTAATATAAATTTTATTAGAGCTGTAACATGAAGGTTTTAAACCAGATAGGTTGAAGAACAAGCAAGGCAACCAAAAACGAAACAACTGAAAACAAAAACAACAACTAGGTCCTGCTTATTCCCTAAATGAATGGAAGTTATACTTCAGCAATAGAGTCTAATACATCAGGTAAGGAGAAAAACTTTATCTGTACTGATAATAGGAATTAAATTAATCATAATGTTCAATTCGAAAAATGTCAGATCAGGTTTCGGATGGAAAAATTTTCTCGGTTATTACTAATATGATATATTACAACGAGTTAATCATCTATCCATGCGAAGCTGAAATGCAGCAAAGCCCATTTGTAATTCTTAAGGTACGTACATACTAGCGATCCGAAGGTTAAGTAGATAAAAAACCTTGGTGAGTACTAACATATATTTGGTTCCTTGTCTTAATTATATTACACTTAATTTAATATGTATAATAATACCAAACTGTATTTTGAATTGCTGATTTATGTGTATTTTTAGAACTGAAGATGAATGTATAACATTCGAAACTAGTTTTCAATAAAAACAAAATTATAGAAGTGGCAAATAATTTATCAATCCCTTATGAGATTGGTTTAACTTATTGATTTTATAAGAGCGGAGTAGCTCAGTGGTAAGGCACTGTGTTACCATGTTCCCGATTTCGGGTTCGAGACCGGCTGTGGAATTACTTATTTATTCTGTTATAGATCGTCCCTGGAGGATCGGAAGACCCTCCTGGAACTCACCCAGCCTCTATAAAGTAGGTACCCTTAATTGGGGAAAAAATTGGCTGTTGAGCGTGATCTCGGGCAAATCTCCTCCTTGCACATCCTTTGGCTTAGAAACAATACGAACCTTCTCAAGTACTAAACCCAAGACCTTAATAGAATAAAATAATAATTGATAAAAATATAATAATTGAAATCAAAAGTTAACCAGATGTTAATATTGATAATGGAGATAAGAGTTGGTGTTGGAATATGGGAAGGGACCATAACAAATTATTGTTGTTTTAATAAATTGAAAATTTGAGAATAGGTTAGGGATAGGTTTTGTTTATCAGTTTTTTATTGATGGCAAGGAATTTCAATTGGCTGTAGATGCTTTCTAATAGGAACCTTTTGTCTTTGCTATACTATTAGTTGTAAGAGACTGGAGCGTGAATTTCATATTGTCATACTTTTTATTTCTATTTTTCATGCCGATACTTTATATCTGTATACGTCTACTTACATTATTTGTATATTCTTAGTTATATACTTAAAAATGTGATATTTTATTGGTTGTTATCTTGGCTTTTCTCCTTAGCCCTGATGAAGGCCTGGCGACTTTGACTGAAAAGTTGGCACACAATAAAATATAAGTTCGACAACACCACGACTAAGTTCTCCTTGTAAATATATTAAGTTCAAGATATTAATCGAAATTTAGTATTTTATTACAACTTATGAATTGTATTATCAAAAACAATAATCACATGCTTACGAAAACCAAAGACCCTAGGCTACCGTCCACATCGGTTTAAAAACAGCGAGCCATAAAAGTGCTCGTTGGAAAAACCGGCAGTAGATGGATCGCATTGATCCAAGCGGGATCCGCTCGTGCTCTGCTCTTAAGCACCGAACAAATAGAGAGAATATGCGTCTTGCGCTCGGATCGCCAACATGTGTGCACCTTTAGGTGATTGTACTTCATAGTTTGTGGTTTGTAGTACGAAGCGCAATTTCTACACCCGAAGTAATCAATATATTTGGTTCAGCCCGATCCTTTTCATCCTTGCCGCTGTCAGAAGATAAAACTCCGCGTTCCTTATTCAGAATTGTTGAATCACACTTCTTTTTGTTGAGAAAGTGAAGCGATCCTAATCAACTTTATGCTAATGTAATGATTTGCTAACAATAATGTAACTCATGATATGTAAATTTACTCGATTAAGTTGTTAAACCAACCTTCATTAACCTATAACGGTCAAGAAATAACTGCATGCTGACCTGGTTTTTGATGAAAATCAATTATATTTGATTCATAATGTTACAGTGACATATATCATTATACATTAAATTGATTCTTGTCAAAACTTTTCAAATTCGCACAAGATAAGAAGACTGTAAGTATAAAATATTATTAGCAATAGTTTATGATCCATTGCGCAGATTGCATCCACTTTGCTTCACAAGTTGATAAATTTTCACTTTCAGATTTATTTATATTTAAAATACGAATAATATGATATATTTATTCATAAGAAATCATTCATTAAAAATATTAAACGAAAGAATGATGATTATGTTAACATTTAATAGAAAAAAATCACGAAAGTTTTAAAAAAAAAATCAGTATATTTTTTAGAGATATATATTTTATACTACTGTTATCAACATTTTTTTTTTATTAATCTTGCAATATGTTATTAATTATTATTATTTATTATAATTATTATTATTATTATTATTATTATTAATTATTACTTTTTTATTAATGCAATATGTTTACTAAACTACTGAAAGGAAAATAAAAAATCAATTAGTTAAAAAATATTCAAAAATCATCTTGCAAATTATTTGAGCATAATTAAATGTAAGTTACAATTTAAACCCATTTTATGAAGAGATTATTTAAATTTGTATTCATTTAGAAATAATTTTGCGTTTATTAAAAAAAAATATGTTTATGAATGAAATAAGCCGTTAGTACAACAGTTATGCAAGTTTAACCTTTAAGCGGTTAGACTTAGACATTACGAAATTTCTTTCGGGAAGATCGTCAATAATTTTTGTTGTACCATAATTCAGGTGGATTATTGGTATTTGGTAATTAAAATGTCTTGTTGATTGGTATTTGTCATACTGAATAATAAAAATAAAATTATTTTCAATGTTTGACCTTCCATATTAAACGGTTATCTTCAATTTAACCTTGAGGTCAATTAAAAAATTAGTAGTTTTTTGTATTTATTTTTTAGGCGTTTCGGAGATGCTTTGGCCACCTCTTCAGCATCTAAACAATATCCCAAAATATTGGATGTGCCACTTAACTACTACTTTAACGAGACTTGGTCAATGAAATTAAATTGTCCAAGTCTCGTTAAAGTAGTAGTTAAGTGACATACCCAACATTTTGGGATATTGTTTATATGCTGAAGAGGGAGACAAAACATCCCCGAAACGTCTAAAAAATAAATACAAAAACTACTCAGTTTTTACTTGACCTGAAGGAAAATTGATTGAAGATAAAAAGAAAATTAATTTACCAATTTAAAATTTGCATGCCTGAAGTTCTTAAAATATAGCGAAAAATTCCCGAAACGTCAAAAAAAATATGTAAGATATTAATGTAATTACTCAAAAAATTCCTAATGCATTAATAGTTTTAATAGAAAGTCTTTAGTAGAATGAAAATTGGGATATAAAAAGTAATAATTTAAAAAAAGTTATTTAATGAAATAGGTTATCACATTAAATTTTATTAAAAAGCATTAATTTTCTTCAGGATTACAAAAACTTACTAGTAATTCATTCATGTATGTAGATAAGAGCCCAAAGAAAATTTTGTTTTATAATCAAAGCCTTAGTTCAATTATTTATTAATTGGTGGACTAATTAATATTTACAGAAATAACTCAAATGTATTGAATTTGAATTTGAAATTTGAAAATATATATCTGGTGTATCAACTAACACGACCTTCCTTACCGTTTTGGGTTCAAAGTCCAATACAATAATTGTTCGCTGTATCTTCGGTAATATTAGTTAGATTTTTTTTGCCACATCATATAATCGATTTTACACATTGCTACGATTTTCTGAAAAACGACTCAAACATTTTTGATAAAACTCGTTATATAAATGAATAATTAAATTGCCTTTAATATAAGCTTGGTCTTATCTTCATTGAAATAGTCTGATATGGCTTAAAGGCCGAATTTTAAAAATTTCTTCCTCTAAAGCACTTATAATTTTGTTAATTTGAAATAATTAACCATCCTTCATTGTTAGTAATAATATAAAATGGTTAAATATGATCTATAAAAGTATTTGATAATTAACTAAAGGAGAAAAAAAAAAGAAATATTTTCTCAGGTTGAAAACAAATTTTGGGAAATAAGAGTGGTAATATAGATATATGATATACCGTTGGAAAGCTAAAGATTTTAGAAAAAAATATTAGTTAACATATAAAGTCGTTAATGGAGAGTGACGAAAACGCATGAACTTAATAGATTACTGTAGAAAATAATTTCTATTGTAACATTATTTATTAGAAACTAAACGGAATTTCCATGTAAACTAAATGTGAACATTTAACATTTATTTTAAATACGAAGGTATGTGAAAATTGTGTGATACGAGTACGAGATTTTTTTTTGTAGACAATACAATTATCTATGATATTAGAATCTGGAATATACAGGGAGATCTAAAGTTTGAAAATTATTCGAGAAACTAAAGAAAAATGAACGAGTTTCCAGGGGAACATTTACAAAATACTTTAAAAATATACAGCGTATATTTAAATATATATAGCGTATATAAAAATACAGCGTATAAGTATCAGCCCATATCTTTGGTAATAGTGGTCTGATTTATATTTGTCTTTTTGTTCTGTAGAGAATTTAAAATCCTCACAAATAATTAAAATATCCACGATTCACCTAAAACTGTATACTTTTTGAGTTTTCTTAAATAAAGTTTTCTTCTTGTCATAACTTGTTTCCTACGTTTTTCAGGTATGTACTATATATATATATATATATATATATATATATATATATATATATATATATATATATATATATATATGTGTGGAAAGTTAAATAGCTTTAAGGAGAAGACTTGAGCCAAATTTCATCAAAATCGTTAGGGCCGTTTTAGCGCTACAGTCAATACAAAAACATATTTTTCAGCTATTGCGCAGCCGCTATTACCCACAGAGTACCCAGGAATCTTGGTATAATACAAAAAAGAAAAACACACAAAAAAAAAGCAACAAAATCGGTATTTTCGTTTAAGAGATAATCGTGGGATAGACAGACAGACCAAAGGCTAACTGTGCGTTATTTGGACTCAGGAGGCTCTGAAACGCATAGATCCATTGAAAGCTATAAAGAAATAATCCTTTTTAGAGATAGAAACGGTTGGAGGGGGCGGCATTATCTGCCATACCTGTGGGTGGCAGTACAACAAATCCTGTTTGCTTATTTAAGAACAAAGTAGTATTAGACTGTTTTTGTTAATATATAGCTTAGCGCTGTGATTATGTTTTTTTTAATTTATTTTTTGTTGGGGATTCATTTCTTTATCCGTGCCTAAAAAAGATATTAAAACGGCCAGTGAATAGTCGATAGCTATCAACAGTTAAAAAAAAATACTTTTCGGTTAAACACTGCCGAAAATTAACTATAAGCTCTATTGTTTTTTGTAATATCTCTTCCGAGGATTAAACTAAAAACCACTATAATTATATATTTACTCAGTATATTGAAACAAAAAATACTTGGTTTTGATTTACAGAAGTTCTTTTCATCCTAAACATGAAACTTATATTGCAAATAACTCCAGCAAACCACTTAAGTTTTGTCGAAATCGGCTCCATACTTAAAAGAACTAATAGAATAACACAATATTTTTTTTATTTATCAATTTCATATTTTGCTTTATGTGTAGTAAGGCAGTAACGAATAACATTGTGAAGTTAATGAAATGTAAATAAAAACAGAGCTCCTAGAGACTGCTTTATTAGACGGTCTGTGGCTGCTAAGCGATTGCCCACTTCCGGCTAAGAACTAGGGTGGGAGATAACAGGACCAGTATGCTCAGGTATTAGCCAGCTTATGGGAACCGAACCATTAGTACTTATCCAATCTTACAGTATGGTCTTCTCTATCTCCTCTGTTGGTCTTGAACTTTTAAAATTTGAATTATTTCTTGTCATTATGACTAATTTATTAAAATGTAACTAGCTGATGAGTTAGTTAAATTAAAATTGTTGTAACCAATTTACCTTTTACTTTCTCAATTAGTAATGCCATAGAGAGTTTGATAATCAGTAAAAAAAAAAGGTTTATAAGATCGCACTTAGTTCATCTCTTGAACAAAAAAAGAGGCTTAAAAAACCTTTCATATATGATCTTCCACTGGCTTGCTACAAAAGTCCTTGTGCATTTATCAACCCTTAATTCCAAACTATTATAATTATCATATAAGAATGTTTCTGTTCCTACAATTTATTTCAATGTTTACTTTGACGAATTCCTTGTGACTTGAGTTGGCTTTATGGAGTTATTTACATTTTTAAAACGCACGTCCAAAAAATGATCCGGAAAAATCGCGATTCGCGGTATTTTGAGACATTACTGGAAAAAAGATTTAAGCATAAAGGCAGCCGCTGAAGAAATTTGTGCCACAGAAGGAGAGTCAATTATCCATCGAAATACTGCCGCACAACCCAGATCAGGTCGCCCATCGGTCGTTGATGATGACGTTCTTCTTGAATGTGTGAACCAGGACCCACATGCAACTACTCGTGATTTATTGGCTGTAATAGGGATTCAAACCTTTATTGTGAACAGCTAGACAGTACTTCGCTTCAGGTTTTTTTCTAGATCAATAGCTCCTTTTTTAAAAGGTCGCATCATTCATAATTACGAGGACGTAAAAATTTTATTTCCAAAGTTGTTTGCCGAATTAAAGAAAACCATATAATTACTAAAATACTAAAACAACTTCGTGACCTTCAACTCCGCCATTACGCAATAACAACAAATCTGTCAATAATTCTCTACCTTGCTTTAACATGATTTTAACTGACATTTTTGATTAAAATGAGATGGTGCTCCTGATTCTCCTCTGTCTAATGCACATTAGAAACTAACTCCCTTTGTGGTGTGCAGAGAAATTGCCATTTTACTAATGTGACGAACTATTTTTTTTATTAAACAAACTTCAAAAGTTGAATTAAAACCATATAAAGTAATGAGGAGAAATTGATAACGAAAAGTGTTTTAGCACTTTCAAATTTTCAAACTCGTATTTCTTAAAACTAAAATTAGAGCAGTTAGAACCTTGTCAAGCCTAAGTAACGAATTGTCTAAACCGATCAATTCAAAAATATGCCTTAAATAGGATCAAGTTCAGACTGAATTTATAGAAATAAGTTCTTTCAAATTCGGTTTGGTTTAGGTTTTGTAAATAACTGATAGAAATGAAGTGTTTGTAAATAAACAAACAAATTTGTTGGATTTAACAAAATAAATAAAAGTGATAGATAAGGAAAAAATAAGTTGATACTTTAATTTTTAAAAATCAATTTATAAAAAAACCCTACATTTATTTGATTACAAATAAAGAAAACGGTATCATTTAACAGAGATTATACAATACTATGCTTCAGCGACATCGATGTTTTTATGACGATGCACGTCGGAAGCATCGATGTTTGACTTTCTATGGTTTTTAATTTTCTTCTTTCTTGATTTTTCTTAAATTTCTTAACAAAACTTCAAAAGTTAAATGCAAATAAAGTTTTATCGTAGTATGTTCAAATTATTTTAAAACAATAGGTTTTAGAAAGATTCCTTGTTGATCTCAACATTTTTTGCAACGGCCACAGAGGAGGATTTTATCCTTTGTGGTCGAGGTTGCAAGTGTAGGAAATTTTTTTTTTTTTATTTATTATTTTTTCGGTGTTTCAGAAAGTAATTAGAACAGAAAAATGTCACTCTGTTCTTTTTATTTTTTAAAATTGAAACCTTGCTGGTGGCTAGAGGGGTTAGAATAATGAATAGGCTCTGGTAATTTTTTTTTCTCTAGACTCCACAGACAACCATGAAAGCAATTGTTAGTAAGATACCACTTTTAGACAAAAATCAAAATAGATAGAATAATCAATGATACCACGGAAATAACTACGTACAGCCAATCCAACAAGACAGCGGTCCAAAGCCGGCGATGCACGATAGTTGCGTTTAAACAAAAATCGATGTCTGTTAATCCAGCTTAATAATAAACAAAACAAAAAAAATTAATCTGTGAAGCATGAGATGAAAAAAAAGAGTTGGATAAATAGAACTTGAAAATCCAATAAGCTATTTCAAGATAAAATTTCAAGTTTTAAATATTCTATATACACACATTTTTTCAGTTTAATTCGAAAATTCTCTCCATGGACATTGTGACACGTAAGGTATACTTTATCGGTAATCCTCTCATAGAGATAACTATATCAAGCGCATAATATGCTCAGACATTAAGCTAATAGGACAGGCCCAGAGATAGATCCATCTAAATAATGTAAAGGGAAATGATTCATGAATCAAGTTTCCATATTTATTTAAATAGCTAACGGGATTCTCAAAGCAAATCATGCCGCATTCAACGCCGATAATGAATTGCTTCTTATTTAATTAGAGTTATCTAACACAGATTAAGTCAACGTTTATTTAAATTAAACTAGCTCTCCCATCCTGGCAAAATTATAAAATTGATTTCATTTATAGCTGAATCAAATGCATCTATCGTCTCTCTGCAGAATGGACCTCGAAATTCCGGGGAAGGATTTTGCATAAACCTTCAGAATAATGAATTTAGGGCTCAGAAATCGATTGGTGCAATCCATATCCAAAGGAACACCCTTTATTTAATAAAAACAAAAGTAACTTTTGCGTCCAACGAATATGGGATGTTAAACATTAATCGTGTTTGTCTTCCTATTACAATTGAGGCGCAGACATTAAGTCAAATAATATTGAATTTCCGTTTCTTCATGAAAAAAACAAGAAGTAATCAGACCAATGATGTGGAAAAAAACAGCTAGCCAATCGCAGACAAATTTTATGAACAGTCACGATTTTTTCGTTGGTTTTAAAAAAAATAAAATCGTATTTTATGGTGTCTGTAAAATTCAGTTTTGCAACATATTGTCTAATTATTAAGTTATAGATGCATTGTAAGTAGTTTACATAATTAATGTATTGATTTATAATGAGCTTAAATAAGCTGTAAAATTATTGTAAAGTACATAACTGTACAACATAAAACTATTGTATTATATTTTAAAATTATTGTATTTTTTTATTCACAATAACAAATAAAATAAAATAATTTGTGTTCAAGGTTAGATTCCCGTTTACGGAAGCAGGTGCAACCGTCCTGGACATTTCTGATGGAGTTCAAGAATAAGTAATATTGCTAGTTGCGTAAGTAATTTTATTTTGTTATTACAACATACAATAGTATAACATTTGGAAGAAGTAAATTTGCAAACCACTAAAGCATTTAACAACAAACAAAGATGGTAAGTTTATCGTAAAAAAATTAGAGGCATGCCAATCAACCTGAATATACTAGTCCATATCTTCTGTTTATTTGTTTTGCTGTAAGTCTGAAACAGCGCACTGCTTCAGAATGTAGGAATAGGGACATTATTAAAATACTCATGAGGACAAAATCCTCTGATTGAGTGCGAAAATAATGGAACTCTTTATTATTTTCATTCAGTTTTAATTATTCGAAAACAGCCTAAACTTATAAAGATTTTAATATGACATGACATTCACTAATAAAAGTTTTAAAAAAAAGTGTTCACGATCATTCCATAATTTTTAAAAAAGAAACGTAAGCCCAAACCGATTTCATCTAACTCAAGAAGTAGAGTTTAGTACCGAAGATAAATATTATTATAAATTATTAAAATATAATATTATAAAATATTATGATTATCATCATTCGATGAGGCTATGGTTTTTGCAGAACCGTGGCCCCCTCAAAATATTATTATTAATTATTATAAATTCTATTATTTACCCACACATAAAACAAGTGATCGATCATTTTAGAGAAGTATTTCCTCTGTCTACGCCTGGAATGTTTCCCGCAATGCATGCTGAAATAACTGAAAGGTATTTACTTAAGGAATATCAGTTGCTAGTTTAGTTTGGAATAAGTTCCCGAAGGATTGTCGCTGATAAAGTTAAAATCCAGTATAGAAAGAACTATGGTATCCATACTATTTTTTTTTTTTTTGTTAAGAAAAACTTTATGAGTGACCATATAATTTATTTTAGAGTAAATACTCCTTACTCCCTATCTTGTTAATTCTTTCTATTCTGGTAACTGTTTGTCTATCCTTATTATTTTATTTTTCTTCCCCACATACGATTATTACTTATGATTAAATTACTCTATCGTTAAGCTTACATAACTTTATATCTTTCTACTTTTTTTTACTCTGTTATTTTTACATGAATGTTTCCATGTATTTCATTATATTTTACATAAAAATCATTTACATTACTTATGTTATCATATTATCTTAAGATAATTTTCATACTCCTAAATCTTCATTCCAGTGTTATTATAATTAGTATTTTTCATGTATTTCACAACATCTTTCTTTTGATTCATTTTATTTATTTTTCTTTCTATATTTTATGTATCTATATTTTCACAATAACTTTTTTGTCATTATCCATTAACATATTTTTCTTTACTTCGTATCATTTCTTATTATTTTTTCACATTATGGTTAGTATTTTTTCTTTATACTTTATTAACGTTATTTATTCTTTATTTACGCATTCTTCTATATTCCTTATTTTTCACATTAATATTAACATATTATGATCACCATATTTTACTTTATACTTTTTCATCTTACTATTTGTTAACTTTTTTATTAATACTGGTAATGCCACTGTTGTTATATCTATTGTTATCTTGTTTTTTTCTTAGCCCTGATAATGGCCTAAAACTTAGGCCGAAACGTCAGCACACATTATAATAAGTTTTTCTTATTGCGTGTTCATTTATTGGCCGCACCCCCAAGCAAGATTCTCCTTCATACTTTTCCCTGGTCAACAGTGCTCTCCCCAATATAATTTATTTTAATAGAAATAAATAAATATATATGATAATTTGACTAGTTTCTTCTATCTGAATTGTTTAAAAAGTCATGATTTTAATGAATTTCAATTGAAGGGTAAGAGACAAAAAACAGGTGTCGCATTTTTTTTTTTTTAAATGGGTAAGAATGAAAAGGTGCATTTTTCCAGAGAAATATTTTTTACCGTATGGATAAAAATATTTCTTGATTCTCCTGTTATTTTCCCGCATTCTAAGCTGGAAGAATGCAGCTTGTCATGCTGATCAATTTGAAAAAAGAAAATGATTTATCTGTTTTCTCCCCTTACCCTTCAATTACTGCGTTCCATGACAAAGTTTGAGAAAAGATTCATTTTTCTTGAATATACAGTACCACTATATAAACCCAGGAGGGATTTTGAATTTAATAATTTATGGGTAATAACGTATTGCTTCTAGGACCAATGGTTATACAAGGCGGTGATGGGGTCAACACTCGGACTTAGCTTCCAGATTTCTCCCTCCTCCCCTATCTAATGAAAGACCATCATTATAGAGGCTGGGTGAGCCTCAGAAGGGTCTCCTCATCCCAGAGCCGGTCCATTTCTAATATAACAGAAGATAAATTTTCTTCAGACTCCTGAAACCTGACTCGGCCCGTTAGCTAGGAGCTTATCCCACTGTTTTCCAAGAAAATACTGCATTTTAAATTAAGAATATTTCTAGCAGTTTTTATGGCTTAATGACTTGTTCTCTTATTTAATGGGTATAGTTTTGAACATTTTTGTTTGAAGTAAATCCATTTAGTTTCGTGTGACAGTCGAACTTACGTAAATTAGCTTGGCAAAATCATAAAAATTAATCAATTTTTTAATATTTTTTAATTTATATTTAAAATATATGTAACAGTTAATGATTGAATTCTGTCGATATCTGTAACACTTATAATACGGGCTTAAAATGATAATGAGTTTTCAAAAGAAAAATTAATTTTCATTATTTTAAATATAAAACATAAATATATTAAAAACTAAACAAGGCTTCTGTATGTGAGTTGGTGAAGGTAACTGTTACCTGAGAGCTGAGTGGGAGAAGTCGCCAGCCCGTGATTCCGCTTCGGATCTTCTCTCTGACTTTCTTAGTTCCCTTTTAATCTACTTTCTTGGCTTCTATTCACTTCTTTTATGTTTATTTTTAGAGATTTATATACATATTTTATAATAATAAGATAAAATTAATTGAAATAATATTTGTGAAAATATTAAATCTAGTTAACTATAATTTTATAAAGAGGGGAATATTTTATTTACTTGAGTAATTCTAACCGAATACAACGGGATACTACAGTGTACGGTATAGTATAGAGTCATGTAGATATTTAGTAAAAAAAAATGTAGAATATCATAATTTTAAAGTTTTTGATTTTTATTATTTATTTTAATACAAATGTAAACAAAAAAATATATATAAATACATTAATTCATAGCCTCGATAATTTCAAAACATTTTATGAATTTAGTAATATATATATATATATATATATATATATATATATATATATATATATATATATATATATATATATATATATTATAATTTTTGTTTTTTAATTCTCAAATGTACAGCCAGAAACTATGACTTAATACCGAAGCCATTAGATCCACGTAGGTTGTGAGAAAGGCGATTCTATACCACTTGATGGTAAGCTTAGATAAAATTTTTATGAGAAAAGTAAAGGTTTTTATAAGAAGTAAAAGAAAATTCGCCAGTGGCGTAACTTACAATGACTGGGTCCCAATGCTAGTGTTTTTTCTGTGCTCTCCACACTTAGAAAAATAACCAATTTTATTCTCAACTCCTATATAGTACTAGGGGTTATTTGCAGCACTTAGGGTTTGCCTTGCTTTGCCTCTCAATATTTTTTAATATCCCTCCTAAACATACTAAATAGAGCATAATAACGCTCATTATAAATAAATAAATAATTCTTTTTCATTTTTTTTATTTGGTTGAAATATTTCAGTATATCCGTTTTTGCTATAAGCCCTTCTCCTCCCTCCCCCTCCCTCCCCCCCCCCCCCACTCCCACCTGCTCTGCAACCCCAATACGCCGCATCAGTTGCACTAGCTTTATTTACGCCACTGAACTCAGTAGCATTTCTTTCATCGGTTAGTTTCGTCTTTTCAGCGATCACAAAAGAAACTATTTTATTTAGTTTTTCAGTCTTCTCTTGACAGTAATCACCTTGTTCTGAATACATGTTTGGCGTGCCCAAGGTAGTTTGTCGTAAAATAATTTCTGGAAGGTCCATATGAGTCTGTCAAAAAGTGGCAATATGCTGGGTTTGGACTTTTTTTGAGGAATGGAGTGTTTCGTTGTACAAAACTAAAAAAAAATAATGGTATAATTGCAACACTAAAATTATATTTATTGTTTATATAACTATTTATAGATTTACGTCGCTGAATATCTCATTATACCCTCGTAAATTTGTCTAATAGATTTAAAATAATAGATATGCAGTTTTACTAAGGGATTCCATAATCTTTTAATTGAATTGAGAATTTTGATAAGGACTCATCTCTAAAAATAAAAAAAAAATTCAAGAGACTAGAAACTAAATTGATATTGAATCGTTGGATTTATTTGACCAGATTTTATATAATGCGTGCATTTCAACACTATAGCAACCATTTATCAACTATTTTCACCAATAAAATATAGGTCTATATGAGTACAAAAAATTGTATTCGATTAAAATGACCAGAATAATGCAATTACGATAAACATTAATTAAATTGGACTTCCGACAATTTACTTGTGACGTATATAATCGAAATTTAAAAAATATTGAATTTAATTATTTTTGTAATCATATTATAGAAAAACTTAAACAAGGTGCAATACAGAAAGTAGTACTTAAAAAATTCGGAAATTAAGCAAGTTTCATTATTTTTCTTAAAATGTCATAACATTTTTTTCCAACTAATTCTTCAACTGCTAAAGATTTAGAAACCGGGCAAATCTCCTTTCTTACAATTTTCATAATAAGATAAGTTTCATTCCGACAGACTAATACAAATTACCGGATCTTAACTAGCGAGGCTTGGAACAATAATCAACTTAACAAATGTAAGACAGGCACGAAATTCAAAATCCGACAAAGGAATGAGAATGGGATTGTGGGAATGTGATACAATGGATCGTGGATAAAAAGCATATTACATTAGAGGATTTTCCGTTCCTTATCATAGAAGGATTTCAAAACTGGTACAAATATCATCGTGCAAAATCTAATCTAGACATGTCATTATCCTTGCAAAGGCTGTTGAAGGAAAAAAAAGTTCTATCTCGGACAGGCTAAAGGAACAAGAATTGGATGGTTCATGAGAATTATAATAATGATATTTAGCGATTACGAGATTAAATAATTAATACTGTAGTAGCCTATGACATATATGAACACATTGACTGCCAACTACGAGGTTACTCGTAATTTGCGTTATTGTCTAGGATGCTGATTACGAATTATCTCGTACTTTGTTTACTTTCCATATTTGTGCAGCTACGAGGAAATTAGCACTGTATCAGTGTAAATATGATAGATAAATAGATAACCTCAGGAGAGAGAACGAAAGTTAAGGTTGGGTTACATGAACAGAAAATTAATTAATAAAGGAACAGTAAATATAATTATGAAAAGTTTATTCAAAATAATGAAGCAAATGAATATTTTTATTGTTTCTGATAATTTTTAAAACAATCTTTCATGCAAATGGACATATGCCTTGCCATGGTTAGGGCAGGGACAGTGAGAGACTAAAGGATTTGGATGATACGAAATAACCCCCAAGAAGAAGGGCGAGTCTGGAGGCCTCCTAAGACTATAAATTCTATGTCATAACAGCAATTAATTTTCAAGGAAAATACGAGTATATACTCTTTTTTTTAAAACTATCTTTATTTTTGTAGAAAAATAATATATATATATATATATATATATATATATATATATATATATATATATATATATATATATATATATATATATATATATATATTATATTCGATATACATATATATATATATATATATATATATATATATATATATATATATATATATATATATAGACACACATATGTTGTAACAGAAGTATTAAAAATTAATAATTTTTTTTTTTTTAAATGTCCATACTCTGTTTCTGGATATCTGGTTTCACTACATGAATATTTGAGGTTTCTCTCGATCTTAAAAATTACTAAATTCAAGATAGTTTTCATTACAGAGCTCCTGAAAATTTTAAATTTTGAATTTTCCACAAACAAACAAAAATACACTTTTTATCTTTGCCACTTATTAACATCAACAGCTGAGTATCAAATGAAGGTGTAGGCTCTAAAAATTGTTTTATTTAAAATTATTAACAGTTAAAATTATTAAAATTCTATCATGAAACTTGCCCTTAATCTGAGAAACCAGTGCGAAATACAACCTTGTTAAATTACAGAACAGATCGCAGATTTCTCTTGTGCATTAGACAAAGGAGAGTCAGAAGGTGCAATAATCTCATTTTAGCTGAAAATATCAGTTACAACCTCGTTAAACCAAGGTAGCGCATTGCCAAGAGTTTATTTGTTAATGTTAAGCGCTTACTAACATATCCTATAATTTATATTATTCACATTCGTTGTTAATTTTAAGTAATATGAAAATAGATATGAAAAAATCAGGACTTTGTTTTATTTTTCTGTATTTACATGAACTATTATTATTCATATTATTATACAGTGAAATGCGAAATTGATCAAAATATGCTATTTTTAAATTTTAACGTTTTTATAAATTCTAAGTTTATTTATGTATCAAGGTCAGAACTTAAAGATTATATTTCATGATAAATATTGTGTGTGTGTGTGTATATATATATGTATTAATTCAGCCTGCGTATGCTTGTGATTGCAAAACTCAGAAAGTATTTTCTCGATTTTGATGCGGTTTTCGCTATCATTTAGAGATTTTCTTCTAGAAGAATTGGTTAAATTCCCTCAGGAGGAGAAAAACTATTTTTTTTTTAAATAGTTAATTTTGTAATCGTTGTTATGACAACTTTCATATCTGTTGAAGCAATTTCGCAACAAAAATATTTTAACAAGAGTGAAAGCGTCATTTGTTAATAAAATCGGAGATTAAGGGTGAAAAAAGTGTAAAAATGCGATGCTTTATTGCCGTTTTGACAATTTTTTTAATCATTTTTATCATGCTCCTAGAAAACGTTTAAATACATAGAAAACATAGAAGCATAGAAATACAAAAGAGTCTAAGTTAAGGGCCTTTAGAATTTTTTTCAGAATTCAAGTTTTAACTTGAAAAATATTAAAGAAATTTTGCTTAATTAAAAAAAATAATTCTGATAACCTATGGTTGTAATAAGTAATAAAATCACATTTATACTAGATTTACTATAAAAATGTTTTTTTTTTTTGCAAGAAACATATTTTTTCCTTTCTTTCCTTTCATTCCACATAGCCATGGCAAAGCAAGTCAGGGTATTGAATTGAATGATGTGTTTCCACGATGAATCTATGTTCGCTTTAATACTTTATTTACTTTCCTATTCATTTCATTTAGCAATCAGTATGATGAAATGAGCAACATATAATTAATGTGTAAACAATAAAATAAAAATCAAAGTTAAACTTAAATCTTTTCTTCTTTTTTTAAAAGTTGTTAGTAAAAGTGTTGTACAAGCTTTACAGTATGACCATGAATGGTGATTTTTTTTATAAATTCTTTATTTCAGAAGGTTTTTTAATATTAGTGTATGTTTTGGGAGAGTAAATAGTTGGATTGCATCATTAGGATCATGGTCAGTTAATTAAAATCTTATGATGAATTCTTTTTCTCCATTCATGTTATAATATTATAAAATATCAAAACGAATTCAGTATTTAACATAAGGAACCGAAAATTATCTTCTGAATCTATATTTTGTGTAGAATATCAAAAACTTTAAGTTCCGAAAGTAAACGTTTTAATACTAGCTGTAAATCTAAAATTAAATTCTATGAATTCCAAAACTTTCCTTGTAGGAAAAACAGTGTTGGCAGAAATTGGACAGTTTATTTAATTGCAGAGGTCGTCCAATTGTAGAAAGCAGGTTCCGAATTGAATTTAAATAGTGAAATTTTCCACACCAGGATATTTGTGAATCCACCAAACGTTCAATTGGGGAGGAGGAGGTGGGCTTAACAATCTAGATGTTTAGACTCAAAAGATGTTAAAATTATTAACATTAATAATCGGTTTTAACCATACTCGTAATACCACCATAATAAAGACATTATAGAATAATACAAGATATACCGAACTAGAACACATCTTTAAGAGAAAGCATGAACCTTGTTAAGTTTAAGCAGAATGTAAATCCTAAGTACTGCTTATTTGTGACATAGTAAAAAAAAAATTTTAATTTGTAGGTCGTTTTCTTTGCCTTATGATAAGTATTATAAAATATTTAATAGAACTATATTCGAGTAATTTTTCGGATATTCCCTCATACTTTTTTTAGTCCATAATAAATTGGGTTTTGATTAAATGAAAATAAAAACGATTATCTGTGTTGTACACGTATTTCTTCAAGTGCTTGATAACACAAATCATCATTATTCGTTGATTGTTTTTATTTTAAACCAACTATAAACTGGGGTAACTTTAAGACTGACTATATCAAAATGCGTCACCAATGAGTCCGCTTAAAAAGTTCAAATTTGAAATTACGATTGACTCAATGCTACCCCTAAAAATGTTTTGATTTTAAAGTAGCAAATGCATGCTCTTGTTTTATAAACTATGAGCCCCTCAAATTAATATTTTGAAATTTAATATTTATTAAATAAATAGTATGAGAGAGAGAGAGGATTTAAAAGAGGAGTAAGATGGGCGTCCCTTTTGGCACAGAAAATGAACACTACAGCTGTGTTGACAGCTTTTTGGATTCTACCGCTTTCATAGCCAGAAATGTAGTTGTAGGCCAAATCACAATACCACACTAGAGGGAAGATTAGACCAAAAACTGTCTTCTTCCTAACTTCGACCGAAAGAAAGAACTTATTTCCATCTTGAATCAGAATGCATGTCATTATAGAATACTGGACATTAACAAGGATTCTTAGCTTATCGGCTTCGTAGCCATGATCATCCTGCACTACGATAATTTTATTAGGATTACAATCAGTCGTGTCGAACAGATCCGCTACTTAGGAGTTGATCTGGACAATTGTCTTAAAACAACAAGAAATTGATTATTCAAATCTACAGTTTTTTTTTGTGGAATCATTACATTTCTAACATCCCTAATCTGCTCGATTAATATTCCTAAATTTTCATATTGAGTGGCCCACTTTATGGTGATCACGGGTTGCATAGAAATAGGACAAGACAGCTGACGATAGCGAAGAAATGCTATAAATTATAAATATGTTTTTAGACTCCGCGGACCTAACATTAAGGGATGGCCTTCTTTTTCGATCAGTTAAAATTCTTTCTGTACTTCAGGTTTTTGAGGAAGTACAAAAATTAAATAAATAAAAAATAAAGGCAAATTCGATCTGCTTAATGATTTTCAAACACATTAACGAGATACAAAAGCAAGAAAAGGTCTCAAATCAATGTTGTGCACCTTTCATAAAAAAGCACAGCTAGGAGAGGTCAAGGCCTCAGCTTATTACCTGAATAAATTATAGATAATCGTTTAAATCACTAGCCGCTAATAACAACTCATTCTATGCTAGTAGTTCTTTAATACAAGTAAATTAGTTGTGTTTTTTCAGAAGAAACAGTATTTGAAGAACGGACTCTCAATATGATCACGAATATAGAACCAATAGAAGGTTTCCCATCTCAAGTACAGGATTCCCGTTAGTTAAAAGTTTTCTTCATTTATTTAGTTCACCGCTCGAAAGAGGAAAATGAACAACAGGAGCCAGTTTTTTCCTTATTTGATTCTACGTAACATAAATCCTATAAGTGATTTGCTTACATTCCAACCAAACTAAGCATTGCTTATGTCGTAATGCTAATACCGACTTGAGAGTGGCGTCTTAGGCAAACGTTCTTATGTCCAGAGGTTCAAGTTAAATCTAGATAAAAAAGAAATCATACAGCTCTTCAAAAACCCACATTTTTAAATATTTTGTGACTTATATTTATAGGATTTTAAATTGTGCATTTCATAATTTGAACTCATCTTCATCATTGAGTTGGAGTTTTTAATGTATTATTTTAATTAGGGATTGATAAATTATTAGCCATTTCTATAAATTTATTTTATTGAAAACTAGTTTCGAATATTATACATTCATCTCCAGTTCTAAAAACACACAAAAAAAATTAATAATAAACAATTTATACATATTAAATTAGATATAATATAAATCAGCATTATGAAACATTTATGAATTATGAATTTAATTAAGACAAGAAATCAACTACGTTGTTACACACCAAGGTTTTAAATGTATTATATCAAACAGAAAAGTTTGTACTGGTTTCTTCTCGCATTGAACTAACAATGAAAGAAAGGTAGGTAGGATGTTTATAGATAAACATTTTAAGGGTCGGGATTTTTCTAGTAATGCCGATGAGTAATTGGTTTTTCTGTTATAGATGGGAATAAATTTAAGATTGGACTATTGGAGATATTTATTTGGTCATATGATCAAAAATCTGGATTGGATTTGAAGGATTTTATTATTTCAAGTGCTTCATATATTTAATATGTCTTCATATATTTAATTTGAGGCTGTTTTCAACGTGATGTATTAATTTAACTCCTGAGTCTTTGATGAATTTATGGGTTTTTTTCATTTAAATGAATTGCAAAGTTCGAATTCTTATATTTAAAAATTTGTCTTATTATTATATGCATGTATATGCTCCTTTAATCTCTGATTTAGCGATCTTCCAGTTTTTCCATGTATTTGGCTGCACAATCATTACAATTTAGTTCGTATACTCCGCTTTTTTGGAAAGGGTCTCTTTTGTCTTTAGGAGAAGAGAAATATGAGGATTGGATTTTTCTATTTTAAATGCAGGGCTTAATCCTAGTTTTTTTCAATTCTTTTCCGTCTTTGATGGATATAAGCCCGTAATATGGAATCAATGCTTCGGAATGGGCCTATCTTCGGGGGTTATGAATAGATATCATTAATTGTCTTTTTTGTATTTGTTTTTTTAAATTATGATTGATGGTGGTTTTATTATACCCATTATTTTTTGCTATGGAATATATTATTTCAAATTTAATTTAAAGAAATTGAAATAATATCCATTGTAACTGGCCTACTGTTTGATCTGAAATAATGAACCATAGTGGCCTTGCCACCTTTCTAAAATGTGTCACCATTTTCATTTTTCACACTTCGTACACTTTTTTTTCAAAATCAAAATGTTTCTCTAGAATCTTTTAATGTTTTCCTTGTAGTCATCTTCTAATTCTTTTCCAAAGTATTCCCAGGAATTTCTCCGCCCCCGCACACTGAATTTCTTTATTTCACCAGTTAGTACTTTTCGTCTTCATATAAATTTTCTTGTAAATGGATATCTCTATAGCAGTCACCAGTTACAGCATATAATGCCTGAACACATTTCATATATGTTCTTCTCCAGATCTACCGATAGCAGCCGATGGTCTAATAAGTCTGCATAAAAAATTCTCTTCTCAGGATCCCGCATCAGTGCCGTATCAACCCTTCCATATGTATTCGGTTTTCTCTTGATGGGCTTAACAATCTTGGTATCTGCAACGACAAGTAAATAGTTTGTGCTGAGCTTTTGCTAAAAATTCATCTGAAAGCTGGTGATTACATCAAATATTTCGCAACCGAACTTCAAACTATTTACTAGCTGTTACCCGAACATTCGCTTACGAATTTTTCATTTCTGCCATTTGGAATTAATGTATATACATTCCTGATAAACTATGATGTATACAATAACTTGTGTTACACACTGGCGTAACTTTAAAGGGCGCAGTGGAATCAAGCACCCAGGCGCTAATCTTTCACCAACACTCTACTTTTCTCATTTTTCCCTCCTCAAATACAGCTGTTTCCAAACTACTCCTTGTGGATTTTAGTTTTTAGTGTCGCCTTCGTTTGGATCGGGCATAAAAGTTGAACGTACAATTTGAATTTTTTTTTATCATTCCTTAATAATATTACCAATTTCATTGTTTAAATATAAGTAACTATTTTTTTTAAATATTCTCCTTCTCATGCACCCTTTTTTTTTCACACCGCGGTCTGTAAATATCTAGGGGGCGCACTTTTCCGCTGTTAGTATCCAGGTATAATAAATACAGTTACGCCACTGGTGTTACACATTGTGTGTTCGTGAGGCAAGCCCCGCTTCTGCCAATACACAGTATGCATGCAACATCTACTTGGATCGCAAATGGAATCTTTGGCCAAAATATGCATCATTCGAGTTATATATAAACCTAATAAACAAAGCAGAACTACAATAGGGATGACAGTCATGACATGGCATCCTGAGTTCACTCATGTACTTAGCGGGGCAAGCCAGTAAAACAGGATGGCAAATCAACCATCTTTCAAATATCCGAAACGTTACCATCTCTCTTACAAATGGCTTCTTTAAGATAAACAGAGTTTTTTTCTCGCAGCCTACTTTGGTTGAATCTTATAAAGTTGATTCTTTCTTTCTCTACCTTGGCTACATATCAATCAAAAAGTGGTTGAAAATACTACGATACAACAAGATGTAAAACTAATGTTGTGGCTACCTGAGCATAACCGTTGCATATCGTCGTAGCATGTTCGTTACATAAATGCAATTTTTTTTTTTCAGCAGTGAGTGAAGCCTTCCGCCTTATCTTTCAAAGGAGTACCACCTATAATGTTCCAGGAGATGCATAATTCTCGAGTTATTCGAAAAACTAATTTTTTTTAGATTTCAGAATTTTTTTTTTCAGAGTACGATTTTTTTCAAACTCAGCCTCATTGCATATCTACAGCTAAGGGAACCACCATTAAAAATTTCACCTTCAAAGCCATTGTGGTTTGAGATACAGTGATGACTGTGTAACAGAATGAATGAGTGGAAACTTTCTTTTATAGTTATAAATTTTGAAGTGTGTATGAAATACATTCATAAGTAAAATTTATACGTTTAATATTTATCCATATGTAAAATAAAGTTGCCACGCCAAGCTTGGTAGTCCCTGATTGCAAAACAATTCTATTTTCACATTTCTTCGTATGTGATCGAGAGCGCTTTCTATTAAGAACTTATTGGGAAGAAACGGATCTCAGCATTATGATAATTAGAGAGAGGAGAAAACTATGAAAGTTTCCTAATACTTTTGTTTGATTATCCATAATCATCAATTGACCTAGCGTATTTTCGTTTATTGGTTAGTTGCTTTTAGATAGCAATTCAGTTTCATGATGACCCTGGGTTCGATAACGATGCCCATTCCTTTTCCAGTATAATTTAGTTTTTAAGAATGAGACCTTTCCACAGTAGGCAAAATTACCAATTTAGAAGAACAAAATTATATTATAGCTGTGTTGAATATTTTTGGAGTCGCTGAGGTCAATAGAAATAGTTTTAAAAAAGCTGCACTAAAATTTAATGTGCTATAAAACAAATCTTCACAAAAAACACAATTAACGAGGTATGAAGTTATATAAGATATATAACATTAATGAATAAGCGAAATCGTCTCAAGAACCACGTGAAAAATAACTTAAAATTCATATTATATATTTATATTATGTTTTTATGATTAAAAAATATGTAATTGGGATTCTTCATCGCCATATCCCGTTCATGTAATGTCATAATGAGACATTGGCTGCAAGGAATCAGGCAGATGCATGTGGAATACTTAAGGATGGGATTAAAAGGATTTCTTTGCTGTAGAGTGCCATGAACTGGCAACAATTGGGCCCCATGATACCATCAGGATGTTAAATAAATCTTGATTGGTTGAGGTATGAGAGTGTTTTTTTTTGCATGGTAGTTCATGAATGAAAGTTCTTAACTTCAAGTGATATTTCACACTTTCTGGACCGTGACATAGTAACTTAAGCCCAACTACTGGCATTGGATCTCACTGATCGAGATTTAAATAAAGTTTTCTAGTTTCAAATATAAATCTATCTATTTTCGAATATATCCATATATTTATCTCGTAACCTGATGATACACGGTTTGTGAAATTTCGCTAAACAGCTTTTTTAACGTTTCATCGATCCCTATGATTTTTTTAATAAAATTTCGGGATTGGCCAAAAAGCATCTTGCTGTACTTCTGTCATTGGTAAATCCAAAACAGTTTTTGATTTATTCACATTGTGTCTCAATTAGATCTTGAACTGCTGTTGAAGTTTTATATAGGCCTTTCTTTCTATAGGAACTCTCCCATCGTTTTCTGAACTTTTCAGAGAATAACTTTATGTTTGCCTAGAAAAAAAAAGGAAAAAATAATAACCATCGTGGTCCAACTTTTAATTTATATGCTTTTGCGATCTTCTTCATTATGAGAACCACCCACGGCGCTTGATTAGATTGAAAAGAAAAAAAAAACGTTCTGGAAATTTTGATTTATGTAAATAAGTCATATATGTTATAACCTGGCAAAAAAAAAAAAAAAAAAAACCTTCCGTATAACTAGCACATCGAAAACCGACCTGACCATCAGATTCAGCCCTATATGAACAACCAAAAACACACTATATTGAATGATTATCATTTTTCACAAAAAAAAATAATAATAAATACTTAATAAGCAAATTTCAGCAACAAACAAGTTCATATTTTGATATCACATTAAATTTTCTTTACATCCATTCACCATTCTTTACAGATCACCAATCCCCATTACTTGTATACTTTTTTTTTAATTTGAAATTAATCTATGCCATTGTAAGACAATAATTTGAATAAAAAAAATAGTTTTATATTTTATTGGTCTTAATTACCTCCCTTGTAAGCATCAAATATTATTGTTTTGATTTGTCGAAAATGAAAAAAAAAATGTTTATAAATTATTTATCAACAATTGCCCCACTCTTTTTTGGACTATCCAACTATCATAATAAACAACTACCATTCAATGGAGAACAATTGTGAGATTAACTTTTGTCCGCCTTATTCAATCATTTTACCCACTGTGCGGCGGCTGTTGAATGAAACCTGGACTCGCCAGAGTATTGTAGAGGTACCTTAACTAACTTTTAGATTTATTGTATAAAGCGAATTCCTATATTATTGTAATGTAGATCCTAATTAAATAAAAATATATCAAGGAATTATCAATTCGAATCTGAAATAGAGTAAAAAAACTAGAATTGTTTAAAATGAATAAATAATTTTAAAATAATGTACAATAATATTAAAGGCAATATTTTGGTGGCCAACTGATGTTTTAACAGAATTAGATAGCATAAGGTGAATTACACCGATCCTCATGTTCAATCTTAATGAACAAATGCGCTACTAAGTAATAATATTTAACCTGGGCTCTACTCATCAAGCTAAGACAAACACTTAACATGTGACTCAAATTATTACTTCATCTGGGATCGAAATTACCATAAACTGAAGAACACAATATGTATACTAATCTACTAAGAGTGATGTGGATTTACGTTACACAAATCTACGACTACATAAAAAAAGTAACTTATTGAAACTGTAACAATTTCATTCAAAACCACTAAGGCTATTAGCTCTTTATCCCTACATTAGGAAGAACTTACATAATATTATAGATTTGAAAACCTCTAACTTCCGATAAATTATTAAGACATTTTATAAACTTTTTAACGAAGAAGTTAATGTGAACACGGTTCCTTTGATTCAAGAACTATCGACGAAAGACTTACCTGACACACGAAGACGTTTGCGAAGGAGTTGAGAAAGGGATCTGCATATTTTAATTTGTTACGGAGTGGCATAATTGGATGTCCTCTGCTTTCCTGGCTTTATGTAAGACCATACATCACATTCGCTGGTTGTAATCTATTTTTAAACAGTTGTGGATTGAATTGATCAAGTAAAATATAAGTATCAAAGTGTTAACGTTTATATGTACTTTTCTTATGGAGTTGTCAAATGCCAATTAATTTTAAAAACAACATCTATAAAAACAAAAGGTTCAGTACTCTTTAAAGTAATTGCTAACAATAATTTCAAATAGGGCTGTTATTGGTTTTGGGTGTCATTTCAGATTAAAATGATGTTTTAGAAATTAAATGCATTTCCATTTCGCTTGATGTATTATGTATTAAAATCGCCCATTATTATCGTGGATAAATCAGTGACAACCTCGAAGCTGCTGTCAATGAATTTAATTGATTCACTGTATTTCATGCGAATTGCAAAGAAGAACATTTTCATATCTACCATTCTAACATTTGGATGAATGTACGCTGAACATAAGATAAATCTCGATGTAACATTTACTAAACACGTCCTTTAAAATTTTAATTTCATTCTGAGTTGTGTGGTCATCTACGCACATTCAATATTGGCCAAATTTGCTCGCACATATTCTCTGATACCAATTCTTGAAAAAAAAAAAAAGTAAAAAACAGTTGTGTAGAATTGGCAAAATTGAAAATCTCGAGATTTTTTTTTGTTTTTTATGTTTAAGTACTAGCAAGCGCTATAATACTATCGAGTAGAAAAAATTAACTATAAATTGCTGTATAGTAAGTCTACGTAAAAATATAATAATGAAATTACTCGTGGTAATGCGTTTATTATGACTTAAGCAGTTTCATATTATTACCGATGATGTGTAACTTGGAAAAATTATAATGTTTTGCTCTTTATAGGCCTTCCATAATCATTCCTCCAACTCTGAGAAGTGGAGCTAAATCATACAAATTCTTTTAATTAAATATTACTTATTAAGATGTTACAAGTTGTATTTTTTTTCCTTTTTCAGAAATGCAAATAAAAGTAAAAAGCTTAAATAATTCCACTTTCTCGAGCTATGCAATTAATTGCATTTAAATGTATAACTGTTCCCTTTTTGGTCTTATCTTTAGATGGAATAATCCGTTCATTTCCATCCCAGGTGGGCAGACAACCTACCTTATTAAATGGCATAAAGGGAAATCTTATTAATATAAAAGATCTAGGAGAAAAATCATTTGAAAATTCAAACTCACAAAACAGCTAAAAACATATTATCTTAAATTAACTACTCATATTTTAGTCTCATTTATATTTTTTTATTTGTTATTCTGCTTGTTATTATTTTCTCCAGAGGAGCATATTTTTCTTCTTTCTGATATTTCATCTTCACCTTCCAGATGACTTGTTGAAAGAGACTGATGAATTTTATATGAACCCACTCTCTAAAGAAATCCTCTTGATGAAGAGGATCAGATATCAGGAATATCACCTCTCTTTCGAAAATCCCATAATCACTGATATGACAACTCAAGGAAGAAGCTTAAAAATGGATTTTTTAAAATTTAATAACTGTCCATAAAGTTTGATAAAGTACACGAATTTTAAAACTTTATATCGTAAACTAATCGTCAGCCACTGGCACTATCATCAAAAACTAGACATCATTGAAGGGCGTTATGTAAATCAATCTAGGGATTTATATAGATTTCTCCCACTGATTACGGAAAAAAAAAAATTATAAAATACAGTCGCGAGATACACAGTTTCTTACCGAACATGGACAAACTAACCATTACATAAAAAGATTTGATTTATTGACCGATACAATAAAATTGATTAAAACATCTTTATAAAAGTTGGAACTGGACCAACGACACGTGACGATTTATTCAATAAATACAAAACGGAATTAGAAACAAGTTGTAAACATAATGAATGAATAAATTTCAACTGTAAAGGGAATAGATAGGGTAGTAAATAATGTTGTTTTTCATTATGGTTTTGTTTTATATTTGTTCTTTGTGCTACATATTTATTCTTTTCACTATTGGATTTCATTTTAATTTGATATTGTTAAATATATTTTTTTGTTGAATTTATGTTTTTTTTTTTTGTTCTCTCTGTTTAAAGTTGATTTGGATTTATGCCATTTAATTCTTCACCAATACTTCTACATTCACACACCATGAATTTTTCATAGAATGCAATTACATTTATAAATAAACTCCTATGTTTCCTATGATTATAGGAGAAAGTCCTAGAAAAGAAAATCCTATGATTATAAGAGAAAGATGGAAAAACTCACATCACATCACGAAAAAACAACTGAACCTATTCCCATGAAACTTGAGAAACATTGAAATACTTAAAGCATGCCAGAAAATCAATCATGATGTTGTGGGAGGCACACAGATTTATCTCGCTAATAAGATTCATAGGAGGGCTTGATTCAACCATCTCATCATAAATCAGAAAACTGAAAAGTTGTTTAAAAAAAAAAAAAAAGGTGAATGGTAAGATGGAGAGGATAAAAATACCCGCTTCTCACGAGGATAATGAAGCAGCCTGCTCCAGAATAAGTAGCGGCAAAGAATTATTTATATGTGAAGCTAAAGTTGTTTCCGGGGGGACACTCTCATAACAGTTTCGCATTCCATGGGGGGAGCTGCTTACAAAATTAAAGTAATATAGATAACTTTTAATATGGACTGGCATAGTTATGTATATATGTTTTTTAATATGTTTTCAAAATATAAGTATCCCATTCAACGCATAAACTTGACCTATAAAGTTAGAGCGTATAAACATGTCAGGCAAGAACTTGAAAAAAAAATAAAAATATTAGTTTATTATTTTCGATAGTGAAATTTCTATAACATAAATATGCATCCAATTTAAAATTCGATATGATTAAACACACGTAGGCATACTCATGTACAATAGTGTGTACCATAGTAACAAGTAAGACCCCTCTTTTTAGGGATCACATCAAAATAACGTTCTAATCTGTTACTGTGAGATCTTTTTCACGATTCACAAGAAAAAACACATAGATAGCTTTTTCGATCAGTTAACGAGCCCATCTCGCTTATCCCTTAATATAGGTATAATTCGTCAAATAATATAATTTTTTTCTTTTTAAATATTTATAGCTTCATCCCATTCGCAGTCGTTGATTGTTATCATAATTAAGGAAATTGATAGATTTTTAATTTGAAGAAAATTATAGCATTTATTTATCAGGGGCTTAGAAAAATATGATCTAATTTTAAAGAAATGCGATTAAATTACCAAAATATATCTTGTGGTATTTATTAAGTTAAAAATAAATCTACAACAATCGGAGGAGAATCAGAAAGTGTACTGGTTCTTCAATAACAGTTTAACAAATTTATATGGTCAGTATCTACGATCAACTGCAAAGTTTTTTAATTCTCAACTCATTGACGAGTCATGTCTATATTTTATAAAAGCCAAATGAGCCACAGGAGTGTTTCCTGACATCGTAGTCGACCAATGCCAGACAAAATATTAAATAAATTACCTACTAGAGCCTTGAGTTAGGAGTTTCACTGGACAACCACACTTACTTTTAATGTTTAATAAATAAAATACACTAATTAATTTCATCTTCAGTACCTACCTAAAGGTGCCTTATAATTGTTACAGATCGCAGTAAGAAATTCGTTATTTTTTAAAATTGTGCTTAAAATAAATAGTTATTGACTAATTTATCAATTTGTATTCATGAATTTGTAGTTTAAGTAAATAAGCCTAACGCGCTTTCGTATTGTCTCTAACAGGAAAAACATCTGTCTTGCTGTAATGCCTGCTTTGTTCTTTGTTAACATTAGCCAGTACAGGTGCAGAGAAGATATTTAAACTGTGAAATTAAATCTAAAGCTAAGTATTTATTACCCCTTAACATTTTTTTAGGATCCTTAAAAAGATTATATTCATTATTTTTTCTCAACTTAGATTTAAGATCATAACAAAGCTACTATGTATATGTAATATGTAAATATTTAATAATAAAATATTACAATAAAATATGTGAATAATAATATGTGTAAATGCAAAACAAAGTGCAGCGTAGATGTAATACAGTATACAAAAAACTTGGATAGAACTTATTTATAATCGGCCAGTGATTTTTATCTAATTAATAAACCCATTCAATGCTTTGTGGGTTACCTCATTTAGCTCATGTATGAAAAAAAAATCATCGAGTCCATCCGAAGAAACCACATATGTTTTTTTTTTATTTTTATTTATGAAGATATAACTAGAATAGTTCAGGTGAAAATAATTACTAGTATATTTAAGTAAGAATTTAGCTTGTACTACTGAAAATCATTTCCTTGATAGTTTCAGCCATAAATTATATCAGTAGTACTATGACATGGTAATGTAAAATTAAAGTATTCATGTAAAAACAAAAATTCCTATATTCAAGATATTCCGGGTGGTGGTCAAGATTAACACTAAAAAAAGGAATACTTAAAAAAAATAATGAACTGTTTATTGGGCATTAAAAAAAAAAAAAAAATATATATATATATATATATATATATATATATATATATATATATATATATATATATATATATATATTTAAATGTATTTTTTTTTTAATTATTATTTTCTGGTGTTAACACGGATTATTTTCTCCTTGATGAGTATATAAGGTCAACTATTTAATATAATTACTAACCCTTATAATTACTTACTTATAATTAGTACTTAACTTATAATAAATCACAGGAACGTCGTCATAGAGAGAATAAGAGGGCGTCCTGCTCCCTTCCCAATAATTTAAAATCCCGAAAAATTGGTCAAAAAGGGATTTGAGAACCTACTGAACTAAACAATTAACACAAAGAATTACCAATAGCTTTTAAGTTAAGAAATTGGGATTTTATTGACAAAATGTTGTGTTTGATTAGAAAATAAAATTATTGTTCATTATACATTCGAGAAAATTAATATATTTCATAATGTAGTTGATAAAATTAAAATGTTTAATATGGTTGGGAAATTAGGTCAAAATTTTAGATTTTGCTCCTCACACTCCTCCAAAAATTTGTTGCAGGAACATCCCGGATAGGTTCAACTATTTTACCAAGTTGTAATGGTATAAAAACGTAATAAAATACTCAACACTGTGTAACAAATAAAGGAGGAAACTAAGAATAATATTTTTTTAAATAACAGATGGATAAGAGAAATTAAAAGTACCTTCTTAATAATAGCAGTTTTTGTATTTGAAAATTTATATATATATATATATATATATATATATATATATATATATATATATATATATATATATATATATATATATATATATATATATGCTTGACTTTATTTAAAGTGAAAATCTACAATCAAAGCAAAGTATGAAGTAGATAAAGCATCTAGCTTTTAATAAAACTAATATCGCACAACTATTTTACTTTAGGTAACTAGTTATTTTCTTCTTTATCAATAAATTAAAAACTTTACAACAATGTTTATGTCGGAAAGGTGTGGTTATTATGATAGTTTTAAGAAACGCCACAAGCACTTCCGGTTCTATAGGAAGAATCATTTTCAGATTATAATTGAAATTTAAATACATATTTATCTTCTGAAGTATATATTTAAAAGGTTTTAACAAGTTCCATATCAACAATTTAATTGCTAGAAGTTTAATAGCGATACATTCTTATTATGAGAATTAGCTGTACCATATGAAATCAGAATCCAGGCAAACATATATGTAAATTTTTAATGCTTTAAAAATATATATACCCGACTATGTCAATAGCTTTAAAAAAATAAACAGAAACATTAGAAAAGTAAATGGAAAATGAATGCTATAATAGTTATTTACAATATTCACCCACTAAATTAACCAATTATTGTTTATAAAATATTCGGACTATTCTGTTCATCGTCAGAAACAAAGATTGAGTTGAGAAAAAAAGAAATAATAATAAAAAAAAAAAATTAAAATAAAATAAATGTTTTGATGATTCACAAATTTCATGTAAAAATTATAAATATAAATTTTGCAATGGTACCTGAGATTTCGTATATCCAATCCTGGATAGTAAAAACGGACCTGGCATGATGGACTCACATGTCTGAACTGAAGCCCGCACACAAGCTGCTACCGATGGAACCGGACCCTCCCGAAACGAACCGAAAGCAAACGAACTTGATTCTTCCATGGTTCGCTAACTAATACGTTTTGTCATGATTCTCAAATTTAATTTTTCAAACCTCCAAAAAAAAATAGACGCTCTGAAATACTATCCGCTCGTTGTAAATTTGATATGTCAAATACAGAAAATACTGATAAATAATACATAAAATGGTTAATAGGTAAGACATCTGAATTTCATAACACTGATAATTGTATAAGAAGTTACAAATGATTTTCCTATCAATAAATTACTGAAAATGAATATTATCAGTTTAGGCAAAATTCAGTTAAAACCATTTAATTTTAGCTATTGTAGTTACGACAAAGACAAATCGCTGTATTAGGTTAAACATAACCGCGTATTCTACTTTTTATGGCCGCATTTAAAAGTAAATATTTTATAATCTATTTTTTTGGAAAAAGTAGTTATGCATTATTACCTACCTACCTGTCGTAAAAGTATTTTACTATGAGATTTTCTTTTGAGCATTCGTAGTAAGGATTATATTCAAAAAATCATAGTACGGATTCCGTACTATGATTTTTTGAATATATTGATTACTTTATTTTATCTAAATTTATTGTAAATAATATCAGATAATACAAATTTATAGACTTGTTAAAGGCTTTTTAACCAATCGGATAATTTTTTAACCAATTTGAGACTGATAAATTATTTGCCACTTCTATAATTTTGTTTTTATTGAAAACTAGTTTCGAATGTTATACATTCATCTTCAGTTCAAGGTTTGGAATCGCAAGGATTAATACTCGCTTCTTTACTATACATATATATGACATACCTACCATCTCTGTGACATTGACTGCTATCTATGGTGACGATACAACTACTTTAACAATACATCACGACCCAAGACTGCAGTAACTAACGCTACACAATCACTACATTTACAAAACTAAGTGCTCTCTTTGGAAAATGCTATTCAGTCACGATAAATCATAACATACATCGTTCACACTACAATTAGCGTAATAAGAAAATACTTAATCAAATATTCAAATTTAAAAATTTGAAACAATTCTCTACGGCCTTATAGCTCTAGTAGATACAGAATTTATTATTTTAATAGTCCCAAAAATAACTGTTAACAATCAAATCTTTTTCAACGTTTTTTAACGAAGAATAGTGTATTAGTTTACCAAACTAAAACAATGTTTTAATTTCTTCCCCCAAAAATATATTCTCAAATTAGTTTATTTAATATTTATAAATATAAGTCCAGGACTTACCTCGGGTACTGGGCGGGTCCACAGAGAGCGGATAGTGGAATTACCTGTAGATATATAGGTTGGCTACGAATAAAGGTTAACCCAATTAAGCAGCCCTGGACCAGAGGTTAGGAGAGGATAACTCCGACAGAAAAGCAAAGGGTGGTCTGAACTCTAAGCTATGATGGAAGCAACCAAGCTTGGGGACGAAAACCCTTAATCAAAATGACGTGGCCATCCAGGTTGGGGTTTGAGCGCAGGGCTAACAGCCCTATCTCGGAAAAGAAACATTGTTGCGAAACCTAACAACAATAATAAACCGGATTGAAAACCAGGCTATGGAAAATGGAAATTGGATACGGACCTAAAAAGTGCTACATATAAGGAATATAAGGACGATGCTCCAGCCAGGAAAAATGGTGGAAGTGGCAGAACAAATCATAAAATTCAAAATAGATCTAGTAGCGCTACAGGAAATAAGATGGAGAGGTCAAAGAAGATTAGATAAACAAGAGTATTCTCAGCTGTATAGTGGAGCAGAAGAAAGAACCGGCAGGAATGGGACGGGATTTATAATTTCAAAGCGATTGAGAAATATCCTTTTAATATTCAAGTCTATTAGTGTGCTATGTTTCTGGCTTTTCTAAGCAGGTGGTAGTTTCAGAAACCGCATTTATTTAATTTACTGATCTAATTTATTTTATATTTACATCGGTTCTAGAAGGGAGCCGATCAATCAAACTTTATTTTAACTTAAAAGGCTAGATACCACAGACCCTCCTTCTCCCTGCTATAGTCACTAGGTTGGGATATTATAAATACCATTGGAGATCCTTTCCAAGGGTGTCGCGTTTGCCGATTCACTTAATTAAACTATATGATGGTATGCAGAGTAAATAGAATAATAGATTTTGATAGAAGATCTTACTTTATTTAAGAGAATCTTATTAATTAAACTGTTGGCTTACTAATTTACAACCTAAATTACTCTCATTATAAAATCCTATTGACTTTAGCATGTGTATTTAAGAATACTGGGAGAACTTGCTTATTTAAAATCTTACTCGGGTGCCACATAATATTAGACATTAATATACACATTTGAATGAAAGGTAAATCGCCTTCGACATCTCGGATGCTGGCCACTTCGCCACTTCGCCGCTCGATGGTCTGGTTCCCTTTGCTGCAGCGGTCTTCTTCTCAGACTCAAGGACTCCGTCTCGGATGGTCTGCTCGGCTGGACCCTCGGTTTCTGCTCTTAGAACCCTACTCTTCTACCTTATCCCCAGAACTCTCTCGAACCTCACGCCTTCTCTCTAGAACTCCTCTTACTTCCGTCTCCTCTGCCTGTTCTCTCCTTTTTCTCTTATCTTTCTTGAAAGCTACATTTTGTCCCCACTCTCCTTTTGGGCCTTCTGATTGGTTGAACCTATAGGAATTTTTGAAAAGGCCGCTGAAAATGTTTGAACTTTTTTTCTCTATTGTTCATATTTTCTCTATCTTAGGGCGGCGGGTTATATTATACCTTGTCGACCGGGCCTATCTCTTGGTTTTATGGTGCTTTCACTTTCGCTTATCTTTATGACTCCTTGAGCGGTCTGTCGGCGATCTCGACCTGCTCCGGGCCCTCCAGGTATCCGGCCTTGTATGTATTTCTTTGTCCGAAAAAGAAACCGATAAATATTACTATTGCTGAACCGCGTGGCATATCTTTAATTTATCCCTTATTTGATATATATATAATTATTTAATCTGAATTATTTCTTTCAATCCCTGTATTCTCAATACATAGCAAGTGACAGACTATGTAAGGTACGGTTAGAAGACAAATTTAGAAATATCACAATTATATCTGCCTATGATCCACAGGAGGATAGTAATGATGAGAAAAAGATAGAATTCTATCAAAAACTCGAAAGAGCTTACCAGATTATCATAAAGTATGACATAAAAATTGTATTGGGAGATTTCAATACCCAAATTGGAAAAGAGGATTTTATTAAAACTATCGCCGGTACTCATTCGCTGCATAATGTAACAAACAAGAATGGTGAATTCCTATGTCAATATGCAGAATCAAACAATATGATGATAAAGAGCACATACTTCCCTCATAAGGACATCCATAAGGGGAATTGGAAGGCACCCGATGGAGCAATAACTCAAATAGACCATGTCCTGATTTCTAAAAGACTAAAACAGCTCTTCAATAATGGATCTTAAATTTGCAAGTGGTCCTGATTGTGACTTTGGTCATTATTTGGTTAGAGTCAAACTTAGGGAACGACTCACAAAAGTCAAACTTGGAAGCCATCACAGTAGGAAACGATGGAACTTGGAGATACTGAAAGATCGGAGCAAAGTCGCTGAATTGAAGGACATAATGGATAAAAAAATGGAAGAAAAACAGTAAGAAGATGGAGAGGGAGAGGAGGAAGAAGAAGGAATAGAAAAGAAATGGAATGGAATAGGATAAAAACCGTAATGATCAAATCAGTGGAGGAGGTAATTGGTGTGCAGGATAGGAGTAGAGGAGATGAGTGGTTTGATGAAGAATGTTTAGAAATATTAAAGAATATTAACATTCCTCCTAGATGATGCAACATTCCTCTAGACAAAGTGCGGCAATATATCAGACTAGCCATAGGGATACTGAAAAACTTATACTACGAAGAAAAGAGAGTACATGAAAAAGAAAATAGAAAACATTGAGGAATTCCATACAAATAATGAAACCAGAAAATTCTAAGGAGCTATAAGGTATATAAGTCGCGGCTTTCAACCAAAAGTGGAATGGTAAGACAGGAATGGTAACATAATCGAATGGAAAAACCTGGCGATCGACAAATGGGCCGAGCATTTCGGCGAATTACTTAACAGAATAAAAATGAAGAAATGCTGTGGTATTGTTACCGAACGTTAATGATATTGAGCCACCTGATATGGATGACGTAACTGAAGCAATTCAGAGCTTAAAAAATAATAAAGCATCAGGCAAAGATTTATTGATAGTTGAATTATTTAAAAGTAGTTGCGATAATATGCTCACATACCTATTTAATTTGGTCTTTGACATATGGATGAATGAAAGTAGGCCACAGAGTGACGAACTGGTTTGATTTGCCCCATGTAAAGATTACAGAGGAATATCGTAGCATACAAAATACTCTCGAATATTATCTCAAAGAAACTTAATTTATTTGCTGAAAAGATTGTAGGAGAATATCAGTGCGGGTTTCGGAAAGGAAAAGGAACAGTCGATCAAATTTTTAAAATGAAGTAAATGTTGGAGAAATGTTGGGAGCATAAAACTATCCTTCACATTCTTTTCATCGACTATTTCAAGCTTTCAACAGCATTAATAGGGCCAACTTAATTAGAGAACTAATAGAATATAACATGCCAAAAAAGTTCATAAGATTGATACAGATGACTAAGCAATAGCAACGCCAGAGTGCTTGCCAGTAGTAATATAAGTCGTTTATTTTCAATATCAATCTTTGTAAGGCAGAAAGATGCTTTGTCCGCCACGCTGTTCAATCTAGCATTACATAAAACAGTAAATAGTATAAATAAACAAGGAAACATAATATATTCCAGTAGTCAATATGAGCATATGCAGATGATATAGGTCTTGTGGCTAGAAGTGTTCAAACCCTTAGTGAAATTTTCAATAACCTGAATACTGAGAGTAAGAATATGGGCCTTGAAATAAATGATTCGAAAATCAAGTATATATACATTGCTCCAGATAATTTCAGATTTACCCATAATCTTGTGGTGGAAGGGCATGTTTTTAAAACGTTAATACCTTTACCTATCTGGAGTCAGAATTAAATAATGAAAATAAAATTATAACAGAAGTGCAAAAAAAGAATTATGGCCGCTAACCGTGCAGTTTTTGCTAACTTAAAGTTTTTTAAATCATCATTGCTGTCAAGGAAAACAAAAATAAGGTTATACATAACTTTAATTAGACCTAATCATACATATACTGCTGAAACGTGGACGGTTACTGCCACCATCGCAAATACATTAAGAGTCTTCGAGAGGAAAATACTTAGGAAAATATTTGGCCAGTTCTTCGATGAAGTAATTCAAGAATGGAGAATAAGAACAAATAATGGGCTCTACGACTTATACAATACCGAAATTGTTAGCTTCATAACATCCCGTCGAATCGAATGGCTGGGGCACGTTCTAAGAATGCCGACTGATAGAATGCCAAAAAAGATGCTCTAAAGCAGAATTTATGGGACCAAAAGAAGAGGAAGGCCTAGGAGAAGATGGATGGATGATGTGGAGGATGACCTCAAATGGTTGGGAGTAACAAACTGGAAGGAAACGGCTTAGGATAAGAATATCTGGAGGAATATTGTTCTAAAAGCCAATGCCCGCCTCGGGTATAAGTAAGTATATTTATAAATTAAACTCTTTGGAAGAATTATTTACTTTTTAAAACAAAATTAAATATAAAGTCTTTAGAGAGAATAATGATGAAATGCTATGAACAATTTCCTAAATAAAATAGCTAATTGACATTCTAAGAAATAAGATGCCAACAGAATCAATGTAGGTTCGGGATCCGAAAAGGTCACACGGATCCGAAATTCGGTTGGGTTAGATTGAATCGATCATTTTGTATCTGAATACAATTGATACGAATACTTTTTTGTTCTGAATACAATTAATACGGATACTTTTTCGTATCTGATACTTATATCTGATACTTTGTATCAGATACTAAAACAGTTGATCCAGATTTTGCGTTGATACATATGCTCACGTCGATACAGATAAGGTCTTTAGCAGATACGTATCCGATACAAAAGTATCAGATATAAGTATCGAATACGAAAAAGTATCCGTTTCAATTGTATTCAGTTACAAAAAAGTATCCGTATCAATAGTATTCAGAAACAAAAAAGTATCCATATCAATTGTGTTCAGATAATAAGAATATATATATATATATATATATATATATATATATATAAGAGAATAATATAAGGAATTCTAGTATCAACCCATCTAGTCTGTGGGCCAGAACCCCTATCGTGCACCCCCTCCACATCCCTATAAAGTTGTGTTCCTAGTGACTAATGATGAAAAAAAAACCAATGCTCCCAGAAAGTGGCCACTGCATTTGGCTTAATTTCGCCATAATTGACTTTGTTTCAAAGCTGAATAGTCAGAGAATTAAAAGACATAGAATAATCTATAAAAATAATTGGCTTGGATATTAAAAAGCACCAGTAAAGTCAATGTTTTCAATTCGTTTACACGAAAGTTGAACTTTCAAGACCAGTGGCCATTAAACGGCCAACAATAACGAAAAGTCTTCAAATAAAACATGTGTAGGACTAATTCTTCTTTCAAAACCAATAGTCACTTTTTAAAATATTCGAAATAGTATTTAAAGTGGTTAGGGTGATTAATAAAGCAGTAAACTTTATTCCTCTTTCAATCCTTACTATCAAATCGTAAAGCAGTTGTACAAGCCAAAAAACAGTTCCAGGTAAATTATATCAGTAAAACAATCAGAAAACCATTTTAACAGATCACCAAAAACAACCAAGCTGCAACACACCAAAAAGAGCTGGCGAGAGGTTTCTAATGGATTTACCACTGAAAGATACGAAAAAACTGACTGTAAAATAATATGGGAAATAAACAATAACTAAAAATGTATATCAAATAGATCTAAATGAGAAATAAAATATAACAGTTAATTGCGACAGTGGCGAATGTATTTTGTGCGGTGATATACTTCTGTAACCTCACTCCCGTTACATCACCCGTCCCCTCCCCCCAATGACATCGGCACAGAACCTAACCTTAGGTTTCACTGCACGTCCGGAGCGGGTGTGATAAACCGGCTTCGGCGGATGCTGTTCTGCATATGAAGGGTTGTAGTCTGCTGGTGGAGGCGAAGGAGTGGTTTGATCCCTCTTGACGGTGGTTGCTGCAGTGGGCGTAGGAGTGGATCGATCCCTATTGTCGATGTCTTCCGCAGTTTCCGGAAGGAGATGTACCACCTTCAGGCGATCCATGGAAATGGTCTTCGGTCCTGATGATAGCTGCACCAGGAACGCTTTCTCCTGCCTGGATATTACCCTAGGGTTATATTACATAGTAGGGTCCGGTGTATTGCGGAGTTAATGGCTTCCTAACAGTATCATCCATCAGGAATACGTGAGTACAGTCCTTCAGGTCTCGGTGTACGAAGGTTCTGGACGTACTGCTGCGGTGCGGCGCGAGACGGAGGTCCTTCATCGCGTCTCGCATGGTCTTCAGCGTCGATTCGGCGTCCTCTCTGCGTCCCGATGCTTCGAATAATTCTCCTGGGAGGCGCACAGGCTGACCGAATACCATTTCCGCAGCACTGAAGCGATCTTTCTGCTGCTCTGGCGCTGTTCGCGCGTAGTCCTCGTTACAGTTGATGTCCTCCACCCTCGAAAGTGCGTTGGCTACGGTGTTATCTTCCCCGGTTACGTGTTGGATGTCGGTCGCTGATAAAGTTCACCAGCCATATCCGCATGGGCGTTGCTGTCTCCGGCTTCTGATGGAAAGCGTATTCCAGCGGTTTGTGGTACGTCCATCTTTCAAAATTCCTTCCCTACAGGTAATGTCTGAAGTGCTTAATTGACCTATGGACAGCTAATAGCTCCCTTTCGTAGGTGGCATACTTCTTCTGAGCTGGAGCGAAAGCCTTGGAGAAAAATCCGAGAGGCCGCCAAACGTTGCCATCCTTCTGCTGTAAAACTACTCCCATGGCATTGCTGGAGGCAGGCATCACATATCAGGACGAGTTGGGCGTTCTCCCGTGGATGTCCTAGTAATGCAGAGTTTTGGATGGTAGTTTTGCAGCGTTCGAACCCATGGGTGCCTTCTTCGTCCCAATCGATAGGTCTCTTGTCGTTTTTCTTCGCTCCAGCCAGGAATTTTTTGAGTGGCGCTTGCAAGTCTGCCGCTCTGTGTATGCAACGACGGTAGAAGTTAAGCATGCCCAGAAAACATCGCAGGTCTCTTATAGTAGCCGGCCTAGGATAGAATGCTATTTCTTCCATCTTCGCTGGAAGTGGGCTGATTCCCTCCGTACTCACTCTGTGTCCCAAAAAGTCGACTTCCTGACGAGCGAAAACACATTTCGTCTGGTTCATAGTCAGGCCGTTTTCTTCAAGCCGCCGCAGAATTTCCTCCAAGTGTGCTTTGTGCTCCGCTTCATCTTCTGACCCGATGAGGATGTCATCCAGGAGAAGTCTAAACCACGAAGCACCCCAGCCAGGACCCGGAGGAAGGTTTGCGATGCGTTCCTAAGACCAAACACATCCGGAGGAACTCGAAAAGACCGAAAGGTGTGATGACGGCCGTCTTCGGGATGTCTTCTTCTGCCACCGGAGTTTGGTAATATGCACGGTCGAGGCCCAATGTCGCGAAGATCTTTTTTTACGTACATATTTACGTTGGTCGGAGACCGACTTGGCGTTCAGCTGCCGCTGCCTATAATCTCCGCAGGGACGTATGCCACCATCTTTCTTCTCCACGATGTGCAGCGGGCTGGCCGAAGGACTATTGGATGGCCTGCAGATCCCCTCATCTATCATCTGCATAAATTCCCTCTTAGCGGCATTGTATCTTTCCGGTGGCAAGCGGCGGGCTCTGGCTGTGAATGGGGGGCCGTATGTCTCTTTGTGGTGGACTACAACGTGTTTAGACTGCTTCACGAAGGATGTGTGTAGGATAACGCTGGAGTACCGCCGCAATATGGCGGTGCACCACTCACCAGTAGGTACCGCATATATTGTTGAGACCGGCACCTTCGCTAATCTACCACGAGTCGTGAGTCCCGTCTTCTGGTCCACCAGCTGACATGCGGCGAGATCTACCATCATATTATAGTGATATAATAGATCTGCGCCGATGATGAGATAACTGACGTTCACCACCAAAAATCGCCACGACATCTTACGACGGAGCCCCATGTCGAGTTTTTGTCGGACTTCTTGTCGTTTATAAGCAGTCGGCGGTTGGTGACGCCAGTTCTGCGCATGCGCCAGCTTTAACTTGAAATGCGATATTTCCATATGGTGACGGAGCCCCAGGTCGAGTTTTTGGACCACGCTCCCGTATGTAGGAATGGGCGTTCCATTTGCCGCATATAGGGTGAACTCCTGACTATGTTTGGCTCTTCTCGTCTTCACCGGGTAGACAGATAGGGCGGCTCCTGTATCCACCAGATACCTGGCCCCGGACTTCTTGTCTTTTATAAACAGTCGGAGGTTGGTGACGCCAGTTCTGCGCATGCGCCAGCTTTTAGCACGTATCTCAGATCGCCTCTTAAAAAGTGACTATTTTAACAGTGTATTTTTTAAACATTTTTTTCTCTCATTAAATTTAACTTGAAATGCGATATTTCAATATGGGGATGTCGAGCAAAACAACAACAGGCAAGAGATCGAGAAGTCTGGGAAATACACCTCAAACTTCATCTGCCAAACAGAGGGCTAGGCGATCAAAATGAAATACACCTCCGATCACACCTGGTAGCTGAGTTGAAGAAACTGAACCTAAACCAGGCACCTCAACTCAAGTTATGGCTGACGAATCACCCTTTTTTACTCCTAATCCTTATCAACTGTTATCAAATACGCAAGGAGAAGACATGGAATCAGCACCGATTCCCAGAGAATCCAAGCCCCCACCAATATTTATTAGATATATAAACACAACTGCTGTGTCAACAATTAAACAACGTAGTAGGCACAGGATACGTGTCAAAGTCGAATTAATGATACAATTAATGCCTGACAGCCCAGACACATACAGAAGCATCGTCAAATATCTGTCAGACACAAAGGCAGATTTCCACACCTACCAATTGCGCCAAGAGAGAGCGCTCAGGGTGGCCATCAGACGCCTGCACCTCTCAACTCCACCAGAAGCTATAAAAGAAGAATTGATGGCCATGGGATTCCAGGTTACCCAGGCAGTCAACATATTTAAAGAAAATAAAGAACAGCCGGGCACTAAGAAAAAAATAGCTTTACCACTATTCAATGTTGACCTTGAGCGATCGCCCGGAATTGAAGAAATTTATAAAGTAACGCGCCTGTACTATACCAGAGTAATCGTAGAGAAACTCTACAACAAGAGGGAATTAGTGCAATGCTATAACTGCCAGGCCTATGGCCACACTAAACACTATTGCCATCACATGCCTAGATGTGTCAAATGTGGTGACCAAAACCAATCTGAGGACTGTAGATTTTCCAGGCAAACACCCGCAACATGTGAACTTTGCCACCAAGGGCACCCGGCTAATTACAAGGGGTATCAGACTTATAAAATTTTAAAATCAAGGATGCAGGCGACTTCTGGAAATGAAGAGACAACCATCCAGAATTGTGAACACAAGCGTATCCTATGCTCGAATGTTAGGAGCGCCAGAAGAAATAACACAAACTCAGGCCCTGTCACAAGAACAACCTCAACCTCAAACATCTCAATCCCAACATCCACATCCCTCCATCCCACAACACATGACTAATACCCAAAAGTCTAGTCATCACGCTATTTCCTAAATCCCTCCTCCCACCAATGCCACTGACCTCACAAGTTTCCTTACATCGTTCCTTTCTGAGTTTAGAACCCTCATCAATCCCCTCATCTCATTACTGACAAACCTTGTATCCAGCCTCATCATCCCCCCTAGAAATCCATAAATGTCCTCAATAAAATCCCTTTCCATTCTCCTTTGGAATGCGAATTCCAAGTGTTCGAAATCACATTAACGAACTAACAGCGTTATTACGTGAAAAAATATTGACCTAGCCCTAATAACTGAAACCCGGTTAACCAGTAAACGACTGCTCAACATACCTGACTACCAAACTTATCGAACTGACCACCCCGATGGAAAAGCACTTGCTGGCACTGCTGTCATCATCCATCGGTCTCTCTCCCGGCACTTATTCCCCCTGCCAGTCCATAATTTCCTTCAAGCTACTGCCGTAAGAATTTCAACTCCACTTTTTCCTTTAACAATTGTTGCAGCATATTCCCCGCCTAAAGAATCTATTTCCGAATCACAATTCAATTCCTTGCTTAATTTCTTAGGACACCATTTCCTTATAGGTGCAGATTTAAATGCAAAACACCAGCAATGGGGAGCCAGAACCACAAATACTCGTGGGCGAACATTGCTGTCTGCACTTAACTCCCATCGTAGCAACATCCTCTTCTCTGATTCTCCTACATACTGGCCAACCGATCCCAATCGTAATCCCGATCTCCTAGACTTTTTCATCCTCAAAGTTGTGGACCACTAAATTATTCAGGTTCCCGACTCGATGACCTATCCTCAGACCACAGCCCTCTAATCCTGACTCTTTCCTTATCGCCGATACCCAAATCACCACCACCTTCATTCATCAGAGGTCCAGCAAATTGGAACCTCTTCCGCCAAATAATAACAGAGTCAATAGACCTCAGAGTATCCCTAAAAACTCCTCAAGACCTTGATGAAGCTGTGAATTCCTACACCACCTTGATCCAGCAAGCAGTATGGAATGCATCCTCACCTCCTCCTTCCCCAAAATACCGCCAAAAGAATCCTTTACCTCAATATCTTAAAAATCTTATCCATTCCAAACGATGTTCTAGGACCCTCTGGCAAAGAATCAGGCATCCTGACGATCGGAAACTATACAACCATCATTCCAAATTAGTTAAAAAGAAGTTATCCACTTATAGATCACAATCCTATAACTCCTACCTTTCCTCACTATCTACTTCCGAAAACTCCCTCTGGAAAGTAACAAAAAAAATCCTAAAATACCAACTTCATTTCCCATCCCCTCCGACGCGATGATAGATCCTGGGCTTCGTCAGATGGGAACAGAGCACAGGAATTTGCCAATCATCTTTCCAACATATTCATTCCCTATCCTGAAATCCACCCCATCCATGCATCTAAAGTCAAGGAATTCCTCTCTTCACCGATTCCTCTCTCTTTACCTCCAAAAGCTGTCAGCCCCTCTGAGGTCAAATTCCTCATAAATAACCTTAAACCCCGAAAATCCCCTGGATACGATCTCCTCACTTCCCAGATCCTTCGTCAACTTCCCTCAAAAGCGATTATACTCCTTACCTACCTGTACAATTGCGTCCTTCGCACAACCCATTTTCCTCTGATGTGGAAACACTCCAAAATTATGCTTTTCCAAAAACTAGGAAAACCTATCAATAATAGCTCATCCTATAGGCCAATAAGTTTGCTCCCGATTCTTTCAAAAATGTTTGAAAAAATCCTTCTAAAACGCATCCTTACAATACTCGAATCCCAAAAAATCCTTTCACACCAGGTTGGATTTCGCTCAGGACATTCCACTGTTCAACAAGGCCTTCACGCTGTTGACCATATATCCTTTGCACTTGAAAGCAAGCAATATTGCACTGGCGCCTTTCTGGACATAGCTCAAGCTTTTGACCGGGTGTGGCACGATGGCTTGCTTTTCAAGCTCAAAATCCCATTCCGATCCTGAAATGGCATCCTTAAACCTACAAAGGCATCTCTCCCTGATCGAACAGTGGTGCAACAATTGGCGCATCAAGGTCAATGAATCAAAATTAAGCATGTCGCATTCACCCTCCAACGTAGATCCTGTCCGCCAGTCCATTTTAATTCCACACCACTTCCCATTTCAGACACAATCCGGTATCTTGGCTTCCTTCTTGACAAAAGACTAACATGGAACCCTCATACTAAACTTAAAAGACAACAGCTTACTCAACGATTTGGCCAGTTATACAGACTACTGAACAGAACATCTCATCTATCAATAGACAACAAGCTGCTAATCTACAAGACCATTCTGAAACCTATTTGGACCTACGGACTAGAACTGTGGGGAACAGCTAAACTTTCGAACATCAAACGTATTCAATCCTTCCAGTCTAAAGTCCTCCGTACTATAGTCAATGCCCCATATTATGTTTCAAACAAGACCTTACACTATGACCTTAAAATCCCGTATATTCTTGACATAATTCCATACAAATTCTCCACATTTCATCAGAACCTTACTCATCATCCTAATCTCTTAGCACAATCGCTATCCAGCACCAACCATCCCTATAGCCCTCCTCGAAGTTTGAAACGGCAGTGGCTTCGAGATCTTTTGTAAATGTGCTATTGGAGTTCTGGCAATGGCCAGCTTTAATACTAGTGACGCAACTGTGTGAGAAGCGCTGGGATCTCCTGGAACCCGGCTTTGCCATTCACATGTGAGGGCAGAGCTTGGTTCGGAGTTCTCTGGGCAGATTGTAAATATTGTATATAGGTATGAATGTGTTTAAGATGACTTATTTTATTTTTACTTAACTTAATTTTTCTTTTCTTGGTTGTTTACTTATTTTGTTATTATTTAAATTGTTTATCTATTCATTTTTACTAGTAATGTACATTTTTTTTCTTTTTATATGATATTTATTATTTTTAATTTATTTCCATGTTTTTTTCTTTCGTTTCTCTAGTACATATGGTATGAATGGATTCTCATAGCCCTAATCCCTATTTCCCTTGAGAGTGGCAGCTTGTATTATTTTTCAAATTAAAAAAAAAAAAAAAAAAAAAAAAAGTTTAACGCCCTAGCCGGTTTCAAGTCGTAGGGCTGCCTGCACTTGGTAGTCTTTAAATCTCTCATGATAAAAGCACAGGCGCCGCCGACTTTTACTTCTTGAGGCCCTGCTGGACGGCCTGTTCTCGCGCCGACTCTTCCGGGCTCCCAATTGAGCTTTCAGCGCAGCCACCTCCTGGGTTAATTAGTTTATCGCTGCCCCTAGGTCGTCCGCTCTCGATTTCGTTGGCGCGGGTTGGCTCCGGATTACCGGAGGGCAGCTGTATCTCGGCTATCTTATCTGTTATGTGGGATAGCTTTGTTATGTCCTTTTGGATCTTTAGTATTTATCCTTTAGATCTTTACATCTGTGCCGGCTAGAGCTGCTTGCATCCCCTCCGGTTGCCCTCGGAGCCAAAAGGTGCTGAGCATGGTTTCAGAGACCTTATCTCCGGCCAGCTGTTACATCTCTCTAAGAAATTGGAACGGCTGCTGATCGCTGCTCCTCTAACAGTTTCTTGATGCGCGTGCTGTCAGACTGGCCGAAACTGGAGAGCAGGCAATCCTTTAGCTTCTCGTATGGCTCCGTGGTCAGCTACCTGCTTCAGCTTGCCGAAGTCCAACTGCACAGTTATCATCTGAAACCTCGTCTTTGAATTACAGGAACTGAACAACGCGTCTACCTGTATGAACCACAGGTCCGGATCCTCTCTATAAAATTGAGGTAATCGAAATAAGGTATTTGGTACCGACGCCGACTCTACTTCGACCGGTTTCTCCTCAATGGTTACCAATTCATCCATTAGGTTCCTTGTGGTCATTTTTTACTATTTAATATTAATAAAATAATAAATTAAATAGCCTCACCCATAATCACGTCGGGGTCACCACTTTAAAGTGTTTAGGGTGATTAATAAAGCAGTAAACTTTATTCCTCTCTCAATTCTTTATTACCAAATCGTAAAGCAGTTGTACTAGCCAAAAAGCAATTCCAGATCAATTATATCAGTAAAACAATACGAAAATCAATTTAACAGGACACCAAAAACAACCACGCTACAACACACCAAACACACAACAGCCGGCGAGAGGTTTCTAATGGATTTATCACTGAAAGATAGGAAAAAAACTGACTGTAAAATAATGATATGGAAAATAAACAATAACTAAAAATGCGTATCAAATAAATCTAAATGAGAAATAAAATATAACAGATAATTGCAACAGTGGCGAATCCATTTTACAAAACTTCTTTGCTCTCTGCCAGCTGTGCGGTGATAAACTTCTGTAACCTCACTCCCGTCACAGGTTCCTTTGAAAATGCAATTAATTAGAGGTGAAGGAGTAGGGACTTAAGCGCTGTCAGTCTTCTTCCTCATCAATGAGCCTTTATAAATGCAATAGTTATTAGTTTGATCGATATAATTTAGTTTAATTACATTAACGAGTTTATATTAGTGCAATTATATAAATGCTAATAAAAATAATATAATATATATAATTTTTATTTTTTTTTATTCTGTTCTGAAGAAATATAAAATGGGACCTCTCGTAAACAAATATACCTTAATCCAGGCTCATACTTCCAACACATCCTAATTAAACATAAGTATAGCCAACTGGAGGAAGGGCCGAAACTGGGTACCCATTTTAGGAGAATATTTGAATGTGAATTACGAATCTGTAGGACATTCTAAATAAAATAAGCCTTGTCTTTCATTCTAAAGTCGCTACCTTAATATGGTGGCATTTTATTTTTTTTTCTTGTCATTCATTTTTCATTCATTGCTCAATATCTTGAAACTACCAACCATGCGAAAAATATTATAATAACCAAAATTTTATAAAGGACATTACATTTTCTAAAATAATTTAATTTCAAAAAACGAGAAATTCCATTAAAATTTTTAAAAAGTCCTTGTTGTTGTCCTCCTCTTTAGGTACATCACTGTTTATGATCAATGCTATGCTTATTGTGATTATGTACTAAGAAATTGAAGATATAAATTCAGTTGTATCATTGATCAAAATTTATTTTGGTACAACTTTACAATGCAGCCACCTTATCAGTAGCTGGCACCACATTATCGCTCTTAGCACCATTTCTGCTTATTGGTTTGTATTCAATTGTAAAATTCGTATCCATTAGAATTATTTAATTTATTACTCCTTTAATTAGATATTATTTAAAATTATTAGTACTGCCGTCTTTCAGTTGTCGGAGGAAGTTGTGCTTAAAGCATTAATAATTTAAATTACGGTAAGGGGCCGACCTCAACTGAAAACTATCCGTTGGGGTTTTGTTTACCTCTTGAGCCAGCGGGAGTGGTCAGCACTTATAACTTTAAATAATATCTAATCAAATGAATAATAATTCCAATGAATACGAATTTTACAATCGAATGGAAAGCAGTTAGTTAGCACAAATGGCGCTAGAGAGCGGTAGTGCGACGACCACTACTGATTAGGAGGCGACATTGTTGGATTCCGAAGTTGTATTCCACCTGACAAGGAGAGCTAATGGCCAAGTTTTTGGTATTATTTTATATATTATATATAATATAGAATATAGAAAATATATAGAAAAATATAGAAAAAAATACAGAAAATAATAAATAGAAATGTATAGTAGGTTAACTAATAAATTTTTTAAGGAAATGATAGGGTGCAAGGTCCTGCCCTGAATATGAATCCAGAGCCAGACGGGATTGATGTTCTGCGCTTTGAATCCCGATTTTCAGCCCGAATTCAGAAGTTATGCTAAAAATAACCAGTGAAATAGTAACTTCATGGACAATACTATAATATTTGTTTGAAGATGTTTTGCATTAAGTTTATTTCTTCCCACTCAAAATCTCGATTTAAAAATCATGAAGAATTTTTCCTGCCGGTTCTTTCAGTGAGCTTTTGACCGTAAAAATGGTATACATGAGGTTTATAGATAATTTAATTATGCTCCGAGTAGAAGTAGTTTTACATCTCTATGACTGACAACAAGGTTATAGAATTTTTTAAAATTATATCCCACTGCTACTTCAAGAGCCATTTTGAACATGTTCCGCGGATCAGATTCTTGGAGACTTTGTAGGAAATGTATGTTTTAATGACTTCTAAAACATGTATGAAATTTAACTTGCTCTTGATTCTTTCCCGCTTTTCCGCTATCTTGGAGTTGTTTGGGATAAAAATCATATTCTAAAACAAAAAACAAATAATGATTAATCGGCTATAATGATATAGAAAAATAAGCTAAACGCATGACACAAATTTTAACACAGGTTCGACGATTGTCATGGGACCAAGCAGAAAATTGGTTGCAAGCTAAAAACGATTGTACCGAGCCTGTTCTTTCACCTCTCCGACCATTAATACTAACAAGTAATAAGATTCGCTTTAATAAAAACTTTATTTTTTCGAATATTGAAGCTAATAGATTTTAAACAAGATTCTATTTCTTCAAAACAGGCATTCAAGAAAGAATTTCCAATAGATATGCAATCATGCTATAAATAATCATAAAGAAACATAGACAAAACCACTGCAAATTATTACACAATGGTATATTATTTCGAAACACAATATCCGAAATACCTGGGCTCTATTTCATAATAAAGCACAACAGTACAAGTGCAGGCAGACCTATGACTTACTACACATACTAGTATGACACACTGTGAAATGTTGAAACACGATGAAATTTAAAATAGTTAATAACTATTTTAAATTTTATCCTGTTACAACATTTCACAGGTGTCATATGCGTAGTAAATTATAGGTTTACTTTAAAATGTACTTTATTATGAAATAGGGCAATTGTGTCCATTCACGCAACTTTCCTTATTGCTTTGGGTTAGAGTCCAATACAAAACATTTTTGCTATATTTTCACTAATAGTAGCCCAACTGAGTTTTTTTTTAATTTCTTATTTTTTTCTCTTAGCTTTGTAGAGAAGTAAATTATCTTTCGAATAAGCATCTTACAAGTAGTCCAGTTAATAAAAGGTTGTAGTAGAGAATGGAAGGAACATATTTTTTTACTTTGTGACTTTGTTTGGATAAGTTAGGAAGCTATTACACTAAAAGCCCCCATTCCTAGTAGGTCAGCGGTATGCAGGAGGGGGAGAGAGGGTTTTCATTTTTTTTTTATTATTATTATTCACATATATCTCGGAAACCATGCGTCCTGGAGATAAGATCATTCTATTCAAAATATGTATATAAGAGACACATAAAGAAGTTATATGTATATATGTATAATATAGGGTGTTGTATAATAATATGAATTGGCTCAAAGGCCATTTTTTTTTTTTTAGTCAACTCTCATAGTCCCCTCCTGCCCCGTCCTTTCCATGCCTCCTCTTAGATTTTGTGATATTAATAAACTGCAAATAAATTATTCGACTATCACGATCCACCTCCCTTCCCACCACCAAAATCGGATGCTGATTTATGGTATGTTTATGCTACTTACAAATTAAGTGAATTCAATGAAAATCTAAATATTGCATCAATGTCGCAAAATTCTTAATTGATCGATATCGAATACTATTTTGTTGAAAGTTTCAACAATTTATTATTGATGTATTGAATTATTAAAACAAAGACACTTTTTTATTATAATTTGTTTTCTAAACGATCAAAAATGTTAAACAAACAAATTCAACATCGAAATGGTATTATTTTCCTCAAACATCGCCATTTCACAGTATTTAGAGCAATTTTTATTGAAAATGGATATTCCATAATTTGTTTCCATCAATATCTGAAACATTAATTAAAACTTTTCTAAGCTTAAATGTTGCTATTATATTTTTAACCGACTTCAAAAAAGGTTATCAGCTAGACATTATGCTCTGTGTATGTCTAGGCATAACTGCGCCAGTCCTTGAACTGATTTCTGTGACTAGTAGCCTCGCGAAAATTATAATAGTTTAGTTTACAGATACATTTATAAATCTATTTATTTATCTTCTTTTCAAATTAATAAAACAGTCATTTTCCCAACGGTGGGACACGCAATGGGCAATTAATAAGCATAGGTAGGTACTTAAAAAAAAGGGGGAAAAAAAGACGAATCCAATAGTTTTAATATTATACTAAATAAATAAATAAGCTTATCTTTGCTGTTTCATAGGAGCTGCCTGTTTAGTAGGCCTTACCAATGCCTTCCGTATTTTAAGTTTACACACTGGGGAATGTGAAAGAAAAAAATACACAAAAAACGAAATATACGAACAAAAAATTCCTAACTAGGATGGGAGTTGTTAATACTTCGGTAGCCTGAAATAGACTGTGGAGTCGCTGGGAGCATTTTCATGATTTGGCAAGTCACCATCTTGGAATGTCACCATGTCAGCCTGTCGGAGGAACTTAATGAGCCAGTTCAAACATGTCTGGTTACTGTAAATGAGACTAAGTACATTACAATATATGTAAATCTGAGAGTTAATGTTTTTGAATTTTGTCCCTTCTGATTGCCATTTTAGACCACTGGCTCGGTTCGAATCTGGCCTTGGCAGGTTGAAATTTATTTCTTGACCTATGGAATGAATCTCGACCTTCCCACTCTGGTTACTCTGGTTAGAATAGGCAGGTAACCATTAGGACTGACCCGTTCTTTTTGCCTCTATAGGAGTTGGAAAAGATGTTAAAAAATAATTTAAAAGATAAAGAAAGATGGACAGATCTTGTTTTCAATTCGACTTTTAGATTCTACAAAGGTTCATTATTGAAAATAATAAACAAATAGGACTTATAAAAATAGAATTTTAATGCTCTGGTTCCACTGATTCCAAAACACTTTAAGTGTAATCGGCCGTTATTTCTAAACGACAGGGCGGATGATAAAGTCAGGTTCCGAGAATCAGCCTGGTGTTACCAGTGACTTCGGAGTCAAATATGAAAATTGGCCCAATCTCAGATCAAATCCAGGGACGGCGGAAGGTGGACGGAAAGATTATTTTTATTTGATATTTGGTATAACGAATCTTCAAACGTGAAATCTCAAATTTTGAGAAGTGGATGAGGTAAAAAAAAATTAATTGGCCAATTACAAAAGTTAATCATTTAAAATAATAGACAAAAAAAACAACTAGAATTATTAGACTATCTAGAAAATTTATATCGTCTGTATAATATTTATTTAAGAAATAATATATGATTTAATTAATGAAAAATCGTATTTGTGTTTTAATGATTCAGTTACTTCTTGACTTGTTATATTTTTATAACAAAATTGGTACATTTTAATTTCTAGTATGGAACTGAGATCGTGATGGGTCTAAAACCCTGGGTCTAGAGATGGGCTGTACTAGATAACTTTTTATGATTTTTCAATGAAAAAAGATACTAAGAGTACTTTATGTACTAAGCCCGTTCTAAGTACTTTATAAAAGTACCTACTCCTACTTACGCAGTGTTAGTCAAGTACAAAAAGTACTCTTGGTTTATATCTGATTGCTTAAAGAACTCAGCCAAAATGATTCGAGTACTTTCCCATTGCTGAATTATTCCATCATTAATTAAAGGAACATTTTTTTATATCAAATTTCTTCGATTTTGAAGTCCATCATGTAGTTTTTGAAAATACTATCGATTCTAGCATCGCAGGGTTACGTATCCATTTATTTAAACTTTTCTGATTTCTTCGATATTGAGGTCAACTATGAAGTTATCTAAAGCCAGCCATTCTCGGTCCTACATGTAGAATTACTTTGTAGGACTATATTAGATTTTGGACTACCGTTGGACTGTGAATGGGAGTGCAGGACTACATAGAACGTGTAGGATGTCTGTAGGCTTCTCCGATCGTCCAACATCCATCCCCTTCACCCAGCATCCTACCGCGATGGATCATGAGTGGTGTTATCGTCCATCAAACTCCACATGTTTACCGCTACGCCATCAATCACGTCATTAATTGTTATCAATATTTGTTTACTATTATTCAGAGTTACCAGGTTAGGGGTTTTCTCCTTTGCTTTAAGTCCTTTTTTTCTCTCTGTTTTTTTTATCGTTAGAAAGTTTTATTTATTTTTTTTTTTATGTATTTACAACTAAATGCGTTAATCATTTTTTTCTAATTACAAACTGAAAATTAGAATGATTTGAAAAAAAATTAGTTTCAAAAAACATCCTAAATTTTTTTATAACTTTATTTCTTACGTATTTTCCAAAAGTACAGTGTAATAAGCTAATTAAAAGATGTTCTCATGGCCAAAGATCTCTCATTATAATGTCAATGTGACATTCTATTGTTGGAACTGAATTAAAATATTAAATAAATAACGTAATTAAAGCTGGAAGTCAACAATTTTGAAATAATAATCATGGATCCTTTTTTTTGTTAATTAAATGTTCATCTCTAATTTATCTTCTTTTGTGTTGTTTTAAGTTTGCTTTTAATCATTAGTTTGACCATCTTTCAACTGATATAACCAATTTAAATTATATTGAATTAAAGTAATATGAAAATGTACAAACCTTGTAAATAAAAAAATTATAACACAAATATAAACCTTAAGTACATCTTTTATTATTTATCCTTATCTTATACTAGAGGAATGATTTTATTATCTATTCTTAAGTAATTTTTATAATCCTTCCTATCTATTTCATTTAACGTTTTCAAATCACTGTTTATACATTTTCATATTACTTTAATTCAATATAATTATTATTAATAATTATTAATCATTTATTACAGAGCGTATTGCTTACAGCAGATTGGCGGATTGGTGGGAGGAGATTCGGTCGTATCCATCTCCTTTCGGATACGCTCGGTAATCCATCTAGGGTCTTATGCTCCTCAAAAAATATACTGTATCTTAGCTAATACTGGTCCGATTTTGATGATTTTTTTTTAGATAATTTAATAACCTTTCAAACAATTCTTTGCATAATTTACTATAAATTGCATGCTTTTTAAGTTAAGCGCAAATAAAATATTCTTTTCATCATAACTTTTTTCCCTGCAATTCCTCGGTGATTTACTACATAAATGAAAAGACCTTCATGAAGAATAATTTAGGCAAGATTCATCAAAATCGTTAGAGCTGTTTTCGAGAAAAATGTAAAAAAGTGTAAAATCCATGTATAATAGCTAATTCCAGTTAGTCCGATGCGCTGTATCTTTGCTAATACTGGTTCGATTTTGATGATTCTTTTATAGTTTTTTAGATAATTACCTTTCATACAACTCTATACATATTTTACCGTAAAATGCTTACTTTTTAAGCTATGCGCAAATGAAATATTCTTTTCATCATAACTTTTTCTCTGTAATTCCTCGGTGATTTACTAAATAAATGAAAAGTTAAAGGCCTTTGTGAAAAATAATTTAGCCAATTTTCATCAAAATCGTTAGAGCCGTTTTCGAGAAAATTTTATTAAAGTATAAATTCGATGATATAAGGTGGCACTTCCGGTTAGTCGATTTTGACGAAAAAGTTGCTGTAACATCACAGCCATATACCTACCTTAAATACGTAATTTGAGTATCGTACGGCTTTTCGTTTTTGAGCTTGGCTGTTCACATACACACAGACACACTGACCGATTTGGACTCGTTGGATTTCCGTTGAAAACTAGAATTCGAAAATTTTCACGATCGCAATACTTTCCCTTACTATATACTTCGTGTATAGGTAAGGGAAAGTAAAAACAGAAAGTAAAAAAAAATAGAACTTAAATCAAGGGAGAAAAACCCCAATCTGGCAATCCTGATTAATAGTAAACAAATATAAATAATAATTAATGACGTCATCAATGACAGCGGTAAACATAAAGTATTTGAAGGACGATAACGCCACTCATGATCCAACGCTGTAGGATGTTGGAAGAAGGGAATTGTCGTAGGATTATCGGAGAAGCTTACAAACATTCTACACGTACTATGTAGTCCTACACCCCCATTCAAAGTCAAAGTCCGATATCTAGTGTAGTCCTACAAACTAGTCCTACATGTAGGAACCGAGAATGGCTGGCTTAATGCATTAAACAGTACTTCGTTGGTTAAGGGATAAGCCGGATTACTCTACAAGGAACATTCAACTTTTCAGATTGAATTTAAGAATACCATTAATTTTGTAATAATAAATAAACTATAAATACAAAGACAAATATGATGATGTAAACCAGATGAGAATGCAGAACAGCTGACTAAGGGTTGCTGAGATTAAATAACTTGACGTCAGCATTAGCACAAAAGTGGGGAAACTTAAAGCAGCTGGTCGTAATTGAACCCTTGGTGATTGCATTCGATAATATATATATATATATTAAAAAATATTACCCTATTAAGTTGTATTTTTCTCAGTTTATTAGTTATATCTCTTCGATTGGTTATTTGCTCCGGCTTTACCATTTTCTTAAGCTTAAGCTTTCAAATTATTCCGCTATGGCGTTCGTTAATGAAAACGTTCGGGACGGACTGTTTGTTATTTGGAGTGCTAATACTTTGCACTTAACTAAACCTGAATCTCAGGAAGATGGGCGCATTCATCTGTCAGGAAAATCAATGTTATTAAAGATTAAACTACCTCATAGATTGATTAGAGTAAGTATCATTAGTTTTATTAACGTGTGTTAAGTTTTCCTAGCAGATGGCAATATATTGTCTATTATAAAAATTATAGATCATTATTACAATCACGTTTGTTTTCAATTGAATATGTGACATCTTAACCTAGTATTTTTGGATGATTATGGTGTTGTATATATATACTTTTTTAATTAAATATGAACATGGATGGTCTGTTAAAGATTAGAATTTGACAGGGAATCAGGTATTGTCAATATCAACATATTTGCATTTATTGTTCACTTAACCTGTATGATATTTTATATCCATCATTTATTTATTTAATTCTGCTTGTTATTGAGTTATTGGCTGCAAGATCATTGACTTAAGCTAAACCTTAGTACCAAAAGGTTGTTCAGTGAATATATTTCAGTACCTCAAGAATGCTAATTTTATGACCAGCATAACCTATTGTTATGTTATTATCATTCAGTAGCCTGATCAACTCTGTTTCCCATTTTACTCATTGATAAACAGCTGTTTATTAATTCAATAGTTTCTTAGACTATGCACCAAAAATAGATTTTTATATCTTCATTGATCAGAGATTATAACTACTATATATTTTTACTCATCGAACTATTTATTCTTAATCAAGATCAAAGTTTGAATGGCATAGTATTATTGTTGAGAGTTGATTTCTTCTGTTTTTTATCTATCATTATTATGATTGAAATGAACTTAATTCAGCAGTCTGTTGACACTTTTCTTGTTCCCTACCAAAACTTTGATATTGTAAATTTTGACTATTATTTCTTATAAGATACCATCATAGTTTTAATTTTTGTTACAATTTTACAGTTGGGGCTCGTTATGATTGGTTCTTCCCGAACTTACCCGAAGATCGCCGGATGTGCACATTCTAGCACCATTTGTGCTAACCAACTGCTTTGTATTCTATTGTGACAATTGAATTCATTGGAATTATTAAAATTATTACTGCCTTAATTCCATATTATTTATAATTGTTAGTGCTGTTGACTTCCAGTGATCTGGAGAAGTTGTAGTGATAATTTAAATTAGGGTAAGGACCCGACCTCCACTGAAAAGAAATTTTTGGGGTTTGTACATCTCTCTAGTAATCAGAATTTGACAGGTGTGATCTAATTTAAGCAGTAATAATTGAAATTACGGTAAGACCCTGATCTCAACTGAAAAGGATCCATTGGTGTTTGGTTTATTTCTTGGGCGAGCGTAATGAGCAGAAGTCAATAGCACTAATAATTTTAAATAATATCTAATTAAATCAGTAATAATTTTAATAATTCCAATGAATACAAATATTACAATTGAATGCAAAGCAGTTAGTTAGCACAAATAGAGCTAGAGTAGGTTAGTCCAGCGACCTTCGGGTAAGTTCGGGATGAACTAGTGATAACGGTAAGATTTTAAAGTTGTACCGAATTTTTTAATTACAGTTACTTATTTTTGAGTATTTTTTTTTTGCAAAAAAGTAATACATATGCGATTTGTTAACTATTTCTATGACCTTAATGATAGCTCAAAACATAATGGTTAATCCCTTTGTTCTAAAGTAAACAGTGTGATAATTATAACATTAAGGCTTAACGAACTTGAAAGTTTGAATATCACCAAGAGACCTCCCCTAAATACCTCCCTGTCTTGAACCCGAATCTACAAGATCAAACCTAACACAATATTCTCTTCTGTGTCTCAGCCTATCTCTTAGCTGTGGAACACATAATAGATGTGTTCCACAGCTGAGGTAGTAGTATTAGTTAAGATTGCCAGAAGTTGTGTTGTAAGTAGAAAATATACAAACTTTTTTTATTTGTGTTGACTTTATGTTTCATAATAATCATTCTGAAATCACACTCTGATCATTCTGAGACCTGTTTCTATTCATCAGATATCAATTACTGCTAAAATGTAAGCATATTTCACTAATAAAGTGGATAATTGATTGTTTGCTCGTTACAGTTAAATTATTGCATCAGGAATATTTATTAGTCTTAATGCCTGTAACTCTTTGAAAGATTTTTCTATAATTTTTTTCACTTTCATTATTTCATTTGTCTGATGAATGGTTTAAAAATGTGCAATAAATTAATTTTTATTTTCTCTTCACAATCTAACTATAGTCTGCTCTTTTTTTTTTTCCAGCATCATTCATTAATAAATGAAGCGATCAAAAGTTAACCATAACATGCTGACTGAAAGAAGGTTCACCAGAAGCCTTCTGTCGGCTAAAATGGACTTTATTCCACTATTACCAGTGGAAATAAGTCAGTTAATCTTACGACGTTTGACTGCGAAAGAATTAGCCAGATGTTTAGGTGTATCTAAGCGATGGCGAGAGCTTGCAAATATTAATTATCTTTGGAAAAGACATTGCCTCATATATGGACTGGAAACTGATGAAGACAAAAAATTCCAAAGTAAGTTATAATTGATTATCCAATTTTTGTCTTTTTCTAAAAATGGCATTTTGCTTTTATTTTCCTAATTATACATTCATTGTGCGAATCAAATTAAATGTTTGAAACCATGGTGGTAATGTCCGTTAAAGCAGCATTACTCAAGTCCTAAATAGATCACCATTGAATTCCAGTTTGTGATAGTTGACTTGATTCATGGTAGTCCTGCAGGTTATAATTACTCAGGCTAGAGTATGTTGGTATTTCAGAGCATAACCCACTCATCCTTCCCATGTTAGAACGCACAAGAGTGTTCAATGAAATTAACAAGCTTAATTTTAACGTAATAAATTCAAAATTGACTTAAAAAACATTTTTATTTAATGTAGTCTGTGAAATTATTATGAGCTTGATTATATAAAAGTTATTATTCCATTCATTCAACTCTGTCAGTAAAATAAACTAAATTATTGTTTATAATTATATCTATTTATTGTAGGAAACTCTAAATGTGACTTATGCAAATGGGCTCAAATTTGGTTCAATTTTCGGAGAAGTGCTGCCTTTGGATGGAGGTCAAAAATCTGGAAAACACGTGAAATAGACAAAACTAATATGTACATGAGAAATGCTTCTGATGGTGAATCACTAGTATTTTGTACTGGATCAGTGCTCACAGTGCGGAAAATTTCACAACTTGGCAAAACCAAATATTCCTTAAGACTTCCTTTGCCCCATGACGCTTCTTCATGTTTAGCAGTAGATAACAAGTAATAATTTTACTAAAATATTACATTCTGGGAGAAATAAATATTATTTGTTTATTTTTTTTTTATGAGTTTTAGAAATGTACTGTATTATATCATCGCTTAAGATGTTGCATGACATAACACATTTTTCATATTATAATGCCAAGGTTACCATTGAATTTGAGTTATGTTAAGATAACAGAAACTGCCACTGCTACACTACCATAGCTCAAGATATGAAAGTAAGGTTAGTTATCCATACCGTGTGAAAATATTAATTCAACAGAAACAATATTTTTGAGATTCTGTTTTGGTATAAACTAAATCATGTCATGTAGGCTCTAAAGAGACTATATAGTCATATATAAATCTTATATTTATTTACTTACTTAAATATTCATTTCAACATAAGTGCTGATAGTATTGTTTTTAGTGATTTAAAAACATTATTTTTTTGTTTAACAAAGTTATACCCACCCCCATCCAGTAGAGCTATCTTGGTTTGCTCAGAGTATATCTATAAATAAAATATATGCTATTTATATTAGTATAATTGGAAAGTATTGTAATCGTGTCAACATTTTGATGTGCAGTTCTTAACAGATCTATGCATTTCAGAGCTGCCTGAGTCCAAAAAAGTATTTTCAGCCATTGCTCTGTCTGTGTGTGCTTGTATTTTTGACATGATAATCTCTTGAACCGAAGGACCGACTTAGTTGCTTTTTTTTTTTTTGTAGTATTTCGATGTGCAAATTTCAATGGATCTATGCGTTTCAGAGCCCTCTGTATAAAAAAAAAAAAAAAAAATGGCTTTGTTTTTTTATATTCGAAAGATAATTAAATTTCCTACTAAAAAAAAAATAATCATCTAAATTGGACCATTATTAGCAAAGATATAGCATATTGAAGTTTGCACAGAGGTTATAAAGTATTCTAAAGTACATGCTCCTTTGGATACTGGTTCACCTTTGTTTATTTTTTTATAACTTGAAAGCTATACATCTCAAGTGTATTGATTGGACAAGTAATATTTACAAGATAATATTTATTTAGATATTCAGTATCTTCAAGATACTGAAAGGGAACCGGGATTAAAGAGAAGAGCGACATGGAGGGGGACCATAACCAAGAAGTTAAACTATTTATGCTTAAATAATTACAGAGAGCTTATTCTAGGAAAACTAAGCGAGGAGGTAGTTCACTTCATCTGGTGTATTGTAAGCAGATATTGGGAAAAAATAGAAATAGCAAGACTATGTCGAAATTCTGACCAACTTAACCTAATACCACAAGGTGAAAAATGAGTTTGCCAACAATTTTTTGGATGAATGGAAAATCATGAGAGAGCTCAAGAAAAGTCTGAATAATAACCATATATAAAATATCAAATAATTCTGAAAAAGCCTCTCTAAGTAAAAGTCAAAGAGCTCATTGGGAACATTACAGACTAGAGCAGTAATATTTATATATATTTTTTTAGGATGATATTCCTCTATTGTTCCAATAGAGGTGTTACTAACAAGCTCTTCTCTCTCTGAGGAATATGGAACACAAAGTCCCCATGCACAGCCGAAGCTAGGAGCAAACCATGAATCTATAATAGGAGATGAAATTGCACATCCTATAGAAAAAATATGAAATAAACAAAACTGCAGAAATAGGTAGCATAGTCCCTAGGTTCCTCAAAATTTGGCAATGAATAACTTTCGAAAATTTGCTAAAGACTGAATGTAATCTAATCTAATATAACACGTACCTTTTTTAATGTAGAATGATAATTCCTAACTTTTTACAGATATTATTGACTGATTAGTCCAATTTTTATAGCTTTTAAAATGTATACCTTTATTCTTGAAACAAGATTGAGATGTTTTTCTGAGAGTCAAATTTTTTTAGAGGATGAAAAGGTAAGGTAGGTTTCTGCTCTAGAAGACAGAATGGTCCTCAAAAATATTTCAGAAAAGACATGGAACCTAGGTAAGAGCATTCATATGGTTTTTTTCTTGACTTCAAAGCTGTTTTGACTCTGTGCCAATGTATGAAATATGGTTGGTCAATGTGTGAATGATCACCAAATTTGTTGAGGCTGTTATACCCATTTATGTAAATTCAAACGGAGCCGTGAGGATTAATGGAATCAAAAAAATAATTTCTCCTTGATAGAGGAGCCGTAATCTTCTCATAATTATTGTTCTTATGAACGAGTTGGAGAGAAGTACCATACTCTTATAGAAATAAAGTAGCTGAGTAAGGACCGGTAAGACTAGTGTTAAGACATTGAGACTCCACTAGGCATTTACGTTCTATAGAATGACTTTAAGTGGAACATAATTAGTAGGAGAAGCTAAAGCAGTAACAGCCAAATAGTTTAGTTCTCTTTTAATTGTGGCATCATATAAACATTTGGGTTATAAAATTATGAATTTGATTGGTTTTAGTATTTTATTTATAACTTAAAAGTTATTATTTTTTATTTTTTAGGTATGTAGCTGTTGCTAAATGTAATATAGTGCTAATTTATAAGATTGGAATTAATCGTTACAATTGCTGTATGGCTCTAGCGATGAATGGAGATGTAATTCTAAAAACTCGTAAATATGTCCGCAGGTAATTAGAGATATTTTTTTTGTTTTAAACATTCCTTTAATCTTAGTACATTTTTTTACTCAAAAAATTGATATGCATATTATGTTTTTATTTATTTTCTTTTTATACCTGCTAAAAATTTGTGACTTAATTTGAGAACCAAGAAATGATTGTAGGGTACAAGTCAAGTATTGAGCCGTTCAGGTTTCAGTTCTAAACAATATTGAACAGTTAACACTTTCATTGCGGAATATTTTGGTATAACAAAAAACGGAGTTTGTGTTTGTTTTTTGTTTTTTGTTAATTGGTTAACTATTTTGCCTGAAAAGGGAATCTCTCCAATAGAAATAATATATTTGATGGTGATGCAATGGAAATATACAATTATATTAACAGAGTGCATGCCCACAATTCCACATTGTGTATTCCGAATTTCTCTAGTTACCTCATCTGTCTTCGGTCCAAATATTCTAGAGAATACTTCTAAAATATTGACAATAACCCTAAAATGTTAATATGAAATGTTAGATTGTATGTTTACATCCTTGTTACCTCAGTAACCATTTGTACAAATAAACTATTATTAATAAAAATTCTGTGTTTTATATTAATTAAAAATACTGATTGTATCTACAGCAATTTTAGGCACGTTTGCCCACTCTAAATAAAAAAATTTTTATGCTAGTTGGTTAAGCACTTAATCTGAAAAAGGGATCTTTCCAAGAGAAATAGTATTTACTAGATGTGCCTCGCGGTTTCACCTGCATTAATTTTTAATTAATTCCTAAAATATCTACAAAATAACTATTAAAATAAAATGTATTGTTCTGTCTCATTTGTTGCAGACATTTTCAAGGAAATTAAAGAAATATCATGTAATCAAACTTTTTTTCCCCTTACTGTTCCATTTTATTCACAAAATAATGTTTTTCCAAATAATTTCACACTTATTAAACTGTTTGTGTAGTCAACTTGCTTCTACGGATAGGGATTTGTCATAATAACGAAACATATGCAAGTTGGCTTAGGGTCCGTGTGGCCCTATATCATGTGTTATCTCAAAAATGGTAAATTTTAGGACTTTAAAACATAGGATCTGGGATGTTCCAAAGAAATGTCCCTCGGGTCTTGATGTCTGCTTCAAAATATTTAAATCCCAACCTGTCCCGTCTCGATCCGCCGACTTACCACTGTCGGAGTTTTGAAAACTATTTTTTTAAATTACTTTTATTAAAGTTGTAATGAGAACTAAGAAATCAAAATTGGGATACATCACTTCTCCATGGAATACCCTTTCTTTTTTTTATTTAGTCCACACAGTTGTAGCAATAGTCCCTATGCTTTCGTGATGGTCATTGCAGATGCGAGTCGCCCGTAAACAGCATAGATTTGAATCATTGGAATGCATGGCAACCGTACATTTTAAGAGCAATTTATAACACGACAGCACAAAAACCATATTACTATTAGATTAGCTGTGCTCTGCGTTTTCAGCCATATTTTATTTGGATTGACACCTAAAATACAAATTAACCTTTTAAATAATAACCTTTAATTAGTTGTTCAATCTGACTTGTTGCAACTGTTTTTTATGATCAGGGTCAGAAATAACTTTTTATTAATGGTATTAAAGTTACACTTTAAAAAAAAAATGTCTCTTATTCCCCATTTCATTAACAAAATAATTGTATACTTATTCAAAAGTTTGTGTAGTCAGCTTTATATGATAGTATTGATATAGACAGAGAAAGTGGTCATGGTAATGAAACATACGCAATTTGAAAACTTTTGATCTTAGCGATTTACTTTACGGTTACTGCTCCGTTCCTGTGGGTCGTAGGGTGATGCTATAAATCCTAAAGCCTTTCTCGATAAAACCTTCTATTGAACGCAAAAATAATTTTTCAAATCAAACTGGCAGTTTCATGCACGCAAACTCTTCATTTTTTATATTATTATTGATAGTTTGTTATAAAAACCTGATTTCATTTTGTTATAACAAATAATTTTAGAGTTGCAGTTCTGTTGTTCATCAAATTTTAAATTTCATTAATAATTCTCTAATTATTGTTGTCCAATGAGTTTTGAAATTGGTTTATACTAGTGATATTTTTTTTTTTGTTTTTATCTTACATTGTTTCTTTGATTTTAAAAGTTGGAATGTGAGTTATTAAAGACATTATATTTCTTTTGCAGGTTTGTGAAGGCTAATATCAAAGAAACAAACTCATGTGTTTGTATTATTGCTTTGTCTAATGGCTGCATCTGGCTCCGAGAACATGGCCGATACAAAACCTTTGTTATTAATTTGATTACTGAAAAGATCACTCAAGTAGAAACACATTTCTATCGTTTTGTGACAAGAACGTACATTGTAAGCTGGTCAAGACGTAAATTAAGAGTGGATAACTTTAAAGGACGTAATATTTTAAAACTTTGCAGAGATGTTAATAAAGCAAGAGCAAATCATCATGTTTTGGTAACATTTGGTTTTACCAGTGGGAGAGAAGATATTGAGCAAGTGATGGAAACTTGGGAACTATCTACTGGTAAAAGGCTTCTATGCATGCCGAGACCTAAAAATGCCTTTTTTGAAATACATCCATCTCGCGATATTTTATATCAGATAGAAGCTGAGAAAGATTATATAACATCACTTTGCCCTGTTACAGGTACAACTTTTTTTACTAATTTTTTTAAAGATCAAAATAATCGCTCTTAAATCAGGAACCTTTTTTCACAATTCAAACCAGATTTGGGGCATCGGTAAAGGTTCTTAAACTATGCGATTTGCTTTAAGCCTGATGCTCCTACGGGTTTTAGGACCAAAACTTCAATTTTGTTTTTCCATGGTAGTCAACTTTTTTTACACATGCCTTCTAAGTTAATGCTACAGTTTTTGAAGTATGGAAAGAATTCATTCTCCGCTTTTTAACGAATCCGAGAACGTTGATATCAGGTAAACTGAACATGAGGTACAGAGCTTCAAACCCAAATATAATTTTGTGGCTTTCAAAATTTTGAGCACACTTGGAACCAAAAAAAAATTATGTTTTTTGTTTTCAATGATTTTTTCAATATTAAGGCTTTTTGTTGTGCTGAATCCAATCTGCCATAATTATTATTTAATTTTTATATTTTTCCTTTAATGTGCTCTAAAAAAACAAATATATAGCTGGAAAAACTATGTCGATATCATTTTTCAAACACAAGATATAAAATAAAGCATGTTTAGCATATTTTATTTTTTTTTCTCAGCTCTTAGGGCCCTTCGACAAAATGGTAGGATATGGGTCGATTTTTTTTCAATGTAGAATCGCACAAAAAATTTTGATCAAAATCAGCGATGGACACATCGTGTACTGTCCTTGTCAGTAATATGTTTTATTATTTATATAATTTTTACAGGAATCCTTAGGCTGGTGAAAAATAATAAAAAAAATAATGAAAAATAATACTTATTGAAAAGAGGGCTCTTGGCCCTCTTTTCAATAAGTATTATTTTTCATGTATCTATTTAATACTTATCTAATTTTTAGAAATTATACACGCAAAACACTTCAACTAAAATTAATAAACTTTTTTTGATTTAAAATGTTTTAATCAAGCATTTTTACATGTTGAACGCTGTCACACTGTTGTCTGATAATCTTTGCATTAATTAATCTACGATAAGAACATAGTCATCATCTTTACGTAGGGTTTTTTGAAGGTTAATTGAGGGATAAATATACAATATCACATACAAATTTATATTTAATTAATGTTAATTACCGATGAAATTTAATTAATAAAATGTGATAACAATAAAAAACATTTTAACATTTCAATAACTAAGTGAGCAAATTAGCAAAGTAACAATCGGTGTATTTGTTTCTTTATATTATTTATAGAATGTAAGAAAGAAAAAAAATCTACAAAATGGTAGCCACATACCTTGCACGTTTTGAGTTTTAAATGATCAGGAAAAGCATCAAAATAGAGAGAACCAATTTAACCAATTTTAATTTATTGTAAAATGGAGATCTATCGAAATACTCTGACTTGAAATGCTTTGAACAAAGCAGACTAGTTTTTGAAGATTCCCATTGTTCTCTCCTCATGGCATTGGTCCATTTCTTCCTTTCTTTGCGATCAGTTGAAAAACTTGAGAAAAAAAAATATTAATTCGAAAGACTAGTGTCCTTTTGGCTTAATAGTTTTATGTTATTTACATTAAAATAAATATTGATTATTTTTAAAGAACTTGATATTTGTTGAAACAGTTTTAATCACTATTTTCAGTTGAAAATAGAAACTTATTAACGTTAATTCAAGAACAAACTACAATCTCAACGAGTAAACAATTATATAACATAAAATCACATCAGCCATGTTTTATTATGAATAGATAAATCCTGTCCTTAGCTATTTTTAGCATAGGAAATATATTTATATACATATATAAATAATATATAAATTATATATATATATATATATATATATATATATATATATATATATATATATATATATATATATAAATAAATAAATATATTTCCTATCAAAAAATCCTAATTCCTAATAAAAAAATATCAAAACAGAAAGACAGATGAGAAACTTTTATTTTAAGCTTGTATTTTAAGGCGATGTGAAGTTGCTGGAGTGGGGATGAAGAGAGAGCAATGGGGCCATCCTGAGTGTCGCTTCTACTATATTCTTTGTTCGGATGTACTGAAAGCTAACAGAAACTGACAGATAAATGAGGGACGGTTAATCGAAGTTCTACTGTACTCTGTTATGTTATTTCAACTCTTCAATTTTTCATTTTATTTTATTCTAATTAATTCATACGTGTGTTTTATATTTAATATAAAATTATAAAAGCTGGTTGATTATTTGATTTCCTTATTGTTCTTCACTAAATAAAATTTTTTTTACTATACATTTTAAGGGTTATTAATGTAAAATAGTAATACACCATCTCACTTTGCATTAATTAAACAATATGTTTATACTAAAAATCGAATACTTTGAATGCTGGATCGAAATTAAGTGTATTATTTGTGGTCTATCAAGGATATGATAAATAACACTGTATTTTGATTGTGCAAATGAATTCTTGACAATTTTAAAACAAATTAGTATTTCATTGGTTAATAGCTTTATGATTGATAAAATGATAATTATTGTATAATTATCTGCAGGATATTAATAAATTATTTAGATTTATTTTAATTTTTAGTTTTATTTGAATAAGCAGTTGCACGTCATCAATGAAGTTTTAAATATATTCTTGTTGATAGTGGAATAATAAAATGGTAATTTATAAAGTGTACCATCTTATTATTCAATTATTTATTATTAAGAAAAAGGAGAGCTTAAGTTAAGCCTTAAGCTTAAGTCTCTTTAATTCTTTTGAATTTTTTGTGACTAACTTGTAATTTGATTGCATTTTTATACTTACTAAGCTTTTTCAGTAATGACAATGTAATAAATTTCTATTTTCTTTTTTAGGTCGAGTGTTTTGGTATGTGAGAGTACCAAATATTAAAGATATTCTTGACTGGTGTTTAAGAGTTGTCTGTGGAAGATACTTAGTCCTTTTTCAATATAAGTCTTCAGCTGGAGGACATACACTTTTGTATGTTTTTGATGCAATATGTGGACGGTACCTGTATAAAGCTGAGCGACCTCCAGGACACCTGGAACATTTGTCTGATAATCTTATCGTTGTGAAGTCATCAAATAAAATATACCTTAGAACTTTCTCATAACATTGTGGAAGTAATAATCTGGGTATATTTCTTGAAGAAAAAAAAAAAAAAGAATTGCTGTGATACTAGAAAAAGTTCCTTTTTGAAGTTGATTCATGTTCATTTATCGATCATTTGTAATGTTCAATTATAGTTTGTTTTTTGAAAATAAGTATCAAATAATTTTTGTTTTTGTTTTCTCTATATTGAGTTTAAATTGGAAATCAGTAATATACCTAAAGACTGCATATTGACTCTCCAGTAATAATTTAGTTTGATCTAATGTACTTACATTAGATTACATTAAATTCAATAACTTTATTGAATAACTTGCATTATGTCTTTACATAACTTGTTTTGAGGTTTTTCATTTGCGTAGTTAGTATAACACTGTTTGAGTTTAAATGAAATGTTTCAAAACCCCAATTAATGTATATTCATGTGAAATATTTAAGAGTTTGTTTATGTGTTCTGATGTAAGCCCATTGGATTACTAATCTCAGAGCAACAATAATCAACCTTTTAATTAATGATGTATTACTGCTTTGTTTTTCTTATTACTGATTAAGCTTTGGTGCAACAAATGTTAAATATTCAAAATGTTACAAATAGCTAGTCCTACACATAAGCTAAAATATTATTAATTCCAATTTGTGATTGGTCTTAAAGAATTATTTTTCATTTTCTCATTAAATGGGTATTGAGATTTTGATTCTCTAAATTGAGCCTCTTTGTTATTGGCCTTTAATAAATAAGAATAAGAGAAAAAAAAGTAACATTATTTAATTGAATAGGCTTATTATATTCTGGAAGATGAACATTAGATCTTGTTTATTTATTTATTTATTATTTTTTTAAATTTCATGAAGATAGAAATTATTATGATTTACATCCCATGTTTTTATACTGGAAAATTATTTCTAAAAAAAATATTTATCCAGAACTGTCTTAAAGTAATATAATTTCATTTTTAAAATTAAACAAAAACATTGTTTCGTTCTTTATCTTTAAATTGTGGTGAGATATGATTTTTGTTACTTAGTTTGAAGTCCTGATTAATTATTATATTCTATGATTTATCTACAATTAAGAGGATTTCTGTTTTATTTTTATTTTTTTAATTCTGGTGAACATCAAGTCATTTTACTACGGTGGTATTGGACTAAAAAATTCAAGTTAGCTTGGGCTGTTGGCGGCTAATTTCTCTATTATAATATAAAATAAACTGTTAAAATAAATCTAAAACCTGTTAATATTTTCATGAAATCGTTATTTTCTCTTCTCTTTTAATTTATTTTTATTCATTTTGTAGTATATTTCTATCAATTGTTCAAAATGGAATTGTGATTTTTTTTTCTTTTGGATGCATTTTGTAAATTCATGTATATATTTATCTGAAAGATTTGTATAAATTTTTGTAAATATTCAGTTAATACTCATTGTAAATATATATATTTAAATGCCCATGTGTCATGAAATTTTGATATTAAATAAAAGTTTATGTTATTGTTTTGTTTATAATTGATATATTTATAATAATTAATTTGTGTTAAGAATTTCTAAGTTTTTGTTCTTGATATGCCAGAAACAAACCCCCTCTTTTTTATTTGTCATTCCCATTGGATGTATCATGTTCCCTCTACAGATGTGTTATTCAATTTTTATCTTTAAAAAATCTATAAAACAAAATGTATAAACTATGAGATATTTTGAACTAGAGTTGGGCATTGTTATTGAATTATTTGCATTGAAAAATTTAATAATTATTTTAATTGTTTTTATTTTAATTTCATTAGTTCAATTTAGAGTTAATCATATGCTAAAAACCTCTATGCTTTATTTTCATTCATGAAATGTGCGTGGAAGGACTTGATTTGATTTTAAAAAATTAGGTTTGATAACTACAAAATCTCTCAGGAATCTTGTGCTAGTTTGACTGTCTTCATTCCCTATAGGATATCAATATATCTTGCTATAGTGGTACATCTTGCAGTATCAGAATGCTGTTGAGTATTAGGGGCACAAGACAAATCTCACTCAAATTTCAGATGAGAATGAGAATGGCAAATTAATTTAATATAATTTTATTTTATTTAAGATAAATGGGAATGGGGCTAAGATATATTAATAGTTCAATAAGTCTATTCCCATATAAATTTTGCATGGTCCCTCTGTAAAACACCATCTGACCCTAACCTTCCAGTCTAACCAGATGCATGGAGGAAGGAAGGTAATAAGGTACTAATCCCATAATACCTTCCTACATGACCACATGCCATGAGGTGAAATGCCAACGTTTCTATGCCCTGTCTCATCATTGGGCAGGCACTTGTGAAGTGTCCATTTTCTGTCAGATGAGCTAGTTTGTTGCCTGGCTGGTGTTCTTGAAAGGCCACATAGGCTTCTGTGTCTACCATATTTCTTTGCTGTTCCTGAAGGCCCTTCTGATTTTCAGTAGGTCTTGATTAACAGAGTTCATAGAATGTAATCCTACCAAAAAACTCTTCGAGACTTCTCTGTATTTGTTGCTAGCCCAAATTAACTTAGGTGGAAAAATAACATTCGTAGGAAATCTATGATGAATCAAAGGAATTCAATTTCGGCCATACAAACCATGCATTTTTAAGGTTCAACGAGCTGCTTAGACGTATTCTCAGTGAATACGGTGCTCCTCTCCCGAAAATGAAGTTAATATGATAACTTTAAGCTACTGCCGTAGGAACTAGTTAGACCAAAGCAGTTAGCGCTTCAAGTAAGAAATTCACGAAACTCTTCAGGCATTAGCAACCTTCAGTGAATAACTTATTTTTCCCTACCTTTTACATATCTATAATTTTTCTCTCCAAAATTCCATTTTCCCCTGTAACTTGGAAAAAAGCCATAGTCCGACCGTTGAATAAAGTTCCGGTTCCCTCCACAGTTAAGGACTTTAGACCTATCTCCATTCTCTCCAACTTATCAAAGCCACTTGAAAGAATAGTCCACTCCCAACTTAATAACTTCCTTGAGCAGTTGAAAAGCTCTCCTCAACCCTCTCCAGTCTGGCTTCCGATCTCTATATTCCACGCAATCTGCCTTGTTGAAAATCACTCAAGATCTCCAATGCTCCATGGACTAGCAAAAAATTACTATTCTTGTTCTATTCGACTTTTCAAAAGCTTTCGACTCAGTTAATCATAATACCCTTCTTTCCAAACTCCAAGATCTTTCCTTATCAAATAGTGTCTTAAAGTGGTTCCTATCCTTCCTGTCTTTTCGCTCCCAAGCAGTCATCATCTCCAATAAACCTCCCGTCTCCCACTAATACGTGGTGTTCCTCAAGGGTCTTCACTCTCACCAATCCTTTTCTCTGTCTATATTAACGATCTTCCCGATTTCATTCATCATTCACAATATCACTTATATGCTGATGACTTCCAAATTTACCAATCCTTCCATCCTACCGAGATGCTTGAGGCTATCCAAAAGGTACAAGAAGATATAGATTGTATCAACGCATGGGCATTACGCAACGATTTGAGGCTGAATGTTAAAAAAACCCAGGCCATCCTCATCGGATCCAAGCATCTTCTCAATTCCCTTCCTTATTATCCCTTACTCTACCTCAACCGCCTACCTATCCATTTCCATACCACTGTCAGAAACCTGGGAGTAATTTTTGATCAACACCTATTCTAGAACAATCACATTTCCCAAATCACCCGAAAGTCCATTGCTATCCTTAAACAGTTCCTAAGATTTCGAGATTCTATACCTCCTAAAACCCGTCAGCTGCTTGAATCCTCCCTCATTTTCCCCCACTTCGACTATGGCTGCCTTGTGTATGGTGGACTGTCTGGTGGGCTTGAGATGAGACTGAAGAGACTAATGAATTGCTTCATTAGATTCATCTTCGGAATCCCCAGGCGCTCCCACGTCTCCAGTTGGTATGCCGAGTTAAAGTGGCTTCAACCTGTTTTCCGACGGCAACACTTCCTAGGTATTTATCTTTTCCAAACCCTCGCAACCAAAAAGTCTCCTTATATTCTTACTCACCCCGTGTTCCCTCTGTACACTCCTTAAACACCAGATCCCAACCTATAAACTTGTATGTACCCTTTCATAGAACTGCCTCTTTCAAAAGATCCTTTACCTTTCGAGCTACTTCATTTTGGAATTCCTTACCCAACTCCATTCACAAATCCTCATCCTTAACCTCCTTTAAGCATCAATTATTTCTCCACCTCCTTAACTATCAATCTTCCGCATTTATGTAGGTTATATAGTTATATATATCTTCATTTTATGTTTATATCTTATATTTACTGTTTATAGTTTTATGTATATTATTATTATTATTATATCTATTGTTTGTTAGTTATTGTCTATTGTTAGTAGACAGGTGTACATATATATTTAATTACGATTTAAATGCCTATAATTATTAAAATTTTCTTTATTTTATTTTACTACTTAACTCTTCTTAATTATTTACTGTATGCAAGCTAGACAAATAGTATTAGTACTGAACATTTCTGATATTCTAAGGGGACTAAAAGTCCCAGAATAAAATTTTATTTTCATTTCATTTCATTTTCATTATTTATTTATTAATATGTATAAATTAATGTATCATATTATAAAAATACAAATATAAAATAATTGTAAATATATCTGGAAGAAACTAAATAGATACAGTTGCATGCATACCTCTCGGCACAAATGTTTGCCGTAAGTGAAATAAGAGCCGATCGTAGTAGTTATTAGTTATTAGTACGCTAAGTAGTTAGGCCGATCAGCCTCCTTCCTCACATGAGCAAGATCTTCGAGCAGCTAATTCACCAACTGATGATGCACTGTAGGGAGGAGCACGTCATCCCACCGGAGCAGACTGGGTTCCTTCGAGGTGTCTTCTGCGAACACCATCTTGCGAAGCTTCAGGTCCACACCATCGAGCAGCTTCAGAAGAACAGAGCTACGGCGTTCATTTCACTGGATTGCACGCAGGCCTTTTACAGCGTGTCCCACACACTCATACTTCGCCGCCTGGAGGAGTTCAGGTTTCCCACCATTCTATGCCGACTGATTGGATGCTACCTCAGCGGAAGATCTTTCGTTGTACGAGTCGGTGGGAGCCTCTCTACTCCACACAATACCACCTTCGGAGTACCTCAAGGGTCTGAACTGGGACCAATCCTGTTCGTCATCTTCACGGCGCCAGTGGTCTCAGTTAAGCGTCCAGGAGCAGAAGTAGCAGCCTATGCCGACGACATCGGAATCTACGCCTCCAGCTACAACGGCGGCGTAGCCCTCAAAAAGGCAGAGCTGGCTTCAGCGGCCATAGTTGAAGACCTCAGGCTAAACGGCATCAGGGTTAATCCGTTGAAAACAGATGCAATCGTGATGTCGTTTCAAAAGAGGAAGAAACCTCTTCCCAAGATGTTCAAAGTGGACGAGGAAGAAAGGCCTGTCTCTAGCTCCATCCTCTATCTGGGCATCACTCTGGATAGGCACTTCACCTTTTCCAGACACGTCAGAGAGAGGATCAAGCTGGCCCGGCTGAAGACGCATAGGCTCTATCACCTGCTATCGCCACCGCAGCTCTCACTTCCGCTAAAAACTACAGATCTACAAAGCCATCATCCGACCGACGATGCTCCATGGTGCACCACTGCTGAGGCATCTGCACAAAACATCCCAGGAAGGACTGCAGAGCTACCAGAACTCCGTTCTACGGCGGATCGTCCGTGGCACTTCCCTCCAAAGGGCTAAAAACATCACCATCCACGAGGAGTTCCGGCTATCTCAGTGCCTGAGTATATTGGCCGAAGGCACATCAAGTTCTTTGATGGGCTTAAAGCCTGTGCTAACCCCCTCTTTAGAGAGGTAGCTCTACAACCCAGGCCTGGGAGGTGGCAAGGCAGTATCCCTTTGGTTGACGTGCTCGCCGAGGGAAGGGGTCTGGACTCTGCAGTCTGAACTCATCATCCTTTCCATATCAGCAAAGTGTTCCCTCCACACTTAAATAAATAATAAAGGCATAAAGCCACAATGAAATAACAGTCGCATACAGCGAGCCAAGCCAATACAACCTTAAAATGCCAAGAGGCAATAAAAGGACTGGAAACATTGAAAACATTTGTGTATATATTACATCATTTGTATTTGTATATATGTAATAAATAAATTTCTGGAGGGAAAGAAAAAAAAAAAAAAGCTAAGAAGTTATATTCGCAGTAGTTTAAAAGAACTTCTGAATAAACGGCAATAAGAACTTTAGTCCTTATTAGCGTGGACCTTTGTGGGGGTTCAATATTACTGCTATTGTTCTCTGGAAATGCTATGGGGAGATATGATTGGATATTTGTTCATGCAATAGAATTAAAGATGAATTTACCTTATGGAAGTATGACTATGATAGTTTATCGAAATTAAAATCCATTATGATGATATTGGAGAGGCATTATATGAAATACTACAGATTTATTTTGACTTATTAAGGTGCGTTCACACCTCTGCCAACTTTTGGTAAATCAAACGATTAAAGGGAGTAGGTTTTCTTAGCTCGGCTTGACTTGTCTGAGTCCGATGCGGTTCTTGGGATAAGTTATAATAAGTTAGTTATAGCTACCCTAACTAGTGTTGCATCCACATATCGGTTTATTTAAATAAATTATGTCTAAGAGGGTAAGTCGATAATTATCCGCAATGCACTTGTATTTGTGTATCTGTTGGCAACACTGCCGTCTTGCGCAGGTGACACATGCGAGGTTTCATTAGGATTAGTGTCTTTGTGTGACGACAATGGCAGTCTATATAATGTAGCCCACACTACTGAAACGCTCCGAAAGCTCAAGTTTGAAGTAATGGCTTATCCTCCGTAAAGTCCTGTCTTGCACCTTCTGACTATCACTTGTTTGGTTCACTCAAGGAGACATCAAGGGGCCGTAAATTTACTTCGAACGAATAATTGAAAGAAGCGGTGCATTCGTGACTTGTTTCTCAGCCGAAAACCTTCTTTTCTGAGGGTATCAGGAAGCCTATGCAGCGATGGACCAAGTTCGTTGAAAAGCAAAGGAACTTTGCTGAAAAATTATGTTAATGTAAATTTCCTATTTGTATTACAATAAAGTTTATAACTAAATTGCGGATAATGATTGACTTATCCCCATAAATAAATAATATATTTACATACTTTTATTTTATATTGATAAAAATAGTTTAAACCGAAATTTACAACCGACAAAGTTAAAATAGCCGGAACAGTAGCGTGTGAATAGGTTAATTTTCTAAGCTTTTGTATACCCCCTTCTTACGTTTGACTTGCCTAGGCCTGGCGAAGGTGCGAATGCACCATCAGATAGACTGGATATTGAGGTCTATAATTGGGCTATTAAAGATTCTTATTATAAAAATACTATCAATTTTAAGATCGCGCGCTCACGTATCAATTTACTTTAACTTTTCGGATGTCTTCGATACTGAGGTCAATTACTGGGTTTTCAGAGGCCCTCTTATTGAAAATACTATCGATTTTGAGATCGGACTTGCGGATAAAAATCAGAGTTAATTTCAATCTCTGCAAGGGATAAATAATAAACGTGTTTTTGAACTTTGAGCCATTACAGGAATATACTAAGACAGCTGTTTTCCAATTCACAGTCATAAATACTTCTTTTATATGTGTGAATATGTAAACATTCATATTCACAACTGAGGATATATTCGTAATGAAAAGTGTAAACATGAATATATTTGTATTCATATTTGTGATTACGAATACGCCAATCCCTGCCCTCAGGTTATGTCTATTACGTTCCGGAGGCTATTTCTTTCCGCTCATACTTTCCAATGTCTTTGCTACAACAGAAGGGCTAAATTAAGACCCTCTTCAGGCTGCGGTAAAGTTGGAAGGATTTTTCTCTATTGTTTTCTCCTAGTTAGTCCTTATTCTATCATCCTAGGCCTGCTCGCATCTGCCTTCCTGATCATATCACAATAATTAAGGAGCTTTCTATCAAAAGTGGACATGTCTACTTCCGACCAAAAAAAATTTCGATGAATTCTGGCAGGTATTTTTCCTCCAAAGAAAAGTGATTGGAAAGTTTGTTTTTCATCTACTTTTGGTATAAAACTCTTCAATTGAACATGCAGTATTGAACCGTTGGATGTAGCTATAAAGGAGGCCCGATGAATAATGCATGAATCATTCAACGAAATCTGTCGGTCCTGTATGTGTTCTTCCCTTTAAAATGCAGCCCATACTTTTCTATGGACAGCAAATCTGTACATAATAACATTCGAGACCGGAGACTCCTGTGGATTTCAATTTAAAATACTACGTCAGTTGGTTTTCTCATTTTCATTCTAGCAATCGTGGAAATAATTCGTACATCTATATCCTTCCTTTTCAGTTGTTTAGTTGTTTGTGGCTTCCATGAAATCTGGTTAAATAGATATACAAGTTTTTCCGTATTACTGTCGATATTCTCTATTCTAATTTTTCAAAATCAATATCGCCAGGTGTTTTTTTGTTGCAAAAACATTTAAATTGACCCAACATAAAAAAAAAAAATATTATTGCTTCATAATGAACAGGAGAATCTTTGCTGATGCACTAAATTTTAAATGTATATCATTAAAAACATGCCACCGAGGAGTTAGCATTACAATTGAAATTTTTAGGGAAAAATTGAAATAGGATCATTTTGCGATAATATAATTCCATAAAAAAGAATTTTAATTATTTTATTCAGACGTCTCTTGCCATTCTCCGAGGGTGAACACGATTGGAACCAGTGTGGATTCAGAAAAGGAAAATCGATCTTCTACCAAATCATCTGTGTGCGGACCATTCTTGAAAAAAGACGGGAATATAAACCAAAACACCATCTTTTCATAGATTTTACAGCATTCAGAGAATTTAATATACCTGAGATACTAATACGCTTGAAAAAGATCACTACGAAGGATGTGATATGTATGGCTAGGATAAATGACAAGAGATCCTAGGAATTTTGTGCAAGAAAAGGATTCCGGCAAGGATGACTTGTGTTTTGTTTAATTTGGCTATAAGAGTTGTTTAATTACGCGTACACGAGCAAGGAAAAGAAAAGATATTTATTAGACTTGTCCAGTTGTTGGCCTATGAGGATGATGTAGACATGGTGGGACGTTCCCTTCAAGCCATGACTCTGGCTTTTCTGGCACTGGCAGGCCCAGCCAACAGACTAGAATTAGAATTTAATGATTCCAAAACCAAGTACATGAACCACAACAGAGGAGATTCCTAAATCAGGCGAGCCAGTATGAATCGGTCCTCATAACTTTGAAAAGGTTACATACGGAGCTTACCCGAGATCTGTGGTCACCCTGGATGATAACCCCAATGTTGAGATTAAAAGAAATATAACAGCAGCCAACTAATGATATTTTGGGCTACAAACGATTGAACAGGCGAAATTTTTTTAGGCAAAGCAAGTTCCACCTCTTATTATTATGATAAATGAAATAACAAACCATATAAGTAAATAAATAGAAACATAAAAACAGAATTGTAAAGCAATACTATAATTTTTAATTTATTTATATTAAAATTTCGCTCCACTTCCAGTGCAGCGGCATCCACTTTGAGAACCACTGCTACCTTGCAACTGTAACGTGACACATGTGAAAAAAAACGTTTTTTTCACGTTACATACTTTACAGTTAACCCGGCGAAATGAAGGTCTTTGTTAATTCTATTATACAGTTGGTTACCAATACCTGTCCAAAATTGTTTATATATATTTTCCTGTTTTATGGCCTAACTGGAGTGTGGTTTCTTTGCGACCAGTAATAAGAGACATATGATTTTAAGCTAAATTGTCTACTAGAAACATTTTAGAAATTCTGGAAACATTTTTTTCAGCTACATCGGTCATCGGCCCCACCGTGTGCCGGTTTGGTGCCGGCCTGAGAGAGCTACTAGCTGCCTTTAATTCCGTGAAGAACTCACATAATGTTTGGATTTCTCACTATGGTTATTTCTCGACACTATTCGAATATTACCATATCTTTTTATATAGTTTCCTGTTTTCTCCAAGTTTTCTTCAGGAGAAAAGATAATTAAATTAAAGGAGTACTGTTCAAACAGTACAGTGAGATTATTCTCTGCTATTCAAGAGGAGATACTAAAATCAGGAGAAAAGATAATTAAATTAAAGGAGTACTGTTCAAACAGTACAGTGAGATTATTCTCTGCTATTCAAGAGGAGGTACTAAAATTGCCGTGTATAACAAGCTATGATAGGAATTTTTATTTCTGTGAAGTCATCATGAAGTCTTGATATCCAGGCCCCTTTATAGAAGAATTATTTAGCGTATTAAGCTATTTTGGTAATAGATTTTCAGTTAATCGTGATTGATAGTTTTATAGTAGTTTGCTGTTCCTCCATGAATCGACATTACGTGTTTTGAGTTATTAGACTCTTCATTAAGGATTCGAATTACAAGATATTACTCATCAGAATGATTAATTTGCTATTACTTCGTACTTATGTTTTCGAAACAACGAAAAGAAAATGTTTGACAAAATATCTACATTATAAACTAAATAATAATGATTTAATAAATGATTAATGATTTAATTAATGTGATAATTGAATTACTTTAACAGTTTGATTACTTTCCAAGGATTAAGTTAGGATAACTTTGGGACAGGTTAAGAAAGGCTATCCCCTCTTCTGAAATCAGATTGTCATAGCTGTATTCGAATCCATGCCTGTATTTGAAGTTATCTCAACACTTCATACCAGTTTACCTACGAACTGAGTTTTTACATTTATTTTTTCTAAACGAGAAATGGATTCATTAGGATTTATGTATGCCGTTGTTTTAGCTGCTGGAGGAACCTATGGCTATGTTAAATCAGGTAGGATTAATGAAATATTTTTATAGTATACTATGCCCAGCTTATCATACTAAGTGCAGCTTAAGGAATTTTCAGATTATTATTTGGAGTTTTTGTCTCATTATTTCAATTATCATATTTTAAGAATCATATTTCAAAATTATCCATTGAGTAACATATTAAGATTATTGCAAATTTATTGAATGTTTATATTATCTTTTCTATATTAAATTAAATGTTTAATTCATTGTATATCAGTGGATTTTATCCAACATTAGATATAAATTCTTTATTTAGTGTACTACCTTTGTTTTAATTTTAAAATTTTGCCATTTACCTTTAAAATTGATTTATGTATTGCAATTTTATTTGAGAATATGTTACCTACTAGGTAACTGAAGAATATGTCTGATGATTACAGGCTCACTACCCTCTTTAGCTGCAGGATTTCTTTTTGGATCAGCCATTGGAATGGGAGCTTACCAAGTTACACAAAATCCTGAAAACTTCCATTTGGCTCTGGGAACGAGTACAGTTGTTGCTGGTGTTATGGGTTCGAGATTTTATTCATCTGGTAAAATAATGCCAGCAGGCGTCATTTGTGGAATCAGGTGAGTAAATATTTATTTAAATAATTAATAAGTATTTTTATAAAATTCTGTTCTGTTTAAATGATTTTTAGAGAATTATTAAAAGAATTTATTTTAATTAAATCTCTCCATGAAGAATTTTTACTTATGACAAAACTATTACATATGCACTGATGACCAAAATCACATCGAAATAGATTATTCAGAAATTGATAAGAAATATAGACACTGTTTTATGTTGTTGTAGACACTGCTGTAGGCCTAGAAACTAAGGGAACAGAACTTTTGTTTGTTTAAAACGCCTTAATGTTGCAAATTAGTTGTAATATCCTATATAAAATCATTGCGGAACAGTGAACAAGTTACTTCACATTCCTCACAAGTCATTTTTACAAATTTTAATCATTTCAATCGATAAACTAAAACCATATATATTGTATTGTATATGCATGTATATATATATATATATATATTTTTTTTTATTTTGGTAAATAAAATCAGAGCGTAAGGGAAAAAACATTAATTTTAACCTAGTGATGTGTGAGTTTGTTTGCCCTCGGGCTGCCATCAAACCCACACAATTATAAAATCCACCCTTTTTCATAATTAAAATGAACAAGCAAATTACTTGGAACATAAGACTGAAATGACCAGAAACAGCCCATTGTTACTAACTACTTCAACATTTACTAAAGAAATACTCAAAACTTCCATGTTATTGTAAAAATCTTAATTTATATAACTATAGCTTGGCCTATTTAGACATACAGAGTTCAGCTTTTAGACTCCACTAGCCCATTATCATCATCATATTGCCATATTGTTCATTTTAAATGATTCATAATCATCTGTTGTTGAGGAGCGAGCAAAGCAAATCTCAATTGCGTTTATATGTTTTTGACATGAACTATAAAAAATCTATTTAATTTGCCTATTTCAAGTTCTTTACTAATGCTTTTAACCCTGCAATATTCCTCCTATATATAAAATTATTTAAATTATATTTAATTTGGGTATATGTCGTTATAAGTGGAAAGATTAATTTAGTGATTTGGCTCTTTAATTTTAAATGAAATACATAATGATGCAATTTGAAATACTGTAATTTAAATTAATATTAAAAAAATAAAATATTATACAATATTTGAATTAGAATCTTTGTGATGTTATGTGATGTTTTTTATAAATTTTGTTACCTGGTACAGTTCTGACTTAAAAATGCATTATTTTTTAAACTTTAATAAAAAAAAATGTGGTCAATATCGAAGAATTTACTTAAAATAAATTTCTTCAATTGCTTTTTCAACAGTTTCCTAAAGCGTGCGTAAATAGAAATATTATCTCTTAATCTTTGAACTTGGTAGTGTAGAGTGGTAAGAAAATATATCTTGTATATTACAGTATCTTGTACACCTCCCACTTTCAATATTAAAGAAAATGATCTGTTATTTACTTCTATATCTGTTATGTAACAAAGGTTGTTAGATAACAATTATAAATTTAAATAAACCAAAAAAAATAAAAAAATTTAACACTGGATTTTCAAAATTGCAATTTTGACAAACTTCGAATCTCATATTTATTAAATAAAGTTAATTAAACATAATTCTGCCATTAATGTTGATATACAATAATTTATTTGTTGATATTAATTATTAATGTCTATTCTTCTTAAAATTAATATTTTAATGCAGGTGTCAATAATATATCCATCATTAAGAAAATTTCATTAATTTTATTTAGTTGAAAATATAATATTGCAGTATTTATGACATTTGTTTCTCTATTTATGGTTTAGTTAAAATTTAACTATATGTGTTGACTAAAATTTGTTATTTTTTATTTATTATCCACAATTCTTGAACAATATTGATAATTTTAGGTTCAATCTTATTCATCCATTTATTCATTTTTTTTTTTTAAGTGTTGCTATGGCTCTTCGCTATGCCTACAAAGGATTTACTTTACAAAAGGCAGTAAAAACTACGTAAGAAACTCAAAATTTTGTAAGTTTTGTTCTATTGAAATATTTGTATCTAAATTCAACAGTATTTTCTTTTGAGGTATGCAATTTTATTTCATCATAGTGAAAACTCGCCATATTAATTCTACTAAATCCATTTTTTTTTTTTTTTTTTTACAGGAAATTTAAAAACATACATCACTTATAGTTTAAATAGGTATTGTGTTATTAAGTTTTACATCAGTCTGCAGTGAATGATGGGCAATTTTTTGTTTTTGTTTTTTTGTGAGCAGGTATATGACAACTATTTACATTACCCAGTTACATTTTATAATTTCTTATTAAGATTTTAGTTAGTTTGTTGGTTGGTCTAGATTATGTTTCTTCATAGTACTTGAAATAAGTAGTCTTTATTATATTTTGTTGTATCCTTTTTTACTGTCTGTCCTGCAGTTTGGTGGATATATATTTCTAATATGTACCAAAGCATAAATTATCTAGACCTTGCAGCATCTGTTTGTTTTTATAGTGGTATCAAAACCTGTGATAAGATGTTTAGCTGTGTGTAAATATAATGTTTTCAATCACAGGTACAATTTCCTATTTGTTATGCTATGCTATATAATGGGGACATAAATGTTTTTAACAATATAAATCTTTCAATAATTGTTTATTATTTTTTTTTTTAATACAATATCATTGCCTGGAAAATATTTTGTTTAACTGATATTGTTTCATAAATTATTTTATAATGATTTTAGAAGAAGTATATAATCAATACATACCTTACGTTATTAACAGAAATTGATATTTTAAAAATATATTTGTAAAAAGAACCTTATTTATGGAATTATGTTATGGGTTGGTTATTAAACAATGAATATAATTTTTAAATATGGTGATGTTTAATTTAATAAAAATGGTTTCTTTATTGCATAGATTTTTATATCTTTAAGAATTGTGGATTTATAGATTATTTGCTGTTGAAATTATTATATTTTATATAAATAAATTATTGCATGGATGTTTTTTATTTTATGTTACAAATTATTGGATTGTCTGGAAATTAATGCAGAGTTATGGTTTTAGAATAAAACAAATAAAATAAATGATATGAAACTATTTTTATTAATCAAAATACGCTCCATTACTTTTCATGCATTTCTACTAACGTGTTGGTAACTTTTCCGTTCTCTAAATAAAATGTTGAATTGTTATTATTAACAAATTCTAGAAAATGCATTTTCTAACGAATTTCGATCAATAAAATTTTTACCTTTAAAAAATAGGCCCAGATGTTTAAAAAATGATAGTCCATATGCAAGAGGTCTGGAGAGTAGGATGGATGAGGCAGAGTCTTGTTTTAGCAAAGAAGTGAAGCATAAACTTCATAACGAAGATTTTTTTGGCGGTCGTTTAATGCATGAGGAACCAAAGTTTCAAGCCTTTTTACCTTTCCGATTGAGTTGAGATGGCCAAAGATGTTCAATTTACTAACTGAAAGTTTCTTTGCAGTTCTCAAACAGTTGTTCTGGGGTTTTCTTCGGCCAAAGACCACAAAGGAAAGAAATCCTTTCACGACCATCTTCGTCTTCAAGCCTGAAATCTCCCTCTTGAAATTTTTTAAAACATCGTTGAACAGTGTACTAACTCACACTGCCATCGCCCCTGACTTCATTAATGTTTCTAGCTGTTAACCATGTTCCGATCGAATTTAAACTCGTAAAAGGAAATTTTGCGAAAATCACACTTTGACATCTCAGTAAAGACTGAATTTTTTCCAACTAGTGAAATGCTACAGTAGATAAAAAAAAAAAATTGTTTGGAAGAGGATTAATAGGTGTAGACACCCATACAAAAGAATAATTCCTCAAACGTTTGTTATATACAGAGTTTATATAAAGAAAATATGAAATCCTGCATTATTTTCTGGATAACCTAATATTTATGCACAATTTGCAATGTTATGTTAATTTACTTTTGTACTGTGCAATTTCCAATGTTGTTATTATAAAATGTTCTATAAGCAAATAGTTTTTAGTAACCTTTCTTGTATAAAAAGAGGATCCAAACTGTGATGCTTTTATTATGGGTCCAATTGTAAGCAAGCTCGTAAACTGAAACTGAAGCCACTAGGAATCATAGTCACTCATCAGACCATACTTTGGGATCTTGAGTCGCCTCAATGAATTGGTCGATCAAAACTGATTGGCTTCTAGTTAACTATTCAGTTATTGACTGTATGCTCAGGTGATGGCTCATTCTACCAAAGTCTCAATCGATCTCTTATTATTTTTCCTGGGATGTCAGCCTTGCCACACCTACCACCTACTGTAACTCTAATGAACACCTCGATTACATCGATTATTCTTTGCAATACTTCATCAAAAGTCCTTGGGTTAAATTTGAGATACATTTTAGTGGTTTAGCCACCTAGAAGGACTGATACATCACCAATATTTCCCTTATGTGATGTATCCCAGAGTTAAATGAATCAATGAGCTCATGATCAATGAGATGAATCATATGCAACACTGAAGTTGATGAAAAGCACATTTGCCTCTTCCTAGTGTTTTTCATATATTTGACTTAGTGCAATCATTTTATTAATAGTGCTTCTGTTTGGACGTAATTTGCAATAATACTCTCTCCTAGTGCTTCTTTTGAGGATAATACTGTTTATTGATTTATATAATCTCTCTTTTTATTACGTAATTTTGAATTTCCAACTGTCCTCTTTCTTCGAAAATTGAACAAAAAACTCCCTTATGCCAATTTTCTGGTCTGAATGGAGAATCCAAACCAGAAAATTGGAATAAGCAAGTTTTTTGTTCAATTTTCGAAGAAAGAGGACAGTTTGAAATTCAAAATTACGTAATAAAAAGATAGATTATGTAATAAATAGAAAGGATTATCCTCAAAAGAAGACCTCCCTATCATTTGCAGAAATTCATGTGTATCATCCTTATTCATGCATTACCATTTTTCTAGTCTCAAATAGCCTCTTAAATCTCTTCCAGTTTTAGCTCAGGGATCTTGATTTTGTTTTATTGAGCATAGGAAGGGATTATTTTAGCTGGCAGTATTCTCTCTGCACATATATCACTTATTGGCAATCACCTTTCTCCTCAATGTTTTTACTTGAATACATCTTTATTTATTTCCATTCTCTTTGCGTATAGCATTTTTTCTGACCATTTATTCATTTCTATTCAGGGTGGTCTCCAACTTCCATCGGTCTTCCCGATGCTGTTCCTCTTCTATTTCTATTACCTAGATGGTAGTGGGCTGGTCCTATTGCTTATAAAATGTTACAGGAGGTACAAAAACATGATTGTGCTGTGTTAGACTCAGGTAAACCCATGAATTTAAAATAATTTTATACTGGATTCAGATCCTTTTGGCCCATAGGGCTTAGAAAGGTGATGTAACGCATTGAGTAATTGAGATTATTATTTGCTTAGCTGAAATTTCCGGTTTTGAGGTGTCAAAAGCCTACCTTTGCCTTCTGTTTGTCAAGGTTTACAGAGTGCGCACATTGTCCAGCAGGTACTAAAGGAAGTTGGAGTAGGAATTATTCTTTCATCCAATTATGGATTATGGTTATTTCTTAGTATTTTCTGAAGTTTGAATATCATATGATTTGAATTAGATATGTCTACAAAGGGTTGGTAATAATTTTTTTTTTTTTTTTTTTTTTATAAAATAACAGGTTTTTCATTTCGTTTTTACACACGGTTATAATCATTGGTTTGTTGCAATCCAAAAAGCGGAGGAAAAACCGATTGAAAATAAATTTCATAAAAAAAAAAAAAAAGTAAAAAACAAACCGTTTGAGCAAAAAATACAAGATAAACATACTACATTTTACCTATCTGTCCTAGTGCTTATACCTCCTTGGTAAAGTCACACCGTTACACGGCTATAATTACAACTAAATATCCATTGTTTACTTCACCAGCAACATAGCGGTTTTGAGGTTTACAGATTTCTTTTTAGTTTATTATTACTCATTTTTTTTTTCTCTTTCTCATTCTCAATTATGGTACAACATTACAAGAGGGGCGCGTTATCAGTGGTACTCCCGATCTTACCCGAAGGTCGCTGGACTAGCATACTCTAGCGCCATTTGCGTTAACTAACTGCTTTGCATTCAATTGTTACATTCGTATTCATTGTAATTATTAAAATTATTACTCCCTTAATTACATATTATTTAAAATTGTTAGTTCTGGCGACTTCCGGTGATCTGGGGAAGTTGTAGTAATACTTTAAAGGAGCAATAATTTAAATTACGGTAAGGACCCGTCCTCAACTGAAAAGAAACTTTTGGGTTTGTTTATCTCTTGAGTAAGCGGCGGAAGCCAGCTGTGATCTATTTAAAGCAGTAATAATTGAAATTACACTTTTAAGACCCCGACTTCAACTGAAAAGGATCCATTGCTGTTTTGTTTATTTCTTGGGTGAACATAATGAGCGAAAATCGACAGCACTAATAATTTTAAATAATATATAATTAGGAGTAATAATTTTAATAATTATTTAATAGTCCGGCGACCTTCGGGTAAGATCAGTAGGAACGAGTGATAACGCGTCCCTCTTGCAAAGTTGTTCCACACTTTAATTTTCCTATATAGCTCATCTCCGAGAAAAAAAAAAAACTTATGAAGAAAATAAAACATCATTCGCTAATAACTCAAAATGTATACATTTTTTGATGAATCGTGTACATAATCATTTAAAAGGCAATTAAATTCCATACAAACCGAAAAAAAACAATCATCCAAATCGGACCATTCTTGAACCGCAAAGACAGAGGAACTTTAGTGTTATTAGTTTTCAAGTAGTTTTATTCATAATTTAAAATTTATTACCATATAATCATGAATTTACAAATGATATAATAAGAAACATAAACAAAAAGTCGAAAATACTTAAAATATAATGAAATATTCAGTATTTTGAGCACTCAATGTTTTAAAACGTTAAAGGGAATTAACTAAATGATTTGAGCGATAAAAATTTAAAATAGGCCGTACAATTCGCTCAAAAAATCGTCAGATACTATCAAACGGACAGATTAAACACATTTAATACAAAATTTCTTTAGTATTTTAAGCTCCAAATGTTCCAAAATATTCACGGAATCACAACGAATAATTTAACCCATCATACTTGAAAATCGGTCGTGCATTTCCCCCAAAAAATCGTTAGGTACCCTCAAACGGAAAGGTTAAACACATTTAATAAAACTTTTCTTTTGTATTTTGAACTCAAAATGTTTCAAAACATTCATGAAATCACAACGAATGATTTGACCCATCATACTTGAAAATCGGTCGTGCAGTTCTCTCAAAAAATCGTTAGATACCCTCAAAAGAAAAAATTAAACACGTTTCATATAACTTTTCTTTGTAATTTTGAACCCAAAATGTTTCAAAACATTCACAGGATCACAATGAGTAATTCGACCCATCATACTTCACAAAATCGGTTGAGCCATTCGCTCAAAAAAGCGTTAGTTACCTATTAACAGGCAAGCTAAACACATTACCTTTCTTGTGGCTTCGCTGTAGTCAGGTAATACTCATTTTTACCGGTCTTTCCAAAAACCGGTTATTTGCATTGGTTTAAGCCGACCAGTTTTAATTGAAGGTAAAATAACCTGAATAACCGATAACCGATTTTTCACTAAAACCGAGACCCCTAATTTGAATATCGTACATGCCATATAATATCATTTGAATACCACATCCCACTGAGAACCTATGACAGCCATTTGACCATTATAAATTGCTGAGTTTGATTTAAAATTTATTTCGTGGCTGATAAAATCTCAGTGTTTTCATCAATCCCTTTCCTCCTAATTCTTGTTTGGTTGTTAATATTCATGTTAGCCGTCCTACCGTATAAACATTAAAAGTGCAATTGAAATTACTGGTGTGGCTGATTTACCAGGTCCAAGCAGTTATCTGGTATTTGAGTCAATTTCCCTGTTCTTTGTCTGATAGCTTCATACTATCTTTACCTTAACTTAGTTTACTGAAAAAGAACATTGAATATCTTTAAAAAAGTTCTGTATACTATTATATCAATTATTTTTTACAATTTATATTTTGAAATCTACAAAATGACCTCATTTCACAGCTCTAAGCAAAGCTGAAGTGGCTTATTCCTAACTACCAGCTATCGTACATTCTACCTTTATATTTCTTATTATCCAAATACAATTGCGCTCCTTATTACTTTAATTCTAATTCTAAATTCACTCCTATAATACATGCTCCTATCTTTCCAATCGGTATAGTTCCCCCTCTCTCCATAAAACGGCTGCATTTCTCAAATCCTTTATTAACATCATTATGGTCTGACCCGTGTGTACCCTTCAACGCTACTATCCCTCCAGTAATCATAGCTTTCTGATTTATTTATCTGCCATGAATCAATATAAATAGTAATCATTTTAACTTTCATTATCGTTTTATTTTATTTGTTTATTTTTATCTGAGAAAAAATATTTTTCTTGGTTATTAAATGAAGAAGAATGTCATTACTTGTATTAAGGAAATTATAAGTTGTATTTGTTGTTAAATAATTCTGCCTATACCGAAGGCCACTGTACAATCCTTCAGTAAATTTTTCGTAAGGAGCGTCAGTCCCAGGATACATTAAATTATTTTAATTTTTGTTATGTTTTCAATGAAAATCATTGGGTGTGATTTACAGGTCCATCACTATTTTATTACTCACATGTAATCAAAAGAACTTTAATGGACCAGAATGGATGTACTCACGGGCTGAACTTAGCCTGCAGGTTGTAATTTGGTGATCTCTGACTTAGAGAAACTACGATTATCCTCTGAGACGTAAACAGATTTTCAAATGTAACATTAAAAAAAAAAAAAAAATTACGATTCCAATTTTTTACAGTTTATTCTACTTAGGTTTAAAATTCTAACTTATACCCTACTACTGATCAGCCTTCAGATAATTCCATCTTTCTTTTAAAACCATTACTGTTTCTGTTTCATACTCATGCATTATAAAATCAAATATCCATAATTGCTACTAATGCCATATGGTTCATCATGAAGAGTCATATTTTGAGAAGTGGATGTTGCAATAATAACAAGATTTACTGTCAGTTTCGCTTTTTACTCGAATGCTTTTTTTTTTTTTAGTTATCCATCTTTTATAGAATTGTAAACAAAAGTTGAATAACTTGTATATTTTCAGCATTCACATGTTAAGTTTATAATTCTTGGTAATTCCTGGTAATGATTTTGTAAATGCGTTCCTTTTTGGATAAAAGCATTGTGGTACAGTATGCACAGATGGTCTATTGAAACCATACTCCATTGAAGTTGTAATGTAGAAAGGGTGTCTTCGTGGATACTGACAGCCATAGCCATGTAAAATATCTGAAAATTTCGAAATACAGTAACCTTCTGAAAGCAATATAACTGTTATAAGTAATATAAGTAACTGTGAAAAATAAATTATATTTGCAATTAAAATTTATTTAATATCTTTAACCTGAAAACATTTAGCAACAAAATTAAACCTTCTGGGTCAATCCATTCCATGTTGTCCAAAATAAATTAATTTGGTTGCTTGACTATTTTTACAAGGCGATAGAGAGGCCTTACAATGATCCAAACCGGATTTTTTTGGGACAAAAATCTGCCCTTGGCAATCCAAACTTACTAGAAAAATGAAAAAAAAACGTCATTGTTTTCAGGACTAAATATTCCTCAGAATGATAGTGGTGAAATTTGTTTAAGAAATTATTATTTAATTTTATTTTATTTTTGTGACTTAGCGCTGTGTGCAGTTATTTGAACCAAATTTGTTTTTTTTATTTTTAAATTTGATTTTGAAATAAACAAAGGTAATTTTGATAAAATATCTTAAAATGTGCAATTATGGTGGTTTTTAGAATTTTGGCTAGAAAAATCAGTCATTAATCAAAAACACGCGAAATTTCGAATATAATCCAAAAACTTTTTTGCCAAAACATTCAAATAAATACCTCTTTCAATAGCTATTTTCACAACATTTTCCTGGATAAAGTGACTTTGTCACTGACAACAACGTTAAACATGTTACCGTAATTTCGATAGTGAATGGTTGGCTAGATTGTTGGATTAGTGATGTTTCGATTAGTGAAGTTCGATTAGTAAATAGTTCTCTAAATTAATTGAGTCTAAAATTCAAGAACCAACCCTTTTAAAAATTTTCAATTCAGTTATACTAAATGAGCTGCAACTTACAAGATAAATCTACTTCATATTAAAAAAACACGTAAAAATAATGTAGAATATTTGCAATATGAGTGATGCAATGTATCTTGCACATATATAAACTATACAATTTCCATATTTACCATTTTATTTTTATTTTTTGAAAAATCTTAACTACCAGCTGTCTGGTTTTTAATGGACAATATGGCTAGAGCTCCCAATTTTCCTTGAGACATAAGGTTCTTTCCAACAAGACATTTTGATTGTTTAAAACGTGGTGCTAGTAAAACCTATTATTGACAATCTCACAATCGCTATTAAGATAGAAATAGCGTACAGTGGTCCAAACCGGACTTTTTTGGGACAAAAATCTGCCCTTGGCAATAGAAATGCGAGTGTGGATTCGGAATACTTGAGAAATGAATTAGGACTCGTAGCAGGTGCATCGAAACAATACGTTGAAACAACTAATGACCGAAATCCTGCAAGATGATTTTTTCAAAATTGGGAGATTGTTTCTGGACTTACAGGGATCGGTTCAAAATATGGTATTTAGATTCTACATAATTCTCCAAGTACTCTCTTGTGGGGAAAACATTGATCCAATAAAATTTGAAGAATATGCCACAGAAACGACAAAATTATTCATTTCACTGTATCGTTGGTTTTATAAGGCAGTATCTCTTCATAAAACTCTGATTCACGGGTCTCCATTTGACAGTTTACTTACCTACCAATAGGACTAATGTCAGAAGAAGCTCAGGAAGCACGTAACAAAGATTTTAAAAGATTTAGGGAATTTAATACACGGACGAACTCTAGAACTGCACCTAAGAGGATCTGATACATAATTTTTTTTATCGTCAGACCCACTTATTACTGCGATTAGAAAAGAAAGATTAGAAAATAATTTTACATTGTGTCGAAAAACGATGCGATAAATATTCTGATAAACATCGAAAATCAACAGAAATAGATTCCGCGTTGCTTAGTATATTAGATTGATAATTAGTTTTAATTTTATAAATTCCCTGTATATAGATTAATTTGCGTAAGCTTACAGTAAAAAAAGTAACAGTAAAAAAATATATATAAACAAATAAATAAAATAAAAAAATAAAAATAAAATGGTAAATATGCAAATTGTATAGTTTATATATGTGCAAGATACATTGCATCACTCTGTAACTACAATACTTTATATTTATTTTTCTTTCCTTCTAGGTGTTGCAAATATACTACATTTTTTTTAATGTGTTTTTTTAATATGAAGTAGATTTATCCTCTAAGTTGCAGTTCATTTAGTATAACTGCTATGAAAATGTTTTAATGGGTTGGTTCTTGAATTTCAGACACAATTAATTTAGAGAACCATTCACGAATCCGACAATCTAACCTACCATTCACTATCAAAATTACGGTAACTTGTTTCGCGTTATTGTCAGTGACAAAGTCACTTTATCCAGAAAAATGAGGTGAAAATTGCTATTGAAGAGGTCTTTATTTGAAACTATTGGCAAAAAAGTTTTTTGGATTATATTCGAAATTTCGCGTGTTTTTGATTAATTACTGATTTTTCTAGCCAAAATTCTAAAACTTGCCATAATTACACATTTTAAGATATTTTATCAAAATTACCTTTGTTTATTTCAAAATCAAATTTAAAAATAAATTAAACAAATTTGGTTCAAATAACTGCACACAGCGCAAAGTCACAGACGTTTCACTAAAATTTAATAAAAATAGTACGATTATTTTAAATAATCATTTTTTAAACAAATTTCACCACTATCATCCTGAAGAATATTTAGTCCTGAAGACAATGACGTTTTTTTTTTCATTTTTCTAGTAAGTTTGTGTTGCCAAGGGCAGATTTTTGTTCCCAAAAAGTCCGGTTTGGATCATTGTAAGGCGTCTCTATCGCTCTTCTTCCTTTGCAAAGGATCGAACAAGTGAACCTTTCGTTTATGATACAAACAGGTAAAATCAGTACGTCATCATTCATAAATTAAACTCTTGACAAGTTATATCGGCTCCATTTTAAAATTAATTTATTAACCTGTTTTATATTACTTTATATTTGAAATGAATTTCATTTAATATGTCTTTTTAATTCAGTTGCTTTATTAATAGGCTAAAATAACTATAAGTCCCAACAAGTCGCGGGCGCCTCCGTCGCGGTTCCGGGCTGCTCGGCACCCAAGGTTGGCACTGGAATCCAGGTTATACTTTGAAAAGGTTCTTGACCACCCTTTATTTCTCTCAATTACTGATCTAAAATACCTCCCAGTCCTTATCTAAACCAAAAAGACCTTCTCAGCAGTCTTTAACAATGGACTGGAGATCCTGACGATCGAGGTTTGTATTAATACTATTCCATAAAAGAAATTGGTAACATTTAGTTAGGTAACACTTAAAAAACCTTACAAAATCATGCTATGTGCTTTTGATAACTTCCTCTGAAATGAAACTAAAAAATAAACAAAACCCTTAAATGCCATTCCATTGCCAACATGAAGAGCTTATGATTCCGGGGTTGGCAATAGACTTCACATGAAAAAAGAGCTAAAGATTTTCCTAAATATATTTTCTACTTATTTTATTTTTCATCTTTTTTTGTTGCCATCAGCATATTTGAAGAAATCTCTTCATTGATACATCTTTCTTATCAATCTCCTATATAAGGATACAATTGCACCTACGCACAATCCAACTTCCACTACTGTATTAAGCCTCTGTTATTATTTTCCCCTCATAACAAGCTTAAATTATAATAACCTCTCATCATATTGACCGATTAGACGGTTCTCAATTTGGATTCTAGTGTATACATGGATTCTACTCTATAAACTCCTTGAGGAAGGTCTTCGTGTTATGGACATATGCCATCTGTATCTTATGTCCTCAGTGTATAGTACTGGCTTCTTTTTGGATACAACCCAAGCTTCATATAGGGTGTACCATGCTGGTAAAGTTAGGAACCAATTTTCATATTGATTATACCAAGCCCTTCAATCTAACCTCTCAACCCTTTTCTTCTATAATACTCAACGTAGATCAGTAATAAGCATTGTTGGTCTCTGTGAAGTAGGAATAGACGTTGAGAAACTCATACAAGCCAATGGTTGTTTTAATGCGCCTGCACACGACAAGAAGTTTTTGTAATTGAAATAACAATAAACTAACAAATTAGTGCACGCGATTGAAAAAATGTTAAACCTATCAAAATGTTTTTAAAAAAATTCAAGATGGTACATTTGACGGGTTGCTGTCTGAAGTTATTTTGAGGAACAAGGCTTTTCTCCGTCTTTGCTATTACTTTTCTGTCTACTCCGCCCACAAGGTCCTTCTCTCTTAAGTTGTTAGTCTATACAAGCTCATATTACATCCACGCACGAGTATTGATGTTAAATATTTCGATTTTTAAGTCTTTCGATATGCATATTGTTTGCAAATATTTATATTACATATTGCCTGATATTTATTATTTTGTATATTTTCTAACATTAAACCATTAAATATTGTAAATCTTTTAATTTGAAGAAAGTTATTAGATTAGTGTCTAATGAAGAATAAGCGTTGTTTATTTTGTCACATTGCGGAATTATCGTAAAATAAATTTTGCGTGAAACTGGTCTTACCTTGAAATTATCGTTTGGCAAATATGCCATGGTTCCCCGATAATATTTAGAACTAACTATTACAATATGAAATGTATATTTTATACCTGGATTTGAAAATCTCTCTGGTAGTACACATGATTTGTAGAAATCGCTCGTACGACATTCCATCCTGAATTTCCTTAAAATTTTGTTAAGCCTACCGTTCTATAAATAATTTGACAGTTTATTCACATTCAAAATTCACATGATTTGTGGTTTATTGTTGTTAATAATTGTTTTAAACAACATAGTCAGTTGTTCAAAGAAAACATGCTGTTATAGTGGTTTTAGATTGAGCCGTACAGCAAATTGTAATTCCTTTCTCTTTGAACGAACATCAGGAATTATTTAATTTATTTCTTATTAGATAATTGGTTTTCAATTTTTTCATTTTAATCTATTAAACTACTGCTATTTCTTGTTGCCACTTCTTTTAGCGGCTTTTGAAATTGCATACCTCAGCGATCGGTAATTTCGTTGTAACTTTTTACATCACCTTTATTGAGTAAAATTTTGTGGAAATTTAAGATCTGAGACATGTTAAACTTGAAGTTTGTCATGTATTTCATAAAGAAATAACATACCCTTGAATTCCATATTTATTGTAAAGGAGTGGTAATGCATTAACTTGTTAAAAAATACAAGGGGTTAGTGATGGCATACTCATAATTTGAAAACGATAAAATAGACTATTTATGTTATATAGAAAAGTTTTAATTTTGGATAATTTATACTCTATGCTTTTGAAAATTAGTGAAAATGCAGGGAATGTATGTATGTGAAAATAATTTATTTTCAGTTCTAATAAAATTTAATTTTAAATCACAAATAATTAAAATAAATACAATCCAATGTCATCGATAAAAATCATTCATAAATTAAGGGATTCGGAGCCAGTTTCAAGTGACAGGACTTTACTGGTTGTTGAACAATACGGTAAGTTATTAGTTCTCGATTTAGTCTAAGCTTTATTACTCTGATTTGCCACCTCTGTTGCATTTTTGCTGGGGAAAAGATGACCATAACAACAATTGGACTCCAACAGTTTCAGAACGGTGTTCTGAGGCGAATAGCGAGACAAGGTTCACTACAGATGACAAAAACGGAGTTAGTACTCATGGTATATCGTTTCAAGGCGGAATGTTCTTTAATGGCCAACTCTACTTGATGAACCTCCTTTTGAAGATTCTGACCCTACCAAAATAGTATTGTTAATATAAATAGCATTTCCAAATACTTTTCAATTGCAATCTTTTCCAAATCAATTTTAATCTTTTTTCTTCAATTGTAACTTTTTCCATTTCAAACGTAACCCAACCAGACTTAAATTAATTCATAAATATTATATTTTATTTCTTTCTTTATTGAAAAATAATCATTTTAATTATAAAGAGGACGTTTGAAATAATTTTTGCATATTCTTCCTAAATTTTGTTGTTTATTAGATTATTTGTTTAAAGTGCTAATTTCAACTAGTTAAACTTTTTGATAAAAAGTAGAAACCACCGGTAGAAACCACTCTTGAAGAAAATAAACTAAGATGGTTTGGGCACTTCCTGAGGATGAGCACGGAGAGAACGGCCAGTATAACTTATGAGACGAGAGTAGACGGAAGAAGACCAAGAGGAAGACCACGGATCACCTGGGAAGAAGGCGTGCGGGAGACGTTCAGGAAGCGAGGGCTGGACTGGAGCAGGAGGAGAGAATTGGTTCAAGAAAGGGACACTTGGGTCAAGCTCTGTGAGGGCATTCCCACACTGCGCAGCGGTAGAGAGGGAAAGAATATGATGATGATGATAAAAAAGTAGTTTATTTATAGATATTTATTATTATTATTTTTTTTTTTTGGAAGGAGTGTGTGGATTTCATCGATTTGGCCATCGTTCATTAGTTTTTCGAAGTTGCAAATGTATAATTTTCAATCGAAATTAAATTCGAGCATTAGCTCTTCTAATTAATTATTAGTTTGAAAAATTCTTCGGTATAGGCCAATCCAATCCAATTTTTCAATTGGATTTTTGATCGAGCATGCTCATTTTGAATTAATATTACATTTGACATTTGTCCGCTATATCGTTCTTGAAAACCCAACAAAATATAACTATACTTAAAAATTTCAACTATAATAGAACAAAAAATAGAATCAGAACCCTCAGAAACCTAAGAAATGACTTCTACCTAAATAAAAAATTACAATAGGAATGGTAAATCGAAATGCGCATGCATGATAAAAAAATCTCCGATAACTTCGGAAATAGCATCCTTGAAACCTAATGCACTATGGCTATACCGAAGAATCTTGCAAACCAATAATTAATTTGGAATAGTCGTGTTCGAACAGAATTTCGATAGTGAATTCTACATTTGCAATATCGGAATGCTAATGAACAATGACTAAATCGATGAAACCTACATCCTACCCTATTATGAAATTTACTTCTTACCCTAACTTAAAAAAATAATAAATATATCTGTATATAAATAAACAACTAATTTTTTTATCAAAACATTTAACAAGATGAAATTAGCACTTAACATCAATTATGTAATGAAGGGAAATAGTGTCGGAAGAATATGCCGAAAGTATTTCAAAAGTCATTATTATAATTAAAATTATTATTTTTCACTGAAAAAATAAATAAAATATAATATTTTTGAATTAATTCAAGTCCGGTTAGATAACAATTGAAATGGAAAAAGTTACAATTGAAATGGAAAAAATTACATTTGAGCTGAAAAGAGTTACATTTGAAAGGGTTGCGATTGAAATGGAAAAGGTTACAGTTGAAATGGAAAAGGTGGCAATTGATTTGGAAATGGTTAGAATTGAAATAGAAAAGGTGATAATTGACTTCGAAATGCTTTATATATAATATATAAAACAATAATAAATAATAAATATATAAATAAATATAATAAATAAATATATAAATAATAAATAATAAATATATAAAACAATAACATGTAATTGGTAACACCCAAGTACACTATACTTTCTTCCGGCCTATTTGTTCTATACGCTATTATCTTAGGGATTAGGCACCTTATTCTTCTGGAAGATTAAAATAATACAGTCGGTATTTTTTATTAACTATAATATTAATATTGAGTCCTAGTTTCGTTGTGATTTTCTCACAAGGTCTCTTCACCTTTCTCTGAGCTCTCCTTGAATTCAGTAAACTTCTTTATATACCTATATAATCGGCATATGCTGCTACAGAAGCTTGGATACGCATTTGTCAATTTGTCACATTGTACCTACCATGCCCAATTATAGAATGTGAAAAAATGCGGTTTTTAAAATTGTCACTTTGAAACGAACTAGGCGAGATTCATATTGTGGCAAAGTCTTGAAAGCCTAACCCCCCAAAAGACAAAAGGAGCCAACAATTGAGATTTTTCTTCATTTCTTCACATCCTATAAGGACGATATTATCACCTCTTCCTATGTGTATATTTAAAAAAAAAATTCATCCTCAACATTTTGTGTGAACAAATATTTTGAAAATTATGTGTAAGTGAAATATAACAGTTTGACTAAGGATGAAGAACAATAATAAAACTTTATTAATTTTATGGAGTGGGATTGGGTCAAATCAGACTCTCTCGGTTGTTTCCGATTTCCTTTTGTTCCTATATGATCAAAATTACTGTTGCAGCTAGTATGCACCAGCCCTATGTTTAGTTTTTGAGTGGTGTCCAACTTCATAAATGGAAGTTGACTTAAAGGCCAAAGCAGCCGAATTGGCAGATACCAATGTAGAAGACTTTATTTTTATATTCTTTACAAAGGAAGAATTTATTTTTGAAATTGAAAGTTTCATATACTATGCACTGCCAATAGGCTTGGAAGTTGTCACTGCATCATTCACATTAAGTATAATTTATAAAAATAAACTTGAAGAGGTGTATCCCAACCTTACTGCAGCCTTAAGAATACCATCCCTTTTTTTGTTTCTTCTGGAGAAAGGAGTTTGAGCAAGCTGAAACTGATTAAAAATTATTTGAGGAGCACGGCTGCTCAACAAAGTTAACAAATCTCAGTATAATCTTCATAGAACGCAAATTAGCTGCTTCTATAAACTATGATGAGATTATAAACAATTTTTCTGCAAAAAGAGATCGGAAATTGAAATTTCATGTTATTATTTATACATGTTCATCATTTTAATATTTTATTTTTTTGTTTGTTTGATCGGTTTTATGTTTGTTATGATCTGAATTTAGTTAATAAATTTAGTTAATGATATTTATTTCGAAATACAATCATAAAATAGTTGAATTTTTTTATTGGGGATAGAGAATTAAAGAAGGGGAGGCAAAATTAGGCTTGTCTCCCCTGAAAAAATCCTAGATCTGGTCCTCGGTGGGAATTTAGAAGTTCCGGCTCTGTTTCAGAACCTAGTATTAAATGAGATAAATATATTGGATTTGAAAGAAGGGATGGGATATCGAAAGCAAAATTCGATTTCGCTTAAAAATATTGATATTAAAAATTAAGGTCAACATTTTTATTTAAAAAAAAAATTCTAAACGAATTGGAAGGGGATTAGGAGATGATCTATTTAATGTTTAAATCCTGCTTTAAATTAACTTAATGAAAACAATATCTTAACGATATCGGCACAGAAATATCAATATTTCAAAATATCGTCAATATTTTTTATTAAATTAAAAAAAAAAAACTTCTGAAAGATTTAGAAGGTTAGAAGATTACCAGTTTCTTAATATTTACCTCCTGGTGTTATTCAACTTAATAAAAACAATGATATTGGCACAGAAATATAAATATTATAAAAACAATATTTTAACTATATCGACACAAAAATATCGATATTATAAAAACAATATCCTAATTATATTTTAGAATATTGAAAATTCTACGACGTAGCATATTTTGGTTTCGTGTCCAGACAATTAGATTATCTTTCAAATAAGCTTCTGAAATATTCCGGGAGATGTAACCTTTTCGAGTTATCAAATAAAAAAAACCAAAGATGAACCGGTTTCCATAGAAATATGTGCAGAATACTATATAAAACATATCTACCAAGATCAGCAAAGAAATTAACGGCAGAATAATACCGGATAGTAGAACTACGCAAAACTGAAACTTCTCAAGTCTCAAACTAAAGCAAAGAAATTAAACTTATGAACCAATAGTAAAAATTTAGTATTTGTCTTAAGGTGATTGCCGTATACTGAGAGTGCCATATCGATGTCGAACATGAAAGAGAGGGAAGGACATTTGGGTTTGACTTCTCTAACTATAATTATTATTTATAATAATATCTAATAATAATATAATATCGAAGGATAAGTATCGATATTTCAATAATATCGATATCGACGTCACATCCCTAGTAGAATGAAACTCTCTATAATCAAATTTAAAAAAAGAGGGTGGATTGAGCCCTTTCTTTGATTTATAACAAATATCTGGAGGCATTGTACAGAAAAATGTGTCATATCCAAAATTATTACACCAAAAAATTTCGATATTTCGATAATAGCGGTATCGAATATGGAAGAGGGGGGAAGGGCATTTGACTTTTACTTCTCCAACTATAATTATTTTTAATTTTATTTTAAGTGTTATCGACAATATCCGGAACAAAATAACGATATTACGGTATTAACGGAAACCAAATATCGGTATTATAATTTCAAAGGAAAAATATCGATATCCAATCAAATTTAAAAAAAAAGGGGCCCTATCGAATAATATCAATATTTTATGGTGAATAAAATATTGATATTATCGGAAACTAAATATCGATATTTCGATATTATCGATATCGATTTCTCATCCCTAGTTTCAAATAATAGTGTTGGGAACATGTCTAGCTATAATATGGGATTTTTAGGTACATTGAATGCTATCGCTACACAAACAAAGTAGATTCATTGTTGTATTCACAAGTGATCAAATTCAGCTCTTATTGTATACTGAGATTTGATAGACCTCTCGAGGAATGATTATTGAACGATTTTTCGAGCTTTGAGATGAAGTTCAGGTATTTTTTTAAGAAACAAAATTTTAAAATCCACTCAACATTTTTAATTGGCTTCGTAAAGCAGCTCATTTAACAGATATTTTTGGACACTAAAATGAGCTAAATATCTTCAATACAATAATTAAACTAAATAAAATCTGGACCAAACGTGTCGAAAAAAAAAATCGTTTGCAAACTTCCCCACTCTACAAACGTTTTTGGAATCTAGCTGTGAGGAATTTCATTTTTTTCTATTAAAAGTAAATTACTAATTAGGAGTTTATATGATTATATGAAGAATGAGAACTCATCTTTCGTTGGATCTGATTGCTGGTTTGGATTGGAATTACTAGAAAAGTTGAAGGAGTTCTCTGAAAACGATGAAATATCAGAGCGGTAGCTAATGAGTAGATGAAGGAATAAATTTCTCTGTTTAAACAAAAGATAATGGCGAAATTATTAAAAAAAAGAATAAACCAGATTAATCAAGTACATCAGGTGATAACAATGTTTTACCTTAGCATATTTTTTTAAATTTAAAAAAGTAAAATATTTGGATTTTTTTTTTTTTATTAAAAATACTTTGTTTTATTTTTTTATTAGTAATTTTGGTATTAAATTTTTTGTTGATATTTATTCCTATATCCTTTTTTTAAATTTCTATATTAGTTTTAATTGCTACATAGTAAACTGAGTAGAAAATAAATAAATAGTAAAAGAAAGAAAACATGCTACATGCACTCAAATATCCTATGTGCATTCAAAATAATCTATGTGAATACAATCAGAATGATTTTTTCTTCAATTAGCTTTGCTTAATATTTTAGTGACTAAATTGATATGAAAGGAAAACCACTCTGAATGAACTATAACATATTTACGACTCAGAGAACTGAAACATTGGAATGATTAATGTAAAACTTGAAAATTATCAGTAAGTTAAAATGTTTTTTTACGTCTACTGAAAAGTAAGGTAGGATATTTTATTTATATTAGGACACATAGGATATTTTCTCATGACAACTACGATTTGATAGAATTTAGAAGAATAGAAGGGTAGATTGTAATAACGGTTGTAGAAGCTGTAATTTATAACCGTTGTTATACCTATAGCTATTTATACTAGATGATCGGATCAATCAATTGATAGACTCTATTCACAATTTGTTTTGAAGAATAAATTTAAGTTTTTTATCTTGTTGATTTTATGATGATACAATGTTGATTTTTACTAATTTTATGAAATCGAAATTAAGAATTTGTTTATCAGAAGGATGCATTTAAAGGTTTTTTTCATGGGTTATGGCACCAAATGTTTTTTTTCAGAAGCGAAACAACTCCCAAAGGCTATATATTAGACTTTAATAGATTGATCGCCAAATTTGAGTGTTTGTTAAAGTGGATTCCCTAAATTATGAATAAAAACGGAGAAATTCCCATCCAAATACGAATAAATGAAAATTCATCTTTCGTTGGATCTGATTACTTATTAATCGATTTTTCACGGTGGAAAATAAGGAAAATGGAAAGAGGTTTGGATCGGAATTACTAGAAAAGCTGAAGGAGTTCTCTGTCGACAATGAACTAACTGCCAGATCGACAGCTGATGAGTTGATGAATTAATAGAGAATTTCTCAGTTTAGAAACAGAAGATAATGGTGAAATTATTAAAAGTACTCACTATGCAGTATTATTTATACCTAATGAGGTTCTAAAAACCTACGTACACTATATAAAATTATTTAAGTTTATATTTTTATGGTGCCACTGTTTCTATAGCCAAATATACACCACATTTTGTTGTTATTAGTAATAGAGATAAATGAATAGCATTATTAAGGTACCAAAAATTTAAGTATTTATAAGTAAATGAGGTATATGAATAAAACATTTCTTGTTCTATGAATATTTTTTTTATTAAACAATAACAAAAGTATGTACAGATTTTATATATACTTCCTAATGATATTCTTCCTATAGGCAGTCAGGCTTCCTGAAAATAAATAAAACAAAGTTGTTTAAATGTATCCTTAGCAAATAATAAATAGGTAATGAAATGATAAAACATTATCTTTCATCTTATTGAGCCTTTAGTCTTGTCACTTAATTTCTTTTATTTATTTTCATATTTGCTTTGCTTTATTGTATTAATTTAAAACGAACTTTCAATTATGATTCAAGTCATTATAAATATTTTTTGTTATTACAATTAATTTTTCTTAATGTTCATTACGTTGATTTGAATAATCCATATATGATATAATATTAAGAAATAAAGTTGCTTAGCTTTAGCGTAGGTCATTACTAACTTACCCTTAGAATCATTCTTCTAATGATGGCCAAAAAATTTATTTATTCCATGAAATCCATGGCCATAATAGCCATGACCATAACCTTGACCATAGCCGTATCCATGGCCATAGCCCTGACCATAGCCGTATCCTCCGAGACCACCTCCGAAGCCTCCTCCTAGACCACCTCCTAGTCCACCTCCGAATCCGCCTCCAATTCCACCGCCACCTAGAATGTTTGGATAACAAATTATATATTATCCCTTAAATTTCGAAAAGTTGCCAGTCAATTGTAAACCTATCGGGTATTTGTATATCAGTAGAATGATGATTATAAGAAGTACTCACCACCAACTGGGACTGGCACGGGCTGTGGCACTGGAACAGGGACATTGTTGTAGACTGGTACTGGGACAGGGGATGGGACAGGAACAGGTACAGGCCTAGGGACTGGGACAGAGACTGGCTGTGGTACAGGTACTGGTACAGGGCGCTCTACAGAGACTGGGATAGGCCTGTCGACTGGAACAGGGAATGGACGAGGTACTGGAACGGGGTACGGACGATCTACTGGTACAGGGACAGATTGAGGCACTGGCACAGGAACGGGGCGGTCCACTGGTACTTGTACGGGTTGGGGCACTGGTATCCCGACTCTGTTGGTCACAGTCACCTGTCTGGAGATCAGCTGTGGACCGGCTGCGATTCCACCTCCAAACCCACCTCCAAAGCCTCCGCCTAAGCCTCCGCCTACTCCTCCACCCAGACCATATCCATATCCTCCGAGTCCAGAACCATATCCATAACCGTATCCAGATCCATATCCATGGTAGGGATAGCCATATCCATGGCCGAATGATCCGAAGATTCCCCTTTTATCTAATTTCTTTTGTTGTTGCACTTCCTGTGCCAGAGAGTAGCACAAGATGGTGCAGAGTATAAGTATCCTCTGGAAATAAACAAGACAAATAAGACAAACATGATTATAATCTTAGCTTTAAGAATTTAATTAGAAATATAATATAATACAATGAATTACAATAATAGTTGATCTTCGTAAATTGATCCTTATCTTTCAATTTTTCAAGAATTCAGGTGAAATAAAGAATCAATTCAACTGGGACTCTCAGGACTAAATACTGCTAATCTTGAGAATGGTTTAAGAAATTTTGATGATTAATATTGTAACTAGTAACGTACTCGGATTTAGCTCACTGATAAGGAAAACAAATGAAAAAGGGGAAATGAATATAAGAAAAGATTAATAGATTCCATGTTGATAGACTATATATTCTATATTCAATAGATCTTTTACAGATTATCCCAAGTCATATAATGATGATTAATACAATTTCGCCTATAGCTAATTAAATATCTGAAATATTTAAATTTATTGTATTTAGAACAAATTTTAATGTACTTAATTTTAAATGAAACAAATTGATATTATAAATAACATTCAAAGTATTCTTTACGGGCTCAAGTAATTATAAAATAACAGTATAGATTTGAATATTAGATGTAGTAAAAGCCTAAAAATATAATTATTTATTTTCCGTTTTTATGTATAGAATACAAGAAGCGGCTGAAACAATCGTACAATGTAAATTTGAGGAAGGAAAGTTCCTACAAAGACCTTGTCAACTCATGTCTTCATTTTATGGTAGATTGTCTTGGGAATGTTGTAGTTAGTGAACCTTTTGATAGCTTTATACAACTTCAAAATCCCTCCATTCCTAGGAGGGATGGGCTAGAAAATATTTCAGATAGAATGAGTCTCTACTTATTTCTTTTCTGACTTAATTCCTAGGAAAATACTCGCGTCAGAATGAGACTACTGAGATGTGATATGCTTATTTTTCACTACCCAAGTTTATATACGAAGTTTCGAAATCATATTCATATTCGGGACGGTTCATTTTTCCTGCAGTCCCAGAAGCTCAATACAGAAAGACATGATATTATATCTACAAATTCTTAATATATGGCAAAACATTCATATATTAAGCAATCAACGAGAAAATGTTCTAAGATTTGTTCTGTTTAATTAAATCTGACCGTGAAGTTATTTTTTTTAATTTGAAAATGAAAGTCATTTTTTTATATTTTATATTTGTTATTTTTTAATAAACCTTTTACTATAATAGCTTAACAATTTCTTTGAAAAAAACAAAAACAAACGAACGAATTTTATTTATTTATCTATCGGCACGTTATAAGGCGGGCATTGATAAATGTACTCACCAGAGAAGACATGGTCTGATGGAAGAGATGACACCAGATGCTGTGATGCTGGACGTTGGCGAGTGGACAGTTTTATACACAGCTCTGCAATCCCCCACCCTCCATTACACCTTCTTTATGGTCCTGTTACACAATGTAACTATGTTCAAGCTAGAATTTACCGTAATACCATGTTTATAAGATCAATTTTACTTCTTCAACAACGTAAGGTGTATGAAGTTTGGTTTTGTATGATTTTTTCGCGTCTCACTTAGTCTACACGTTTTGTCTGAATTAAGTTGAGTCAAAATAAGTGATTTAAAAAAAATAAAAAAATAAATAGTGTAGTTGTTTTCGCCTTAAAACTTATATACCTTTCCTATATATCCTTTTCGGTAAAGCTTTTGGGGATATGCCACAGGTACTTTTTACAAAATAAGAAAAAAATTAAAGTAACATCCAGGGTTGTAGTTTTGCGGGTAATAACCCGAAAAGAGAATAATTTGGAACTCTCAGGATAAAAAAAGGGTAGTAATATAAAAGGGTAAATTTAAGATATTTTAAAGAAAACCTAATTGGATTAAAAGAAATTATTAGAATGAATACTGTCAAATTAATTAATCGATAAGCTTATACAAATCTATAACAATTCTTTGTTGACTTGAAACATAGCCAAGTTGACAGATAAACAAAAAGTGCAAGATCTTTAAATAATTCGAAATGACTGTGTGGAGTCTTGCTGGAACCTATTACTTACACGAAAGCGACTTTCGTCACTTTGAAATGTTTGGCCACACATTGAAAATGTTTGGCCACTAGATTTTAGTTAGGAGTTATCAGCTAATTTTTATTTACTGTTTTTGTTCATTTCTGGCCACTAGATGTGTGTGTGTTTTGAGTGACACGACGCTGATGATTTCAAGTATGGTGAACATATAAATTTATAAGCCATGATAATGAATATATGTCTTAAAATTAAAAAGAGTAATTTGTCTTGAAAAACAGTTCGAAGAGTTGGTATTTTCATGAAAAGGCCAGATCCCCTCTCTCTCCCTTCGTGCATCCTCCCCCACGTCTTTATACATTGAACATCGTTGTGTTCCTTATGACTAATAATTAAAAATATGAATTCACTTTAAAAACCGTTGGTTCCTTTATGAAGTATTTAATATGGGTTCTTGGAGACCATACTTAGTAAGCATTCTATATAGCTCCTAATCCCTCTCAATAGATTCTACTTTTGATTCGTGAAAATTACTTACTGAACAGTTACTGAATACGGAAATTATATAATTAATTACTGAAGATCATTTTCGCGAAGTAAAAACATTTACATGTTCAATGTATGGCTTACTTAATACGTCACACAAACACTGCACGATACAACCTAATATATAAAAAAAAGGTTCGGTATTGAATCCAAAGATATATCTTCATCTGGTATATATGCCGCCATGTTTTGATTCATTTTAAGATCATGCCAAACAAACTATCATACAACCATTTGGAAAATATCCCAGGAATTCCAATCTGAACTTCTTCCCCAGATATTCCAACCAGATCTTCATCCACCATTCGAAGACCGCGATTGGTTAGAAAAAAATGTAGAACTGTGGAATCAACATGGAATGGAGACTGTATTGTCCCAGACCTTCATCAGGAGTACAAACTCAATACATTTGGGTCAATCAGAGATAATGATGACAACGAAGATGATGGTGACGGATGGTCATATTTGGAGAGATGTATAGACGAATATGGATTCATTATGGACGAACTAAGTGCATAATGAATTAGACCCGAAAAATAAATATTAGCTTGCTGAATATCATTGCCAACAACCTAAAAAGCGGGGTAAATGACACAATTATTAATAGTTGTTGGTATGGCAATTAGCTTACTTTTTCGGGTCTAAATATATATATATATATATATAGATAGATATATATTTTCACTTAATACGTTACTGATATCCAGTCTTCATATAATGTGTAGTTACCAGATCATGTAGCAAAAACCAAACATCAATTATTGAAGAAAAAAACGAGAAGATAATCTCAGATATCAAAAAGCTCCATAAGCTTTCGTTTGTCTATTTTATCCAACATATCGAAATAGCACAGCTGCTTATCATGGAAACATATATCAGGTAATTTAGTATATATGTTTAATCAGAATGCACTGGAAGTGTTTCTTTTTTCTCTCCCTCCGAGATTATGCACAGTTTATTTATGAACACAAAATAAAGGATATATATACAGGGATTTTATATAACAATTCTTTACGGGATATCGTCCTGTCCAGTCATCTTGTTTACCTTAGTACCGACTCAAGCTGGCCAAAGGTGGAGAAAATGGGCTTCACATTAGGGCACGGCAGTGGTCCTTCTGGAAGTCTTGGAGCATCTGCCACCCGAGCTTCTTCTATCGCCTCATAGCTCTTCACCAGGAGTTCAGCCCGTTTCCCAGGTGCCACCTCCTGATGTCACCCGCACAGTCCTCCTTTTAGTTCCGTGGCTCCTGACGAGTCCTCAAAACTGGCGATGATCGTCATGAGTTCTCCGTAACTGTTCATGCCAGAGTGAAGTGTTCCAGTCATGCATAGAGATGGCTATCTGCCGGGTCATCGCATTGATGGCCGGTTTCAGACTGTAGTCACGCATGCGCTGAAACATGTTCCTCAGGTTGTTTGTCTGGCCAATCAGAGCAAGGATGTGTCGTGGAGGTTTTCTGATCGCGTTGGGCTGCGGGCTTAGTCTGGGGATGTTCCTATTGGCTGAGTCCAGTGGTACAGTAGTGGCGATGACTTCCACCGCTGCATTCATATTATTTCTTCAATGCTATAGCTATAGCCCTTCCAGTCGGCCTTGTGAAAGAGGTTCTTTCTCGCCGGTGGTGTGGCGGGCTTGCCCTCGAAGATGTATAGCAAAGGTCCGCTAATCTGACAGTCCGTACGGGAGCGCTAGGCAACCCGTAACTGTGAGCAGATCTCTCTGGTCAAGAGCAGGCCAAGCGTTGAGATATCCAGGTCGAGTTGCATATCTGAAGGTGTGCACTCTCGGATGAAAGACGAGAGTTTTAACCTGGTCTTCGTGATATAAGTACCCAGTGGATTATTACTACCACACAACCAGGCGGAGTTCCGAAGGACAACATACCGAATCTTTGCCTGGGCGTGTTGCAGTAATAGCTTCACAAATACCCCTAAGTCTCCTATTGACACAGGTGAACGTGGAACCATGCTTCAGCCGCTCACCAGCTGTGACTAGATGAGTATCAAGGGTAGATACCATTGGGTTCGAGATGAGTCTGAATGGGATATCTCGTCTGACTAGAATGGCACCGCCTCAAAGTGACCCTGATGAGCACTGTAATACTGGAAGTGTGAGCCTAGATTAAGATTAATTACTATAATTGAATGTTTGTTTACGAGAGGTTCCATGTTCCAAGTTCTGAGGAAAGAATTAAAAAAATTATATAAACCGTTATTTGCACTTGAATTATTGCACTGGTATAAGCTCAATAAGTATATTTTAACTAAATAATGTCGATCAAGCTGATTACTATACCATTTATAAATGCTCATTGATGTGGTAGAAGACCGAAAGAGCTTACGTCCCTACCGCTTCATCGCTAATTTAAGTGTATTTCTAAGAAACCGTTTCAAGTATTTTAAAAAGTGGCTATTGGTTTTTTATTTCCAAGTCAATTGTAACCTATTCCAAATCAATTGTCATATTTTCCCTTCTACTTCAAATATAACCTTTTCCATTTCAATTGTAACCATTTCCAATTAAAAAGTAATTTTTTCCATTTCAATTGTATTCTTTCCATTTCAATTGTAACACAACCGGACATGAATTACCCAACATTCTATTTTATATATTTTATTATTGAAAAATAATTATTTTAATTAAAATAATGACTTTTTTCGTCTATTAATTAATTGATATTAAGTACTGGTTTCAAGATGATGCAATTCAAAATAAAAAAATGTTGTTTATTTATTTTAAAATATTTATTATTGTTTATTTTTTTGAAGGAGGGGAGGTTTGGAATACATCGATTTGGTGATCGTTCATTAGGTTTTCCAAGTTTCGAAATTAATACAGACATTTTTTTCGACTAGGAGTATTTCTAATTAATTATTAGTTTGCGAAATTCTTCGTTATAGGTATCATTTAGTTAGTACTTTTTATTAATGTATTTTTTTATCAATAATCGAAAGATTTTATATTGTAATCCATTAATTAATAATATTTTAAATTTTGAAATTAAACAAACCAAAATGTTTCTGAAATAGATTGCAAATAGATTTTTTTTTCTACACTACACCACTTCCAGCGGTCACCATTGGCTGCTGTTTACAATTAAAAATTCGTAATGTAACTAAATATTACAACATAAAATAAATTTACAGAACATTATGCACTGTGAGGAATTCATAGTCAAGCTCAAATTAATTAAACTTAAACAGTAAGTCTGATTTTTGAAAGTATCAATAATTTGTTATTTTGTTTGTACTTATTTAGGTCCAAGATCATCACTAAGACTCATAACATTTAACATTACAAATAGACCAAGCTTTGGTTTTTTGAAAACATCTATTTTTACTTTCTTGTACGCAAGTATTGTAGTCGCAACGAAGTATTGTAATCGCGAAAATTTTCGGTTTTCATATCCATATCCATTTTGACCATCTCTGAATCCATTTTGACTAGTTTCGTCGTGTTGTCTGAACGTACGTTCGTTCGTACGTATCTCGCATAACTCAAAAACGGTTAGCCGTAGAAAGTTAAAGTTTTGTATTTAGGATTACTGTATAATCTAGTTGTAACCTTTTTGGTTACTGCATGATTACCGGAATTGGGAACTTTACTTGAAGGTTATTACTGATTTCCATAAAAAAATATATTAAAATATAATGCAAAACTTCTCAAATGTGGTTTATAACACTTAAATTCTAATATAATTAACATAATAAATTTTGGTTAAAATTAGCTAACCGGAAGTGGTACTTTATTCGAAGATCATATTAGACTTTCATCAAAAATTATATTAGGGTATAATGTAAAACATCTCAAATTTGGTAAATTAGACTGTTATATCAATATAAGTAATATAATATATTTTGATTGAAATTGAAGATCCGAAAGGGGTACTTTACTTGAAGGTCATAAGAAACTTACATCAAAGGGTAAATCGACATTTATTACAGAAATCATATGGTTCGGTGATAAAGGTTATAAACGCGATTTTTTTCCATTCTAATTAAACAATTTTATTAGGTACTTGTTTTAAGTGTACTTGTTAAATTGACTGTAAAATATTTATTTTCCTCTTCATTTGTGATCTGAACAAGTCTGCAGTAGGAGAATAAGATTATAAGTTAAACGGTTTCTTTCCCTTAAAATATCGAAATCGTCGATTTCCAACGATTTATCTTATATTGACAGTTCTAATGTTGTCACGGAACACGAATAAATCCCTTGGGAACTTGTTACCTACTGAAAGAAAAGGACATAAAGGAACTTGCATTAAATACTAATTTGTAATTTAATGTCCCTTTTATGTATCTTAAAATGCGCTTTAGTCCTAATCACACGTCGTGAGAAGGCTATGGTTGTAGCCTACCCGTGTACCTAATCACACTCTGGTCGCGTACCTGTGGTTGCATACATTAAAGATCCTATAAGGGATCTACATCTATGCTCTAATGTCATATATACCACATAATTTTTATCAATTTTAAATTTAGAAACCATTGGTGTATCAACTGGTTTGCATTCATACATATTATATTATATTAAAGCACCTCTCAAATAGTCTTCTTGATCAATAAGTAGCTTATCACCTTCTCAACTAATGCTAATACCAAGATATCTCAAATTGTTATTTCCTAAACTCTTTATTCTGAAATTTGAACGTAAAAATGATTTTAATGACGATTTTCATAATTAACAAATCCTCCACATACAAAAGTACTTACTACCATTACTTAATAAACAGTAATCACTTTCACTTCTCAAAAATTCTCCCTTTTCTATCACTTCAGTAAACCGTTCGTACCAGTAATTCGGTGATTTTTTTCAATCCACATAACGATCTTTTTAGTTTTAAAATATAACCTTCTGGAACTAAAGTTCCACTAGACTAAATAAACATCTCCGTCTATTCTAACCTATAAAAATGTACCCTTAACATCCATTGTAACCGCAACTGACAAGATCCTTAGAGTCTGCATTTTTAAGATAGCCGAATAAATATCTTCAAATTTATGCTTCTGCTGGAATCCTTTTATTACTAACTTTGCCTTATGCACTGTTGTCTTATCTGGTAAATTTTTGATCGCAAAAACCCACTCGGTGTCTGTTGGTTTGAAGGCTTCCGAACTACCTTCCAGGTCTGACTCTCTTCCATCACAGATAGTTCCTCTTTAACAGCATTCATACACGCCTCTAGGTCGTCTCTCCGTCTTAGCTCCTCATTAGGTTATTGGTAGTTCAGTCCTTTCAATAAGTAGAGAGAACTGTTTTTTTCTAACTCATAATCTTCTAGCCAAGCTGGCTTCGTCCTCATTCTTTTACTTCTTTCCGATTCTTCTTGACAATTATCTTCCGTCATTTGTTCTTCTTATATTTCATTTTCAATGCTCAGAGGCTGATTTTCAGTCGGTGTTTCTTTTGAAATCACTGTTGATGGCACTTTTGCCATGTTTCACGTTCAGATACATTTTCATCAAATATAATATTGCGTCCTAAAACTACTTTCCTAGTTTTCGGATATCATAATCTCCATCCAGGAGCATATCCTAGCATTATTGATTTCTCACTCTTGGGTTCTAACTTCTTCCTACACTCTTTCGGAACATATTTGTATGCTACACTACCAAATACCCTGAGGTTACACAAATTAGGTTTCTTCCCTTCCCACATTTCACTTGGCGTTGCTTTGTTCGATCTCCGCCCATGGATGGTTCCGCTCCGTCCTTGGTTTCTTCATCCACTTCGTCCTCTGGTCATAGAAAAACTTCTTGCTCCCTCTCATTGGGAAATACTTTTTCCTCTCTCCGCCTGGAATCCTCTCTGTCGGTCGGAACCTTTCCTTTGTCAATTTTTTTTCTCTAGTCGTGAATTTCTACATTGGGAGCTTTTATGACCAGGTCTACTGCAGTTCCAATTTAAAAAAAAAAACAGTCAGCGGAGTCTCTTTCATTTTGAAATTTCTTCTTCTTCTCCTCCTCATCTAAGAGATTATTTTTAACTTGGTAGAGCAGTGATTATTCCATCATATGTTCTTGGCATAGACATCATTAGGAAATTTATTTTGTCATAATATGTTCAGCCGATGGTCCATGTCCGGTATACCTGGTTTCATTTAAAAGTATCCTTAGAAACAACCTGCTTCTAACACTTACTTTTAAAATTGTCCTCTAAATTTTTGAACATTCCATAGGCCGTATTAAGAGGTTTAATATATTATGGATGTGAGTTACTCACTGCTGCAATAAGAATTGCCTAGACTTTCGATTCTGACGCTGCATTCTCATTTTTGTTTGAAAAACTAAAAACATGTTTTTTTGAGAGCATCTGTAACATTATTAAACATTGTTTAATAATTAAGAACTTGGATTACTACAAAAATAATATTAATTCAATATAATTTACCAGTGACACCCCTACTTTTTTCAAGCAGCTTCTCACTTACCTTCGCGATGATAAAAGGACTCTTTTACAGAACTTATCGGTTTAAGAAATTTCTCACTAAGTCTAGGGACCTAATCAGTGCTTTTTTTTTTTTTTTAGAATGCATTTATATAATAAACCATGTTCTTAAAACTGTTACAAATCCTGTGGATTGATTACGAACTACAGTTTATTAACCAATGAATAAATACCTCCTATGAAGGACGGCAATAGTGTGATATTTTTTATTTAATTGAATTAAATTCAAATTTTGCATTACTCTCGTGATTGACTTATATAACATAATAGTTGATGAGACCGTCCTGGTATCCTTAGCATGTTTGAAATAGTTCCTCCAGTCAAGCGCAGACTGCTTTTTCATACCATCCGGACATATCTTAGACTAGATTCCAAGGGTTGTCTGTTTTCTCCATATTACCGATCCTCTCACATAACAGAGAGATATTTCATTTCATATCAATTGTTTTTTTGGAAATATTCTACAGTCTGATCTACGAAATAGGCCGATTTAAAAATAATTAAAATCTTATTGTTTAGTCAGGACTCCCACTAATTTTTGTTTTCTTAAAAAACGTATATACTAGATTTTTATAATTTTAATTTTAATTTTCATGTGAGGTAAATACCCAGGCATTCATCTTTATCATTATTTATTTGTTTATTTTTCATAAAAGTCTTAAACGCTTATTTATGTTTAAACAGGTTCGACTCCAATGAGAAACGTTTTAGAGAATGTCAAATAATTATAGTTTAATGAATAAAATAATTATTATTGCACTACCAAATTATTTTCCTTATGTTTTAATACTTAAGATAAAAACCTTACAACTATCCACCCCTCATCAAGAACATATCAATGATATTGTTGATTGGGTTACTCACTGAATCATAGGCCTTACTCTCAGGAATGTCGACATACCTATATCTAAAGAAATCAGGTATTTAGGTTTTTATCTGAACCAGAGAATGCCTTAGAGAACCCACGTCGAATTAAAACGATAAGAACAAAAAAGGCAAAACAATTTTGTATCCCGGTTACTTTAAAGATGTTCAAAATTATTTTCAACATTCAAACATTTATCTGTATAGTTTTAGTATGGAGTAATTCATAATTATTCGTTGCAAATCGCAGAAAAGTTCGTCTCGTATTTATTATTAACGATGGATCTCCATGCCTAGGCATAAGCCATAAAATCTTAACAGAAAGAGATGCCGATTTTCGACATTACTCTCCCTCATACCGTATTACTCAATTTTTATCTTTTATGGGTGGATTTTTAGTTTTTTGTTTTTCGATATTTATAAAAATTAGGAGTAAACGGAAACTTTGAGCTCAGTTTTTGGGGAAACCAACACCTCTCCTATCCCCAAAACACTATTTTGATATTTGTAGTATTCTAACCAAGCTTAATACTTGAATATTTTGATAGATTATTATTATTTATTTTTTTCAACTTGGCAGTAGAGACATTTTGTTACTGAACTCATTTCTCTAACTTCATCTGAACCAGAGATATAAAATAAAATGTGTTTTCCGTATACGAACTTACTGATTTTTTTTTTCGACGCTAATTGGTGATAATCTCGGATACAACCCAATTTTTTAAGGCCTAGATTTAACTAAAAGAGTTTCATCAAAATCTAGGAGACATATGTAACGGATCCTCTCCATGCTCCGTGAGCTAAGATGCTCTAGATCTTCCGGAAACCTATAAGTTTAACACAACTTTTGAGGCAGTGGCCATATATCTTGATTTAATTGCGCTGAATTAAATCACCGCCTGAGATGATAAGGAACTTGCTTTCTGCAAATTAATTTACAGATCACTAATTTTGTTTTATGTTAAAATCCATTTTTATTGCTGAAAAATAATTAATAATATGTTTAATTTAAATGTTTTGATTTAACAAATTTTGGAAATAAATAATAATTTTTGTCTTTAAATTATAACCTTTCCTTATTTGTTTCGAAATAAAAGTTGAAGAAACACTTATGTATTGAAGAACATAATTGGTGTGCCATGGTTGGACTGCTCATCCTGATTAATTAATTTAGTAGTAGAGAGGATCACGTTAAGGTAAATGATTTGTTTAATTACCTTTAAGGCAATTAATTGGTTTTTTACTGCATTTTGATGGGCTGAAGAAATGAATAGTAGAATATCTCAGATCGAATTTTCGTTAAAGCTACGATAGACGTTCGTTCCAAAACGGAATACCCTAACAAAAAATTCTTCACTGCATCCAACACAGACCAAGCAACTAATGAAATAGGCATCAGAGGAAGAGTTTCTAAACTTCTGCATGACTTAAACTTAAACGCAACAATATTCTACCAATAGATGACGTACTATTTTATCTATGGAGCACAACCCATATAAATATTGGCACTACTCTGTCAAAATGAGACAACAATTTAGTAGATCTCGTTTTTGTGAAACATTTGTTTTTAGAGTTACAACAAAATTATACTAATTTTTCGACCCTATTTATGGATTCCTCTGAAACCAATGCTGAAGCTGGATGTATTATGATGGGTGAAACAGTCAGCATCAAATTCAACTTGCCAGAAATCAGCAGCGTATTTACAAGAGAACAATTTCCAATACACCAAGGTTTGCTTTAATAAAGTCAATGGAAGGAAAACACTTTCTCCTTGCAACAGACTCTTTGAGTTCAATGATAGCAATTGCTGAAACTTCAGCAAAAATGTATTTGTTTGGATAATAAATAACTGCTTCTGGGAAATGCAAGTCATTGGACAAAAAAGTTGTACTGGCATTGATACCATCGCATTGTGGTATTGCAAGCAACGTAACCGCAGACAAAGAAGTAAATAGGGCAAAAGACTAAAAGAGCAGAGACTGCAATTTGGAATTTTATAACAGCGGAAGACTGTAAGCGAAATTTTAAACAAGAAATAGCAAAAGTTGAAAAAAAAGTGGTTATATTCACCATACAAATTACAGAAAAGCAAGACATCCTGCCTTGGAAAACTTCCGTTAGAAAATGCAGAATGTAAGAAGTTATCCTAATAAGATTCAGGATTGGCCACACTGCCTTTACACATGGATACCTTATGAGGAGCCTTGAACCATCCTTCGGTGACAAATGAAATACAGCACTAAAGCACATTGTATCATCATGCAAATATACATCAGAACAAGACATAACATTCCTCCCAGAATAACAGAAGTGTAGAATAACAATGAAGAACAAGTTACTAGAACATTAAAAATTTTAGCTGATTTAAATATGTTGAACAACAAATAATTTTGTGAATTATGGCTCGCTAATGACCCGAAGGGGTAGAAATGTCTCTAGAAAGATGCGTTGGTTTATTTTTTTTTAATATATGTTATAAAGGTCTTACTTTTCACCTTTTCGGACATATGAGGTATCATAGCTTAAGGAACGGTATGCTAAATTTAACTATGAAGCAGTATGACTGTAATGAACTTAACTATCATTTTATATTAATACAAAAAAAATCAAATTACCAATCTATTTATCTAAGTTATGTTGCTTGTTTTAAAAAGGTATTTATTAGAAATCCGAAATACTTTACTTTTGCTGAAAAATACTAAATAAATCATAACCCGTAACTGTTCTACAATGGTCCAGTAGCTGTAGACTATTTTAGTGCCTGGACTTATAAAGTTGCTGCGTCTGTAGATGGAATGTTTGCTGAACCAGATGGCATGTAATACCTTAGCAATCTCCAGCCAGCGGTTGTAAGGCTGAAAAACTATAACACAACTCACATAACGGAATTCTTGGAGATAGTGAGGATGAAGTTGCGTAGGGCACAATCCTTGCTTGTTCCACAGGATTATCTAATTCGTCATTCGCCGAAGCTCTCTCATAAATTTATTATCTTAGTCTAAAATTTAAAATTGCAACAGTGAATTTTTTTCGTATTAAATTGGTTTGGGCATTAACAAGATTTTTTGCTTAATGTTTAATCTTCTGTTTTCAATATTTATTCACCAACATCATTAGACATTAATTAATTAAAAAGGAATGTTGATTTTTATATAAGTGTAAATATCAAAATATTTTATTGTTATTTATAAAGGCTTAACATCCTGATGTGCACGCGCCCCGAATTCCGACGGCTGGTGCACTGTGCAGATAATTTTTAGCCGCCTCCTCCTTGCTCCTTTTTCAGTTCCCCCACACATTCATCTAGATACAAAGATTTTTAAAGACACTGGCTGTTTGTCTTTTTTCTTATTCAATAAATTGTTAATGCAGTTTGATACAGCTGTTATAACTTGTTCAACGATTTTTAAATCTATTTCTAAAGTATTTGATTTTAGGCCTAATATTTTTAAACGCAATAAAATAGTTAATATAACCTAATGTTTCTCTTTGACTCTGTTAATGGCAGTACTCTTTACTAATAAATTTCACAGTTTTACAAAAAATAGAAACAAAATAAAAATAAACAAATTTCCAAACAAACTATTTTGTTTTATGCAAAGGTTTTCAAAAACAAAGACATAAAATAGAAGTTATTTATTTCAAACAGCATTTGGAAATCTTTACATGCAGCAACAATTCTTTACCTTACAAATGAAGATTTTTTTTCCTTGGTTTTTTCTTAGCAAGCTCATTTACAATGTCTGAAAAGTTAGTTTTCATAGTCATGGTACATCTTTTTCAGTGCACATTAAAACTAAAGAAATTATCGTTTAGAAGAGCTGCGCTCTTAGCATTTTTGACTCCGCTTAAGACTGAAAAATCTTTTTCTGAAGTACGGCTTGTTGCTAGAGATTTATAGAAGGCCAAGATTTATTCTCAGAGTTCATTTCGAAATATATGTTAACTTTTCTCCACCGCAAGATTAATTCGTGAATGCTGAAGCAATGAACATTAATTCTGCAATTTTGTTTCATGTCACTTAAAAACTTGGTGAAAGTTTTATGAAATAATACCGATGCTAAGTTCTTCAGAAGGATAAACTATTACGTACGTGTATATCAGGCTATCAGCTTTTACAGTCGGACTTTCAAGAAACATAATAATGAACTTAAACGACAGATCTAAAGTAATAAAAGGTCAATTTACTACAAATAGGTAAGAATTCATTCAACTGAAGATGGTAAGCTTACGGATATACAGTAAGGAACTTGTAAAACATCGCGACGTAACAGAGATCCTCCTAAATGTGTAGCATTTCTGCGACGTATTTTATGAAGGAAAGCTCTCTCTTCGTAAATTACCTTTCTTCTGTTTTTACACCACAGAGGGACATCAATAATACTGAATGCAAGAGAAATGTGCTCAAAACTTATAAATTCTTCTACTCCTGATATTATTTTTCTCACTCGGACGCAAGTTGTTGAATAAATCAGACTGTTATCCAAAATAAATGTCCCAGGTAACATCCTGATTATGTGCTAAAGTCCTCCAGAAAATGCCAAGGAAATCTATTGTGTACTTAAGATCTATTTAGAATACAATACTTAAAGCTACACAAATCCCTTTACACCAATCATTTTTCTTGTTATAATTTATTATTATCGGCTTCTTTCTTCTTACAGTACTTTTTAAAGTTATATTGGCAATTCTTCTTTAATTCTAGACCTGATGTCCACCAGCAGATAAGCCGTTAAGAAGATAAGCGGTTCCTCCTAAAACTTATTTAATACGAAGAATATTTTAGAAGGACTAATAATTAAACGGACGAATAATCTTGTGATTAATATATTTGTATTTTAGAACTTTTATATTTTATTTAAATAAAAAATGTTTAATAAACGTTTTTCCAATTTATTTATTAACTTTTGTACGTTAAACTAGAAGAATTTTTGTCGTTAAAATTCATTTATTGCAATGAAGTCTAAAAAAATATGTTTTGTGGCAGAAAACAACAAATTTTGATCTACATTCCCCTCCCCACAGTCTTCTAAGTAGTTCTGGATTGGTTTTACCTCTGCCGTCATAAGCTAAAAGGTCCCAACTCGAAATCATTTTTTAAAGTAAATTTTTATATTGTTTCCGAATTGTTCTAAAAATTAAACCTTTTTATGACATTAGAAAGCCCCAAAATCAATGATTAGGATCTCAAATGTCATAAAAAGGTATAGGTTTTAAAGCAATTCGGATGCAATTCAATGATGTATTTTAAAAAATTATGTGGAGTTAGAGACTTTTTTTTCTCAAGGCATTCCTGATAAGAGGACTTGATCACTGCAATTCTGTCTTGAGCAACGTACTCTTTGCGCCTTCAACAGTTCAAGTATAGTTTACGCATTGCATTTCTGTATTGCACTACTGCTAAATATTGGTAACGGTGTATTTTATCTTCCAGCTAGTAAATTATTTCATAAAAACACTGCGAATTATTACAAAAAGATTTATTATTCTCAAATTATGTATAAAAAAAATGTATTATTTTTTTTATATACATAATGCGTGATGGTCAATGGACAAAACCTTTAATCTGCCGTAATTTTGAAACGGAACGACGGACGCTAATGTCGAGTACCAAGTTGTGTATTAAGTTATTTATTTATGTATTTAATAACTGTTACAACGCAAGTAACATGTATTTTGTCCGGCTTCTCAGCCTCTTCCCTTTATTCTTCTATTTTAAAGAAATATAGAGATTATAAATAAATACAATATAAATAAAATATAAATACAATAAATGTATATGGAAGACTAAGGTTTCGAAATAATTTATAAATAAATAAAATTGTTTATGTCTTCACTCAAAACTTTCTACAAATTTATCCTTGGACAAGCTTAGATCGTTTTTCTCCTTTCTATTTGTGAAATTCTTTTGGGACGAAGTCCACCAGGCATCCTCATCATTAGGATCAAACAACTTGTTTGTGCACATTTGTACCTGTATGAATTGAAATATATACATTGTTGAATACGTTAGTGCATCCGATGCCCTACCATTCCACAAGAAAAATGACTTAATTTGCGAATAACTCATACAATTTTTGTGTGTCCATGGATATATATGCTCAGAATGACAAAAACTAGCTTCCTTTAAGGTTTCTGAGTATTTGATTGAATCGACTTTTATTATAAAATACTGCGGGATCCTTTATGAGCAATATCGTTTCATTTGTTTTTCGCTGTGTACGTGAGAAATTTTTGTAGTAATACAAATATTTTTATAACTTGTTATCACAACAGTAGCTTATATAGCTCTTTTATTTATAAATTTACAATTAAAAGTACCGTGAATTTATACTTCCTTCTGTGTGTTTGAAACTTGACTTAAACTTTATACATCTGTATTGATTATTACAGGACAATTTTGTCTTTATAAATTATTTTTTATTTAACTGCATGCGTGCAATTTTTTTTTTATTAGCCTCACCTATATTTTAGTATCTTAGTTTTCAAGATTTATTTTAGAAATAAATTGCTCGTAGAAAAACGAAATTGTAAGCTTTTTTAGATTAAGTTTAATTGAATGTATTTTATTAAAGGAGTAAATTGATTTTATGGGCTCAGTTCAATTAATCATGTGAACGCAATACATATAGCAATATATGGGAGTATTATCCGACTCAAAAAAGTTCCTAATACCAAATTAAGTCTACGAACAAATAAAAACATCCTCCTCATAATTGAAACCACGAGGTGAAAATGGCTAGACTAATAATGAGGATGCCTGGTGGACTTCGTCCCAAAAGAATTTCACGAATAGAAAGAAGGAAAACGATCTAAGCTTGCCCAAGGATCAATTTGTAGAAAGTTTTGAGTGAAGACATAAACAATTTTATTTATTTATAAATTATTTCGAATCCTTAGTCTTCCATATACATTTATTGTATTTATTATTTTATTTATAATCCCTATATTTCTTTAAAATAGAAGCATAAAGGGAAGAGCCTGAGAAGCCGGACAAAATATATGTTACTTGCGTTGCAACAGTTATTAAATACATAAATAAATAACTTAATACACAACTTGGTACTCGACATTAGCGTCCGTCGCACATTGCGGTAGCCTGTGGACAAAAGTCGAAAATGCGAATATTTTATCCAACTTGTTTTGCTTTAGTAATACTTTCATAGTGACCTCTGTGGTATGAAATAGGAACTTTTAATCCAATATTATAAAAACGAAAGATAGAAATCATGTTTGAACAAGTGGCAGATCGTATATCTATCTCAACGAAACAATTTCAATTTAGTTGATCCTTCTTTCATGCTAAGGGCACATCAACTTCAAATGAATTTTTAGACTGGAAGGCATCGAGGAAGATAAGTAATAACCATTTTTTTTTTGTTAATACTTTTGAATAACATTTTTTGGTTGATATCTTTAAATAACATTTAAAAAAAACTTCAAGTAAACATTTTCCAATTTCCAATTTTCCAATTTCGATCCTTTCGATTATACATCATAAATATACTAATATTTCCTGCTTTAATCTGCTTTGAATGATTCTGTGTTTGTTTGTTTCAGAAAACTATGATTGGTATTATATGCCGTCTAGTGTACATAAAGTTTTATTTCATTTTATGGCTTCCCATAAAGTCATCACAAAAAATAGATTGAATCACACGTGAAAGAACAGTAGTGCCAGTTCCAATGCTGATTTTTTAAATCAACTTTTAATATCTTCGGACCCTCCTGCAAGCAGGAAAGCGAGCAACTCAAATTCGAAGATTTATTTAGAGGACATTAAAAAATATCTTTTGGACGATGACGACTCTTCTCTGAATTCACTCCAATTTGAACTGGAGAACTTATCCCCATCTACTTATACTTGAAGAAAGTACTTCAATGAGCAACGACTCTTTATAATTTTTCTGATGTAATTTAATCAATTCATATATTGTAAAAAAATTGTTTGTGATATTAATTATTAGTTTGTTAACTCTAAAAAAACTTAATTTTTTTTCAAAGATCCTTAATAGATGGGATTTTAGTTATCAGCTCGAAGTTTTCTTTAAAAACCCGTCAAGAATGACTTTTGTCCACTTCGACCGTAAGAGCGCCGCACTGTGCGTCGTTCCGTTTCAAAATTACGGCAGATTAAAGGTTTTGTCCATTGACCATCACGCTGTTTCATGAAAATAAAGGAAACATAAAGTTGTTTGGAATTATTATACCAAAGCTATTAAAAAAAAAAAAATAATACATTTTTTTTTATACATAATTTGAGAATAATAAATCTTTTTGTAATAATTCGCAGTGTTTTTATGAAATAATTTACTAGCTGGAAGATAAAATACACCGTTACCAATATTTAGCAGTAGTGCAATACAGAAATGCAATGCGTAAACTATACTTGAACTGTTGAAGGCGCAAAGAGTACGTTGCTCAAGACAGAATTGCAGTTATCAAGTCCTCTTATCAGGAATGCCTTGAGAAAAAAAAGTCTCTGAACTCCACATAATTTTTTAAAATACATCATTGAATTGCATCCGAATTGCTTTAAAACCTATACCTTTTTATGACATTTGAGATTCTAATCATTGATTTTGGGGCTTTCTAATGTAATAAAAAGGTTTAATTTTTAGAACAATACGGAAACAATACAAAAATTTACTTTAAAAAATGATTTCGAGTTGGGACCTTTTAGCTTATGACGGCAGAGGTATGGTTATATTGTAAAAACCAATCCAGAACTACTTAGAAGATTGTGGGGAGGGGAATGAAGATGTAGATCAAAATTTGTTGTTTTCTGCCACAAAACATATTTTTTTAGACTTCATTGCAATAAATGAATTTTAACGACAAAAATTCGTCTAGTTTAACGTACAAAAGTTAATAAATAAATTGGAAAAACGTTTATTAAACATTTTTTATTTAAATAAAATATAAAAGTTCTAAAATACAAATATATTAATCACAAGATTATTCGTCTGTTTAATTATTAGTCCTTTTAAAATATTCTTCGTATTAAATAATTTTTAGGAGGAACGGCTTATCTTCTTTAATTTTTTCTTTAAAGGCCACATAAGAAAGGATGGAATTTGCTTAAATACTCAAAAGTTCCTTCACCACTGAATCCGAAACATTTCTCGCTCTGCAGTCCAAGTTGCTCTCATAAAGAAAAAATCGTGTAATGAACGTATAAATACATAGCGAACTCCGCAATCTTAAAAATATTAGGAAATCTGAATAGCTCTGTCCGGGTAAGATAGGTAAAAGTGCCACCAGAGCGATAAATTACTCATATGCACACTCTTACAAGAAGTTGCTATTACCAAAATTTCAGATGTGCCCTCTTGCGCCTCATAATTAGTCCAAATATATAGAAGAGCTGTAATTTTTTCACCATTTTTTTTTTTTAAGTCGTATAGATCGGAAATTTTTTTCAATTTTATCATACGCAATGGACCTCATGAACTATCCACAGGAATTTTTGGGTCACGTGCGACATTTAGAACATTGCATTCCATTGCTGTTTTATTTTGGTTCTATTGCATTCTATTGAGTTAATAATAATATAGATTATTATTAATTAAAAAAATTGTATTAAAAAACGGAACTAAACGAACATAAATCTATAGGTTATTCAGCTGGACAACCAGTCATAGGGTATTTTTAACTAAGCCATATTGGTACCATCAAATTTTTCAGATTTTTCGCAGTGGTGCGACAGATTGAAATTTTTTTAAAGACATAGTGTATTTCTTGGATTTTAGACAATTTATATAGTATTATTTTTCTTAAACCTTTAATTATTTTAAAAACATTTTTTTTAATTGTGATTCAATTTACATTAAACTGGATATATTTCATTGACATATCGAACCCTAAAAATAAATAGTTATAACTAACATAATGGATGATGGGGAGATATCGTTGGCCAGAGATGTAATAAGGTATAGGATGGTTGTGGGTACGTTCAAGACAGAAAACAGCGTAAAACTTCTTTTAATGTGTGCCGACGTTTCAGCCTAAGTCGTAGAACTAAGGAATTCAAGATATAACTATAAAATAAACAAAGAATAAATATAGATATATTAGGAAATATTTTTTTGTTGCAGCACTTGATATGAAAATTACATAACTTCGCATGAATTCATATTAATAATTATATTTTGTATAATTGCAACAAATTATATATTATAAAAAATATATATTAAAATCTATTAAAGTTATATATTATAAAAAAACCTGTTGGGTGTTGGGAGAACTATATTTTTTTTCGACGTACAGATAAAATCGGAAGTTGCTACAAAGAGAACCTAGATAATAGATGATCCCATAACGGAAAACCTGAAACGGTTACGGTTTTCCTGGTGCCAATATCAGTTTATATTAGCACCTTGAAAACCAATAATTACTCTTATACCGAAGAAACCTCGTACAATAACAGTAATCCGAAATGCACATTTGCAATAAAAAATACGACGGAAAATTCGGAATAAGCAGTCTTTAAAGACTAATGAACGATCTCTATATCGAAGAAAATTTCAAAAACAACAGTACATCGAGGTGGGGATGGACATTGAAAAATCGAATAGTAAATTCGGATTTAGTGTCTTTGAAAACTGAATAAGCGGTAACTATACCGAAACAAATTCCACTGTTATGGTAATATGAAATATGTTCGATCATAAATCCTATTCAAAAAACGCAAACCTTTGAATACCTTGAATAAATGGTTCCTATGGAAATCGAATCGGTAAGATAGACAATACAGATTTAAGCATGATTATATTTTCGATACTAAATTCAAAATTTGCTACTTCAAAAACCTAATGAACGATCACTAAATCGATGAAATCTACAAGCCCTCCTCCTCTTCCTTCAAAAAATAATATTCAATAATTATGATAATAAAAAATTAAAAATAAATAAACAATTTTATGTTGAAAAAACTTTCATAATTGAAATTAGCACTTATCTAAGAAATTAAAAAAATATAGGAAGAATATCGTCCGTCACAATGTGAAACCATGTGACGTAACCACCTATTTTATTAATATATTTTGCTTAAATTTTACGCATAGCAATCAATTGTTAATTTTTTCTATTCGATAGATTATTTGCGTTAACTTACTATTAAAAAACAAAATATATCTCAATACGATGAAAATTTGATTTTTTAAAGGGTTTTTTGTCCCTGCTGAAGTTGGGATTTGTCAGTTACATAGTTTTACATTGTGACCGACAGTATGCCGAAATTATTAAGATTATAATGAATTGAAAAAAGTTGAATTTGAAATGGAAAGGATTACATCTGAATTGGAAAGGGTTCAATTGAAATGAAAATGGCTACCAGGGTCGCTCTGGTAAAATAAATAGTGATTGCGGGATCCGGGGCAAATCTAAAATTGAGGAGCCCTTTCTAAAAATAAACTAATTATTAGTAAAAAAAAAGAACAACTAATAACTAAAACAATTAACATTAACTTTTCAAAAAGTTATGTAAAAAAAACTGCGAAAATTATGAAACAATAAGTGTAAGATAAATATTTCCTTAAGATTGTATGTTTATTTTCATTAATTCTATCTATTTTTCTAATGAACCTTTCGCACTATTTTATTATTTTACTATTAATATTATTTTTGCGTAATTTTATTTCTGTAAAACATTTTTTTTAAACATACGAACGTTTTTTTTTTCTGATTACCACAAATAATTTTTATTTTTAGCACGATCTCTACTCGTACTGATTGTTAATGCTCTAAATTCTATTATATACAAAAAATAAAACTTCAAATATAATTTAATAGAAAAATAGATATTAAAAAATAATATAATAATTGGAAAATTCGAAAAACTTCCTGGTATCAATTTAGTTCAAATCCAAAGTTTTAAAGTTATTATCACTTCCACAGTTCCATCACTTCCACAGCCCTCCACGGGCCGGAACTAGGATTCTTGCCAGGGGAGAGGATAATTTTAATTTCCCCCCCTTTTCTCCTCTCTCTCAGTAAACGTCAACTTCAGTATTTTAGATAACATTATTTCTAAATAAATATCATCTCATATTAGCTCATTTTATTAACTGAATTATGGTTAAAACAATACAAATCCGTGAGCAGCAGAAATCCGTCACTAAAGAGAGGATAATTTTAATTTCTCCCCCCTTTTCTCCTCTCTCCCAGTAAACGTCAACTACAGTATTTTAGATAATATTATTTCTAAATAAATATCATCTCATATTAGCTCATTTTATTAACTGAATTATGGTTAAAACAATAAAAATCCGTGAACAGCAAAAATCCGTCACTAAAGTCGTATTTTCACTAAAATAAAAATATTATAAAAACGAGGGAGTGAGAAAAAAGTTGAGACCCACAAAAGACAGTTCCCTGACATGCCAACATTTTTTATTACATTTTTTAAACCCATATTTTTATTATATTGTTCTGCCTCTCCATTGACATTCAATACAGAGAACCCTGGAGTTAGCTGGAGTTGAAATAGCCATATCTTTAGTAATACTATTCAGATTTCGATGAAACTTCTTTTGTTTTATAGCTAATTTAATTTACATTCAAATTCAAAGGGGGTTGAGCCCCTCAACTCAATTTGGAGGGGTTTTAAAGGTGCTCAAATATTTAAAAAAATCGAAAAACCTGGAGGGGGATGGTGGACACACCAAGTGGAGATTTATAAGTTATTTATTTATATATTTTAGATTTATATATTTATTTATAGATAAACCCAAAACATATTTCCCTAACACCAACTCAATTCACATACAAATTTTCAGCATTATAAACTAATATGGTGAAGCTTTAGAGATGCACAAAACTTCAAAAACGCCGAAATTTCAGGTAAATATACCGAAATTTACCCATTCTATGGTGATATCGTTCTGCCTGGAAGAAAGTCTTACAAACCGAATTTCAGCTCATTTGACTCAAAGGGGGCCTCTGGAGGTGCTCAAATGGAGCGGGGAAAAACAATATATTTATCAGACTTCTCCAAACCTTCCTTAATCGTGCTGTAGGGGGTATGAAACGGATAGAAAACGCGGTCTCGCCGCTCACCGCCGCTCACCGCCGATCTACGACCCACTGCAATATTCTATTTTTTTCGGAGAAAATACGACTAAAAACAGGAACAAACATTTCTTAACTAAATGAAGGTTGAAAGATGAATACAATTCAAAGAAGTAATAATAAAGAGTTGCAGCGGTTAAGGACTTCTTATAATCTATTTTTTTTTTTTATGACACCATGCTAGCTCCTTTTTTTGTTTTAGGACATTCCGTACTCACCGGCATTACTTGTAAAACCCCGACCTTTAAGCTGCTTACCTATAAAATATCCAATCCACCATTCTTTCAGTGTTAGTACAATGCGAAAAGGAACCAATACAAACTTTTCTGTTTGATATAATCCATTTAAACCTTGGTGAGTACCAACATGTATTTGATTTCTTGTCTTAATTAAATTCATAAATGATTTATATTTAATCCAATTTAATATGTATAATAATACCAAACTATATTTTGAATTGCTTATTTTTGAATTTTTTGTGTGTTTTTAGAACTGAAGATGAATATATAACATTCGAAACTAGGTTTTAATAAAACAAATTTATAGAAGTTGCAAATAATTTATCAATCTCTTATTAGATTGATCCTTCTATATCATCATGTGAATGTCAACTAATTACAGGAGATTTAAAAATGCTTAATTATTATTATTGTTCATTTCTTTAACCAATATTTTTAAGGCTTATTAAAAAGGATTAGAAATACCTAATATTAGAATTTTTATACATTTTGTCAGAATGTTTAACTAGCAGTTCCTCCATTTGTCCAAATTTGGATACTAGTAAAATTGGTCCCCTTAAATTGAGAATATTTCATGAAAATGACATTATAACATATTAATATCATAGACAATGTAAGAAAAATTAAGAAAAGACTCTTTATTCTTAATAATAAGCAAATAGTTTTTAAATTTCTAATAGCATTATCAGAAATTTACGAATAGGTACTTGCAAATTTTTTGATTTTTGCTATTCTAATATTGTATTATATTTTCTGCTTGGTGCTACAAAATACTTCATAATTCCCCAGCATTGTTCACTAGAAGGAAATACCGATATAAAACATTTAGACACGAGCTATTGCAAAATAGAATAAGGTATAAGAAATCGTATTTTTGTGGAATTTCATTTTCGTTTTGGAAAGCATATTAACACGTTGACTTTGACCAGCGTCAAACACAGGGCGTGAATCTCAGCGTCGTATCAGCATACGACGCTGAGATTCACGCCCTGTGTGCCGGGGCCGTAACAAGTAATTTCAACTTTAGAGTCTCTGAGGAGAATTGCTTTAAGATGGCAACAGAGCCAGAAACGTCGATGCAATAATTTCAAGAATTATAAATAATTTTTTTTTTTTTTTAATAGGGTGTTTTGAATTTGTTTTCCTAAGTATAATTAATACCTTACTGAATTAAAAAAATATATAAAATATAATATAACAATATTAATTGACATTAAGATACAAATAAATTAATATTCATATTAATTAGAATTTACACATAAATACAAAAAAAATATAGAAATAAGAAGGCACGCGGCACTCGTTTATACATAATCAGATGACTGTCAAGATGACTCCTATCTCCAACCAAAGAGATAAGTGATAAGAAAAACGCTAAAAATTATTACATAGTGGTTTATTATTAATTACTATTAAATTAAATATTAGTAATTTTGTTTCAGAATAATTATACAGAGACAAATAAAAATTGGCTGATGTTAAGCTCCGAGGATCATCTGGGGTTATACGTATTTTTAATCATAAATCCTCGAAATATGTGGTGTTTACAGTTTTTTTCATGGTCCATTACAAAGGTTCATTATTAAAAAAAATAAAATGGGCTCAGACTCATTGGGTTAGCTAGGTCAAATCATATGTTTTTTTGCGTCTTCTATAATATTATTTAATATGGATTGAGCCGGAATCTAAATGAACAAAATATTGTTGCTGATAAATTTCATTATTGTTTCTGTAATGAGTTATCTGTTAATGATGATATAAAGAAGCGTTGGTGCGGATTTCATTTTATAATTTTTTTTTTTGCCCACCGACAAGACCGAATCAAGTAAATATTTTATGAATTGTTATTGTTATAAATAAATAATAGACGGTCTACACACCTTCTTCCCTGGACCCCTATCAAAATCCACTTTCGCTAGGTCAGCTTTAATGCAATCCTCCCACCTATACCTTGGTCTTGATTACCCGTCGACCTAGAGCCAATTAACTTTTTAGAATGCGTTCGTTACCAAGCCCTCAACTTTATATGCCCATTTCAACCGTCGCGATGCTATTGCTTCGATTATATTAATCGGGCGCAAACTCCTCATTTAGGTGTTTTGTAGTTTCCTAAATTACCCAGTGAATCCATCCTTCATAGGGTCAAATATTCTATGAAATACTTCGAATGGTTTCCGTTACGAAGTGAAGATGACGTGATGCTAATTAATATGCGAGCTACCAGATGGTTGTTCAATACAAACTAAAAGGAATAAAGAAAAAAAAAGGAATAAATTAGTAAGGCGGAAATTTGCCATTCCGGCTTAGGAAAAAAATCAACTAAGACCGCAATCAAGACATGTTTTTATTTACAGTTACTTAATTGCAAAAAAGTTAGTTTTTTTCAGGATATGTTAAATAATTTCTAGAAACCCCAATGCGAAGTCACTTTTCCATGAGTGTCAATGCAACTGGGACAAATATCTACAAAACTCGTTCAATTATTTAATATTGTTTTTTTTCAGAGTTTTTACAGCTTAAGGAAGTCGACTGTTACTTAATGTCTATTTTTTAATTAACTGCTTTCGTAAGTGTAACACAATTGAAAAAGAGGAAATTTAAATAATGAAAGTTTTTAGAGAAAAAATGAGTCAACGGATTTCTTTAAAATTTATTTTCTCAATTACTATTCAATTTTATTATTTATCTTCCTTTCAGCTCTTGATCAGAATTGTTTAGTTTCCCTTAAATATTGCAACAACAAAAAAATCTGGTGCTCGCATCGCACAACTTTCATTTATCTTATAAATTTATATATATATATATATATATATATATATATATATATATATATATATATATATATATATATATATATATATATATATATGAGGTATAAATTATTATTTACATCAAATCATTAAAGTTTATGCATTTTTCGTCATTATCCACTACCTTCTGAAATTTTATGTTACAAACATTAATTTTTTTAAAATTAGCTTTCCAACGGTACACTATACATATATATTACTACTCTTATTTCCGAAAATTTTAATCTGGGAACAGATTTTTCCTTTTTTTCTCCTTTAGTTAAATATCAAATTCCTTCATAGTTTATATTTATCCACTTATGATTACTACTAATAATGAAAGAAGGTTAATTATTTAAATTAAACAAAATTAAAGGTACATTAGAGGAAGCCATTTTGATAATTCGGCAATTAAGCTCTGGTTGTTTCAATGAGAATAAGACCTAGCTGATATTAAAGACTATTTAATTGTTCATTGGTATAACGAGTTTCATCGAAATCGTTGGAGCCGTTGTCGAGAAAATTGTAAGAAAGTGTAAAATCGATGATATAAAGTGCCACTTCCGGCAAGTCGATTTTAGCGCAAAAGTTGCTGTAACATCTCAAGCATTTACCTACCTTAAATACGTAATTTTGGTTTCGTGTAAATCGATGATATTAAGTGGCACTTCCGGTAAGGCCAATACGCTATATCTTAGCTAATGCTGGTCCAATTTCGATAATTTTTTTTTTAGATAATTTAATTACCTTTCATATGTTTATCTAAATCATTTACCATAAAATGAATATTTTTTGAGTTATACGAAAATAAAATTTTGCTTTTGTCAACTTTTCCCTGCATTTTCTCAGTGATAAAAAGTTCGAGGGCTTTGAGGAAAATACTGTAGGCCTGTTTCATCAAAATGAATCCCGATTGGGTTATGTAGACTTTGAGTTGATGCCATATTTTACTGGTGTGTGTGTTTTTCTTTTTTTTTTTGTGTGTTTTTCAATTTTTCTTCCTTCGTATTTGCCATTTATAGTGTTCTATGTTTCTGTTGTTAATTACTACAGTTGATCATGTTTATTGTTGTTATAATTGTTATTTTAGTGTAAATATTGTAAATAGGTTTGTTAGGTTATAAGTAGACTACAGAGTTTTAACTCCCTGTAGAGGGATTGTGTGGTCGGCTTTTAACCTGGTAGCTTTAATATTTCTTTTGTAATACTTTAAATGAAAGACTGTCAGAGGGCTCCTTTCAAAAGACAATAAATAATAAAAAAAAATTAAAGTGTTGAGTAGGCTGAAGGTTTTAGGTCATTTTGATAACACTATCAAAATCAATTTATACTCTGTTATTTCTTTTGAATTATCAAAAGCAGGTATTACATGCCTCTCACGGATGCTGAAGGTAGGGAGGGGCAATGGAAGGAACTCAACCGACTTAGTCCTCTAGATCTTCGGTATAACGGTCCCGGATGGCCTCTTCTGACAAAGCGTTTGAATCTGAAGAAGAAAGCGCTGATAGCCTACTTCTCGATGGAATAGGTATATTCAGAAGAAAGAATTGGAATTTATGATCGAAATCATTAAGAATCTAATTGAAATGATTGCAAAAAAAAAAATCTTGAAATGTGTGAAGACGTGTCAACCCTTATCTAACGGGCGATTGAGGAAACATTAGCGTCCCAGAGATTCAAAAATATGGTGACACAAATCATTGTTGAGACTGTTGAGATTGTAATTGACGCACTTTCGGACTCAGGTATGGCTCCCCTATGTCCACAAACTAAAGTTGGATCTTCCGCGGAATCACGGCCACCAAGCCAAAGAAAGAACAAGGCGGGCAGTCGGGAGTGTCCACTCATAATGTGGAATAGAATCGAAGAATGTGGCGAATAGAATATTCTATGAATAAGATCACCATCATCCAGCTTAACATAGGCCGACGGCGTCTTGTGGCGGATGAGCTGCGAGCTCTCGGCCCTGCGCTACGACATTATGGCCATCCAGGAACCGAGCTGTCGTGGGAACAAGGTCGGTGGATTTGGTCCCACGTCGTGAGTTGTAGCCCTGAGCAGTGGCGAGAGGAGGCCCAGAGCGGCCATATTAATTAACAACCCTAAACTCGACGTGATGGGTAATTAACAGTATAACATGGCATAACATGACATAACAGTATAACATGATAGTGTGACGTGCTACGTCAGATGGAGTAGCATCGCCTTCACTCTTGCTTCAGTGTATCTTACTGACGATATTAACATTGAGGAGGGTATATCCGCTAAGGTAGTCATCACTGGAAGCACGACAAATGTGATCATATTCTCAGACACCAATTTCTGAAGTATGTTCTGGGGATCCAGTCGAACGAATATGAGAGAAATCAGACTCGGCGAGTTCATTGCGAGGAATCAGTTAATAGCTGTCAATGATCCCTCTGCAACACCCACGTTCTCTGGGCCAAGAGGGCAGAGATAGCCATTACAGTTGCCTCGCTGACACTGATTAGATATATCGTTGATTGGATTTTAGTTAGTGTGATCAGTGAATGTGAAATAATAGAAGCTATTAAGGAACTTATATTTAACATTTATTTTAATTAGTACTAAATAATTTTTTTTTTACAATTTCATTATGCATTGAAATGTATGTGGGAGATCTCTAGAGGGGATCTTTCAGAAGTTTATAAAAAAAAAAAAAATAAAAAAATAAATATGTTTTGTCTATCTTCCAACAATAACTGGTTTTCACCAAATTTTCAATGCTCGGAAATCATATGCCTTACAAAACAACGATAAGAACATGAATTGGAGGTAATTTTATCGTCTTTATTTTAATATGGAACCACCTCCTGTGTAAAAAACGTATTTTGCATGTTTTAAGCCAAAAACAAAACAAAAAAACTGTTTAACGGTTTTTGATAATTGCTCATATTTGCCGGAAAAAAAATTCTTGGAGAACTTCAAATTTGTGTTCAGCACTCCAAAAACATAACGTGAGCCATTAAGAAGAATTACATCAGAACATTCCACTTCAAGCCCTTTTTGAACGCCATTTTACTGGACTATTATGTTAATGCCAAAAGTAAAAGGTAAGTACAACTAGAAAGGTGGGAATAACCTATTCTGGTTTCCAGCCTATTGCAGGAAGTCTGAGGAGGTGGAGACCGCTTCCATGGGGAGACAATGCTTCAATGCTTCGTAACACCACTGTTGCATTCTTACACTGAAGCAAAGTGTAAACGAAATTCGGAGGGTTTTTATTCCAACTTATATCCTTTTTTGTAATATTCTACTTTCTTGTTTTGCGTTTTATATTTCATTCGTTTTTTTAAAACTAATTTGGTTGACTGTTGAAACCTTTATTCCCTTTCGTCAATTGGTTATAAATAATTAAACAAGTCTTTAAAATTTTCAATTTTCATTATCTAGAGTAGGTATAAATAATATTAGAAGCTCGAGGCTTTTATATTTTGGAAACAAGTAAAGGCAATCCGAAAAAAAAAAAAAAATATATTTTTATGATTTCTGTTGTGATATTTTATTTCTTAACTTCCCAACTATGCTCATTGGACATAAGTTGGCTGTATTGTGGCTGATTTCAGTAAATGATAAATTTGAAGTATGAGAATGTGTGCTAATTCTGCTGTTTATTTTACCAATCGAATACTTAGTCCTATTATTGTTTTTTGGATATGGTCTTAATAATAAATCTCTCAGTTACAGCTCATAAGTTCTGATGATTTGATATTATTTATTGATATACGTTTTACAGATTGCTATGCAAAGTACCTCTTAATGTTACCGAAATTGCATACTACTGCAATGCAACATTGGTATATATTTTTTAACCTAGAAAGCAACGAAGTAAAACCGCAATCCGATATCAGTGACAAGGCCATAAGAATTTTGAAACTTGTTGGTGATGTAATGAGGAGATGATGTAGTAGATATGTACTGGATGGAATGGCAACTATACCTGCTCCCTTCTGCGCTGAGGAATTCGATGCCACAGTGGAACTGGATCAGCTAATGGAAGCATGATGGATTCCAGCTATGTGTTAGAGCCTCTCATGGATAAACAGAAATAACTTTTATTTTTTTTAATGCCTACTTCTCAGAAGAGGCGAAGATCTACAAAATAACAAAAGACAAAATAAAATAAAAAATCATATTATTTTAAGCTATTAGGGAAGCTCTTAAAACGAATTAAGAATGTGCCCGTGTGATTTGTTTACAAATATTGCCGATGTGCTGCTAAGTACAAACATGAATCACATTTGGGAATCTTTAGGTAATGATTAGTTCTCTATTTATTCTATTACAACGAACATTAACGTTCGTTGTAGATTACTTCAAAATTATGGATTTTGTATAAATTCCATGATGTATAAAATCTTTATAATTTATAAAGGTATAAAAACCTTTATACCCAAACTTGATTTTTTTTGGAGGATTTTTATTCCTACCAATGTCCGTTGTTCACTTCAACATTCATCCTGCCCTTCCAATAACCTTTAGATTTCATGCTTTCATAAGGAATAAAAATTAATGTGAAAGAAGAAAAACTCCTGAAACGTTTTATTTTATATCTCCGATTCTATTTTGTGGCCCTAAACCATTAAAAAGTTTCGTGTGGATCGGTGGAGTCGTGTTGAAGTTAACGCAATTTTCGAAAAAAGTCGAAGGCCCAAGGCGATAAATTTGAACAAACAATTTTAATTTTTCGATTGCTATGAAAATTCGTATTTAAGGTTTTTTCCAAGCATGAAAAACGAATATCAACTTCAAAGAATATTTTACTATAGCTTAGCTATCTGCCAAATATACTGTAAGCATTTTTGGAATTTCCTAACTATTTACTTTTTTTTTTTCGTTTATTATTAATTTTCCTCCTTTCTTTATTATATCTTCATATCGATTTAGAAATCAACCAAATGCTATGGTAATATGACATATATAAAATATATAAAATTATTAGGATATCTCTTCTTGCTTGTTGTAAATCTATTATTTGAATGTAAATAAATTTAACGGTTAGGTAATCGCTTGGGTATTAACAGATTGTAGTTTAACATCCTTCACTTTCATCAATTACATTTTTATAATGTTTTGAATTTTGGTGTTTCCTGGTTGGAAAAAAGAAATATATAAACGGAGAAAGTTCCAACTAACGTTTTGAAATGTCTTGCCTCCACAAAAATGCCACAAAACAGGAGCTTAAAAAATGTTTAGAATATTAATAGAAAAGGGTATCATAGATGATACTAATGAAGACGATTCTTGTTCAACAAATGTTATTTAAGAATAGAATAGTGAAATATCTTTTAAAGTTGTTGAACAATTATGTCTTTGAAGATTAAGAATGAGTTTTCTTCAGGATAAACCTGACGGCTATGGAATAATGAATGAAGATTGTGAACATTCTGATCATGAATCTGATAGTTCGGAAAGATCAATACAATCTCGATTAAATATATTTCATTTATATTATATTCAATCTCGAACAATTTACAATGAATGCGCCTATTTGTGTACATTTACACAAAGTTCAGAAGATAAAAATTGTTCAGTTGCTTCAAAGATCAGCCAAATTGGAGCCTATTGACGTTACATGGTGCAAGTACGTTATAGGGAAAACATCGTATAGTAAAAAGAGATTGTGCCTGACGGAACCAAGAAAGAAAAAAATCGGCTTAGTAAATATGTAAACTTGATAGATTTAAAGAAGCAAGAACACAAAAACATATATTTTTACAAGAGTTCTATAACAATGGGGTTTGACAGCAGCCCTACAATACCAAACTCATCATCAAGCTGTGCTAAATAGTTTAAAGTTTAAAGCTCATCGAATAATTATTTGATTTATTAAATCAAAACATACTTTGAACGTGGAAGCCGTTTTAAAGGACGCAAAACGCTTTCAAATGCGAACCTCAAAATTAATTGAAAAATATGAGCCGAAGTTTAAATTAATAGACCAAACCGGTTATGAATATGGGAGCATCTTTAACAGAACATTATCATACCAAAGGAGAAAGGTAACAAGGATTTTGTTTGAGATTTCAGTAAAGTGGCTCATTCCAACACTGCTCAGTATTCCATCAAAGAATTTCGAATAGACTCTATTACAGGTTCAGAGCAGACGAAGCATAATTATCAGTCTTTCGGTGTATACGTTATATATATATATATATATATATATATATGTTAATTCGGAAATCTAATATTGCAGAGTATAAATGCATTAATAGAAACTTATAAGAATATGTTAATAATGAAAAATATAAGAATAACTTGGGCGGCTTATAGCTCTATAAACTACACAAAACTTACCTCAACAAACAAATTAGAATCAGAGATATAAAATATAATATTTAAGAAGTTTTTCTTTTTTCTCTCTACTTTTTCTCTGTAGTAAGGAATGAAAGCCTATTTTGTATTTTTTTTATTTCTGTGAAAATTTGTATTTAAGAGTTTTATAGGACGCTAAAATCGAATCTATCTTTCTTTTTCCTAAAAAGATCTTTTTGGTCTACTTTACTACTCAAAAATCAAATCGATTGTTATGTAATAATTAGGATTCGGATCTCTATTTATTTAAAAATGCCTAATATTTAACAAAAAAGGATGGAATATTTATTAAAAACGCAAAATATTTACTAACGTTTTCTAATTCACAAAACTCCGTAAATGATACAATCTACAATTAACCAAGTTTATATTAAAAGTTCACACTTCAAAAAAATGTTTTATTTTTTAAATGTTGAATGTAAAACTTTTTTGAATATCTCGAAACTAAGCTTTATAACACAAAAAGCTACATTCCACATCACATGAAGTGATTGTAGCCTATTTAAACTTTGGAATTACTGAAGGTCTTAATGCGTTTAATACTCCTTCCTAAATTACCATTTTCTTCTTCGTTGTCTTCATTAAGGATCCCAAGAAGCTTGAAAAATTAAGAATTTGTAGTAATATTGAGTCTATGAATTTTTGTTTAACACCTCTTCAATGATTTCTTCACCAATCACTTGCATTGGTACGCTGCACAGTGATTCAAAAAGCACTTTTTCGGGACAAAACTCCGCCCTGGTCGTTCCATTTATGATAGAACAACCATCTCAACTTCATTTTACTCCTAAGTAAATTTACTTTACATGTTTAGATTATCAAATTTTTAGCTAATTTTAATTTGATAAAAATCTATAATTATTTTTATTTATTTTATTTATTCTTTTAATCTATAATTCTTAGTATTTTTCATAAAAAAATTTGCTTACTAATAATTCTTGTATATATCAATATTTTCTGTATTTCCCTTTTGTTTTTAATTGTTATTAGATAAGGTTAAGAAAATATAGGGTTTTATATCACAACTTGCTGATTTTTTACGATTTTTCAAAAAATGTCGTCAAAATTAGAATTTATTTGCATATCTCAATATATACATAACATATTAGAGTGCGAAGTATGCGTAAAATTTTTGTTTTGTTTCTAGGTTTTGCCATGAAGATTTTTAAAACTATGCATCAATTTCTACGCTTTAGACGAAGCGTAACTTGTATTTCGCTATAGAAATTATTTCAATGAGTAGACCAAAAAATATTTGTCATAAAAAAATAGTTTAATCCTTACATTAAGCTTTTCAGTAGGAAAACCATTGTGGAGTTCTGTCCCCAAGCGAGATATAGCTACAAATGTGCTTTTGTAGGGTATTTTTTAATTAATTTTTTATTTTATACATACAATTACGTAATGTGATAGCAACTGTTAAAATGATAAACTAGAATGTCAGATAAGATGGAATTAATATCAAAAATAAGAAAAATTCTGCCCCGAAACGCGATACAGCTATTTTTTATTTTATTTTTTGATTAATTATGACTTAACTAAACTTTTGACGATTGCAACTCTTGAAGGGAGGACAGACAGCCGGAAGAGCTCGTGAATATCTGCTTATCTTCAGGTGGAAATAAATTGGAATCCTTATTGTGCCATTTTCCAAATAAGTACGAGGATTGTCCAGAACATTTTCAAAGCCTATCTGAAGAACTTAATTGAAAATTTCTAAAAAAATTCAAAGCGAGAAGGTTAGATTGGAACGGAATGACGAACCGTTTTTTTCACAATTAATCTTAATCTATTAAAAAATTGTTGTCTTGAATGGTCATACATGTCATGGAGCGATCGATTGCAGGTTCATCTAAATCTACGACAGAAGGTGGTTCACCTAGGTGGAAATTTTTTTTCTTTGATCGCTGCAAAAAAACAACAAAGAAGAGCATAGGAAGTAAATGCCACATTTTCAAGAAATGAAATTCAATTAGCTCGTGAATACAATCTTTGTCAGGCTAGTGATGGCAATGTCGCAAAAAAAAAAAAAAATAAATACCCTTAAAATTGCTGAAGAACCTGCAAAACGTAAAAGTAAAGACCAATTTAATAAAGAAGAAGCATTAGCACTATCTATCGATGCGAAACTTTGAAAATTTCGAAGTAAACAATGTTTTTACTATATAAGCCATTAGCTCCATTTAACCATGCTGGATTTCTTCCATTTGTAAACCTTCTGATATGAACGATTTATTCAATGTAAACGATTAAGATTAATTGCGAAAAAACATCCCGTCATTCCGTTTCAATCTAACCTTCTCGCTTTGAATTTTTTTAGAAATTTTCAATTAAGTTCTTCAGATAGGCTTTGAAAATGTTCTGGACAATCCTCGTACTTATTTGGAAAATGACACAATAAGGATTCCAATTTATTCCCACCTGAAGATAAGCAGATATTCACGAGCTCTTCCGGCTGTCTGTCCTCCCTTCAAAAGCTTAATGTAAGGATTAAACTATTTTTTTATGACAAATATTTTTTGGTCTACTCATTGAAATAATTTCTATAGCGAAATACAAGTTACGCTTCGTCTAAAGCGTAGAAATTGATGCATAGTTTTAAAAATCTTCATGGCAAAACCTAGAAACAAAACAAAAATTTTACGCATACTTCGCACTCTAATATGTTATGTATATATTGAGATATGCAAATAAATTCTAATTTTGACGACATTTTTTGAAAAATCGTAAAAAATCAGCAAGTTGTGATATAAAACCCTATATTTTCTTAACCTTATCTAATAACAATTAAAAACAAAGGGAAATACAGAAAATATTGATATAGACAAGAATTATTAGTAAGCAAATTTTTTTATGAAAAATACTAAAAGAATTATAGATTTTTATCAAATTAGAATTAGCTAAAAATTTGATAATCTAAACATTTAAATTAAATTTACTTAGGAGTAAAATGACGTTGAGATGGTTGCTCTATCATAAATAGAACGACCAGGGCGGAGTTTTGTCCCGAAAAAGTGCGTTTTGAACCACTGAGCGCTGTCCCTTTTTAGTTAGATTAATAATCGGAATATTAGTTCCAAATTACTTGCAAGAGCAACATGATTTTCTTCCAAAATATTTTACTTATCGTTACAATTTTTTTTTTTTAAATTTGAACTTTTATAGGCAATGTCATTTTTCAACGTACGCCATTTTGAAGGATTGACCCATTCATTTCACTTCTCTTTTATCTGTTGGCCAAGACTTCAGTTAACTCGTCGGTTCATTGAAAACTTGTATTTCCATTTATATTTTTATCCTTCTTCGTACATTATGTTTTTAGAAAGAGAATTAGAAAATATTAAATTAGATTTAGATTCAATGAGGAAGTTTCTCAAACAAACAAAATATTTATTTGAATACAAAAACATTTACGTAAATAGAGATCCGGGCCTTAATAATGATGTTGTAATCCTTGTAGAGCAAAGGCAGAACACAATAATATAAAAAATTGTAATTTTATTTTTTCTGGACTCCTATTGGCAGGAACCCACCGACACAGGTCTAATATTTTTTGAACTAGTATCACCAAAAACCAGTTTCATTAAAATCGGTTTCCTTGTCCTTTAGCCTCTTGTAAGTTCATTGTCCCACACGCGTTTTTATGGTCAAAAGGCAGTGATCATAGGAAAAATTGAAGAACTGAAAAAAATTAAACAGCTAACAAAAAGGATATCCAAATTAAATCGTAAAATCTGGAAAGGGCTGAAAAACACTAAGAATTCTTTTGTGAATGTTCCGATTTCATACCTGAATTATCATAATGCTAGTAAGTACCAGTATCTCAGGAAATATTGGTTATAATAAAATATCAGCATTAAAAAAAAAAATGCATAAATGTTTTAATTCAAAAATTAATAAATCTGTGCAGAATATAAATATGATTTAAAGGTCAGGTTTAAATACTACTCAATATTAGGAATAATTATTGTTTTGGTTATAAGACTATGATTACTTCAATAAAAATAAGAACAACAAAACACTCTTTCCAAAGGAAAATTTTATTGTTTTATATCTTGTGAGATAGAATAACTTTAAGATTTGCTGTTTCTTTATTTAATTTTTTGTAAATAATAAAAATAAGTATATTCACTCTAGAGGGGATTGTAATAAATTTCATTGAGAAAGTATTACTGTGAACAAAGGAATATCATTCCTGGCAACTTCAAAGCAAAGTACGATTTCATATTATTTGTTACCAAAATAAATTTCTCAACAATAATTAATAATATTTTTAAGTAAATAAAATACAAATATATAATTTTATGTGTTATTTTTTCGATAACCCTTACTTGTTACTTATACACTTGTCACGATAGAATACTTAAAGAGGAAATAATATTCCATTATTATACATAGCCAGACATTGCTTATAATCGACTAATAGGATATTGATCTCGGATTGGGTTTAAGATGCGACAGAGACTTATATAAAGTGATGCGATACGGCGCAGTTGTAGGTGACCAACCCTTCCTCACCCGAGCAAGTGAACTTTATGTTACACAAGTGGAGGCCTCCTTCGGAAGGGTTACACAACACCACCTGGACACTACTAAATCCTAACTCTTAATTCGTACCCCACGGCGCTTCCTTTATCTGTCTGAATTGTTCGAAGGAATTGTGTCTGGCGTTGGGAGCAACGGAACCGGTTTGGCCTGGGTGAAGGCATTCGTTTCATTTTCGTATTAAAACACTTACCGTTATCCAATTCACTGATTTATTCGCTAATCCATCACCGAATGGGTATAATTCTATTATATAATGAAACGTTTGTAGATTACTGCACAGGTGCGATCGGCCTGTCTGAAGGTTTGGTAAATTGTAACATATTTTATAGAGTATAATTAATTACTTAATTTATTTGAATAAATTTAATATTTGCCATATTGATAATAACATCTTGAGACTATTCTATCAAAAGTATCACATCATATCTTTTAAAATTTTAACTTAAAATTATTCTCTAATGACAAATGACAAATTATTCTCTAACCTGACTTTAATGACAAAAAACTGCTCGCCGTTTACTTCAACAATTTCTAGACGATGCTCTAACATTTGAATGAATTTCACAAAGCTAATTTACATGACTATGATAGGGCTTATTTGGATTAATGGAGTAAACCTTTGGGGCTCCACAAAAAAACAAAACAATTTTTTTATCGAATTCCTCTCGTATCCAATCCTTACAATCCAAAATCCTTCCTAAAAACCTAGTTACTTTGTCCTCATTGCTTTGTCACGAATAAAATAATCCATAATGGCCTTAATGGTTTTTATCGTATTATATCGGTTTATACGAATAAAATAATCCATAATGGCCTTAATGGTTTATATCGTTTTATATCGTATTATATCGGTTTATACGAATAAAATAATCCATAATGGCCTTAATGGTTTATATCGTCGTTGTCACGATAAAATAACCAAACCTATAATATAACAAACAACAATAAAAAAGAGACTATTAAGCCAAATAATGAAAGTAGATCGGAAGATACAGATGTTAAAGTTTTAAAAAAATAATAAAGAAACCAAAACAAAAGACAATTACAGAATTTTATAAGTATAATATAAGTATAAGTATATAAGTAAAAAGCTGAGGAAGAAGGAAATGTGAAAGAAAAAAATTGGTATTATTGTTTTTCAATATATTCTTCTCTAAGTTCTACACACTTAATACAACACTCAGGAAACATTTCTATACCATGAAAAAAATAATTTTCTTGTTTGTATCTGCTGAACTTCTCCCGCCTTTTCTCTTCGTATGCGGTGAAGAAGGACTGCATAATACTCGGCATTCCCCTGGTGTTCCTTTCCTTAAAATCTATTGTCTCATCCCCAGTTAAAATTGAATCCAAGATATTTTTGGGGACGGCATTATATCCACGAAAAAATTCATTGCAGCAAAACACTTTCTTCTTTTTGAGCAGCCGAAAGAATTTTTGGAACCCATCTTGCTCATATGAAAATGTTCTTTAATGATCCTGATTCCACTGATTCCTTCACTGTGAGATACGGACTGACAGGACTGAGAAAATGCTCGTGATGGATATGGAGAGTGCAGGCCTAGTCACACATGCACGGCGGTTGTCTCAGCCTGCTTGAAGTCAGGAAACTAGGGCAGGCCGGAAACTTCCATTATCTTCGTATTTTCCTTGACATGTTTCAAAAGCAGCTCGTCCGATTTGACGTAAAGTTGGGGACTAGTGGCCCAGTATAAATTTCATCACATTCTTAACAGTTCCAATTAATGTAATTGGACTTGAATTATTTCATAAACTTTTATATTTTATTTTTAAATAATTCTTTTCAATAATGAATTATAAAATAATTTGGAATACTTTTCGATATTTTTTTCTTCATTACGTACCAGTTAAATAAGATTTCAAGAAATCGTTTATTTATTTTTAAATAGTTATTTAATATCATTATTTATTTTTTGGAGGCGGGTGGTGTACATTTCATCGATTTAGTTCATCAGGTTTCCAAAATTGCTAATTTCGATTACTTTCGAAATTTTGATCTAGCACGAAGGTTTTTAAGAACGTTAATTTCAAATTTCATATGGTATGACCATCGCGCATGCGTATTTCGATTTACTGTTATTGCGAAAGTATTATAGGGAACGTTAATTACGTAACCGAAGATTCTGATTCCGTTTTTCAACTCGGATTTTTGATCGTGCATGTGCATTTCAATTTACAGTTATTGTTGAATTTTACTTCGATATAGGGATCGTTTATTAGAGTTCTGATTCCGTTCTTTTAATCGACATTTTGAACGCGCTTGCGCATTTGTAAATATTATTTTTCTTATGTGTAATTTTCGAAATAAAATATTAAAACATTTTATTTGTTTTTCCTTAAACATTTTTTCCTCTTATATACCCTATTGAAATGGTGAGGAAGCTATACTGACCTATTTGGTAGACGTTTTTAGTTAATACAGTGTTAAATTTTAATAAATTAATTTTTTTTTAAAATATACTCTAAGTTTAATCCTTTTTTTTATTACTAATTGTTTTCTAGGAAGTATTCAAGAAGCTTTTTATAAAATCATTGATGAATATTACTTCCATACAAACAACTTTATTCAATAAATCTTTATTGAACATTTGTGATGTTTTGGGGACAATTTCCCCATCCTCAGACACTACATTATCTAAAATCACATCAACAACGTAATAAAATGATAATCTTTACAATAGTTAACAACCAATTACCATTTTATTTTTATTGATTTATTGAATTATGTTATTTGGATGGAAGTGATATTTAACAATGATTTTATGAAAAACATTAATATTCTTTTAAAATATCCTCTAACTTTAATAATTTTTTTTAAATATCCTCTAAGGTTAATAATTTTTTTTGTATTAGTTTGTTGATTTATCTTGTATTAATTGAAGACATGGGTGGGATGAAGATGTTATGTTACCAATTTAAAGTTTTGAGAACATGAAAAAAAGGTTTCTTTTTTTCATGCACGAACTGAAATAAATTTTAGCCCTCAGAATCTATATCTCAGATATTTCCAGTCGCTGTACGCTTTAGATATCGAGGAACAAATTTGGTTCCGTGTCAGTCTTTATCTCTGTCTGTGGTTAAATCCATATAACGGGCTTAAGACCTACTACCGTTAATCTGAATTTGATGACTTTTTTTAGGGATAGTGCGGGTTGTTGCCAAGATGGTCCAATATCGATTTTATCAAATTCCATCCACTGCTTTCGTATGCGCAAACATATTTTCTTATAGAAATGAACTAGCCAATCCACTGAGAAATCATGCTATTATCCAAGAAAATGGGGTTGTTAATATTATAAGAGACAGATAAGCACTTAAAGTCTTCATTTGTAAAGCACCAACCTAATAACACTTATATCCACTCTAAATATATTTTAAATTATCTTATCTTCACCTTCTCCAAGACGTAAAAATATGTACATGGTATATCTATTTATACCATGAGGTGTCTTTTGACAACTTTTGGATTTCTTTATAATATCTGATTTTAAATCACTTTGCATATAAATACAATACCATATTGCAGCATTATTTCAAAAACTCCGATTTCAATTGTAATTGAAAATACGTGAATTCCAAGTATCCCTCTTTCATAAAGTTCTTGTTTGCAATTTAGCATTTTACAGTCGATAATTGCAGTAACGAGTTCTGAAATAATTGTAAAGTTTTGTTTTTCAATTCTGCTTTGGAGTAAAACAAGCATAATTATCCTCATGTATTTATAAATTTAACTGATAGGATGGAATCCCTTCAGTTTTGCCAGTTATTTGTATTCAAACGCAAAGTCACATTTAATGGAAATAGGTCTATAAAAAATCGTGGTGAAAATAGGGTTAATGCCCTTACCTGATCATGAATTCATTTGTACGATCAACATTAATTTGCATAAATAAAAAATCCGGTGCGTTGCGCGTATCAAACAATTAATTTCTATAAGCTACTTGGAATTTATATATTTAAAATGTTTGGGATTTTCAACCACCTGGGTCATTTTCGCCCTACATTACAGTTTTAAAGTTAGAAATTTGTAAGACAACTAAATTTTAAAGAGTAGTTTGGTTTTCTTTAAGAACAGCATTAAGTTGTTTGTAAATTTTTTTTTTTTTTGGAAGTAATTCCTCCAAACTACTTTTCGAGAGATATTGTTCTCTATGAAATTCGAAGGCGTAATACTCGGTGAGGATGTGGACGACTGTCAGTGGTACTCCCCAGGTGACGCAATCAGGTTATGGTTCTTTTCTCATCAAGTACTCGTGGATGAGCCTATTATCTCCAATCCTCAGCACGACTTCTTCTTTTCTGTACGAAATATCTGGACTGTCTCGTTTAAGGTACTTCTCCACCACCCTTAACTTATTATCTCTTGTAGTTGTCCAAATCGCTTACCATGCTTCCCATGTCTTTTCTTTGATCAGAGAGATAAATTCTTGCGGTTGGTTAGTGATGATCAACTGACCCTCTTTGACAGCTCTCTTAGCTATATTATCTGTGACAAATCTGACATGTATCAGATGTAACGAGATGGCAGATAGTATAGCTAAGAGAGCTATAAAGAGGGCCAGTTGATTATCACTAACCAACCGCAAGAATTTATCTCGTTACCTCTGATACCGACATGGCTGGGTAACCATAAAATATCTGATGTGGACCCCCCATGACTGTACGCCTATTAAACTTTAAATCGGCGGCTCAAAAAGTGACCCTGAATTTTGTTACTAGTTTCCGAAGATAGCAGTAGCTCAAAAACGACACTCGGAATGTGTCGACATATATATTCTTGTTTATGAAGGTCTTATCGAAATAATGAATTATTATATGTGGATTTCTGTCTATATCACTAGACGAAGCATTGGAAATCGACGGTTTCAATATTTTAGCGGAAGAACCCCAGAGGGGTTATTCTGCAGTAGGAGAATAACATAACTGATACTGAATAACAAGTACAGATACTTATATGTTATTCTCCTACTGCAGACTTGTTCAGCTCACAAATGGGGAGGAAAAAAAGTATATTATTACTCAATTTTAACACATAAAACAAGTAATAAATTGTTTAATTAGAGTGGAAAAAAATTGCGTTTATAACCTTTATCACCAAACCATATGACCTCTGTATTAAATGCCGATATACCTTTTGATTTAAGTTTATTATGATCTTCAAGTAAAGTACCTCTTTCGGCTCTTCAATTTCAACCAAAATTTAATATATTACTTATATTGATATAAAAGTATAATTTACCAAATTTTGCGATGCTTTACATTATATTTTAATATAATTTTGATGAAAGTCTAATAAGACCTTCAAGTAAAGTAAACATACCTTCAATTAAATATAGCTGCTGTAATCATGCAGTGACTAAAAAGAGAGGATCACAACTAGATTTTACAGTAATTCTATACAAAATTTTAACTTTTTACGGCTAATCGTTTTTGAGTTATGCGAGATACGTACGAACGAACGAACGTACGTGCAGACGTCTCGATGAAACGTGTCAAAATGGATTCAGGGATGGCCAAAATGGATATTTCCGTTGAAATCTGAAAACCAAAAATTTTCGCGATTACAATTCTGCCTTTATTGCGTTCAAGGAAGTAAAAATGGACCAATTTTTAAAGAAATAAGAACTCATTTTAAAATTTTCTATCTAGTTTCCATGAAAACATTTATTTTCATTAAATAATATAATAGTAGAAATTATTTACAAAAACAATCACTTAAATTTATGCGTTATTCATTTATTAAATTCATTGCCATTATCCTCTACGACGTCAGATATTATTTTTTCTAAAATATTTAGCTTTGTATATCTATATTACTATTCTTATTTTCGGAAATTAGTTTTCAACCTGGAAAAATATTTCTCCTTCAGTTAATTATGTGATAACATTCTTTCTTAGTTTCTTTCAAATTCAAATTCTTTCTTTAACCATTTTTCATTACTACTAAGAAGGATAGACGTTATTTATTTCAAATAAAACAAAATTTAAGATATTTTCGAGGATTCGGCATTTGATCTCTGTAACACACACTCACACAAAGGTAGTGGATCTGGTCAACACAGCGTATGGCGGTGCTGTGGTTCGCAGCAATCTAGGTATGGTTGGTCGACTCCCGGCCTACTAGTGGAACGATCATATCGCTGTTTGCCGTACACGGTGCCACGCAGCGAGAAGGAGATATCAGCGAGCAAGAGGCAGCTTTCGGATCCAAGTTCTACAGGAGGAATTCACAGCTGCGAGGCGTGAACTTCGGTGGGCGGACAAGAGGATCATACAATCAATCATACCAAGCGGCAATGCTGGTATGAACTTTGTGAAGAGGTGGTGGAGGATCTCTGGGGATGGCGTTACAGGAACGTCATAAAGAAGATGAAGAGGAGCGCTACGCGTTCGCCTACGTGCTAGTGGTTGTGAAGAAAGTTGGTTGCCATTCTGTTTTCAGAGCAGGAAGAATTATTACAGACATGGTCTCTATTCCCATTTGACGGATCATCCGTGTGAGCTCAGCGGTATCTGCACCAGACTTCAGATGAGAATGTATGTTCCCATGTATTTCAGGAAGATTGCCAGTGATTACTTCAAGGATAGGATCTTGGTATGTTCAAAAGAGGACGGGCTCAGGAGGTTTAAAGCGACGGGAGGAGTGCCTTAGGCTTCAGTGTTGAGATCTCTGCTGTTGAATATCATGTACGGAAGAGTCCTCGGGCTAAGCCTACCAGAGGTTGCCAAAACAGTAGGTTTTGCCTATGACGTTGAATTGGCGATTGAGGCTAAATACAAAGAAGAATTGACTCTGAAGATCAACCATAGTATTTCTCTGATCCGCAATTGGTTGGCATCGGTAGGGCAGCAGCTGGTAGGCATCAAGACAGAAGTCCTTTTTAATAGTAGCAGGAAAAGGAGGGAAGAAATTACTCTGAGAATGGGTAGGCAAGAGATGCAGTCCAAGCCAACCTTGGCATATCTTCAGGTCAGAGTTGATGAAAGGCTGAGGTTCAAGGAACAAATCCAGCTTGTGTGCGATGAGGCGGCAAGAGTGACCTTAGCGCTGGCTCGACCGTAGCCCAACATAGGAGGACTCAGGCACAGCATCCAAAGGAGGAGGCTCTTGTATAAAAGAGTAGACCGTATTCTCCCAGGCTGAAGAAGGAAAGGAAACAGTCGACAGTTGGCAACGAACGGGAGGTGGATCCATAGTGGATAGGGAACACAGAGAAGTTGACTAGTACCTCACCCAGTTGCTTACAGGACAGGGTTGCTTTCGAGCCTACCAGTATAGATTTAAGCTGGCCAATGCAGCAGAATGTCCATTGTCCCCAGCAATGAAAGAGAGCGTGGAGCACGCATTCTTCTGCTGTTACAGCTTTTAAGTAGAGAGGAATGAATATCAAAATTTTGCGGGTCAGAACCGATTGCCGATAACATCGTTAGTCTAAGCTGCTCTCCCAAGAATGCTGAATGGCGGACCAACGCCAACGCATATATATGTATAAATGTATTCTTCAGATGAAGAACGGACCAAAAAGAACTGGAACATGCTATTGAATCAATAAGTTGATCAGAGTCAACTCTACAGTTATTCTAAAATTGAAATGAATAAAACGTAGAGACGTATAACTGGTCTCGCCTCTTTGTAATAAGAGTGTCCTAACTGAAAAATCGTAATTCCAAGTTATCTGTAAAAACTAAGTTAATGCAAAAACTACTTATAAAGTGCTTATTATTTCTAACGCGTCATATTTTTAACATCAAACCTGATCGACAGAGAGCGCTTTTCAGAGAAATGTCTTGATTCAAAAATACACTTTTATAACCACAAAAAAGTTTTATCTTTAGTTAAATCTACATTTTGGGCGCTTGATTTATCGACATGGCGCTTGAAAAATATTTATAAATAAATCTTTCAAATCTCCTACCTTCACAATTAAACCTTGAAAAGTTGTATGTCTTTTTCCCAGAAACCGCCAATTTTGAATTAGGACATTTCTAGTAAAGGGGCGATTTGATTAAATATTCGGTTATTATTGATGAAATTATTTCTATAATGAATATTTTCTAATATGGGTAACTAAGTATAATTCTATAAGTAAAATTCTTTCTTTAATGATAGATTCTTGGCATTTAAATTTTTATATTTTTTTATTATAACAAACAGCGCGAGAACAAAATCCGTTTTATTTTGATATATATAAATATTTACAGATTTGGAAATAACAATCTACGCAATCATGATCAACATCCGGGAAATTAGGTGATTTTTTTTTAGTAAGCATTAGTTTTTTAGTTCCGGCAATGTGCCAGTTCGACCAGTTTAATTGTATTCACTGCCCTAGAAGTTTAGATTTTTTTTTTCTCTACACAATCATTCTGGGTTTAAATAGGTTAAAATGTTTCCAAGAATTAAATAACTTGGAACCATTAATCACGTTATAACTGTACATGGATTTTTTAACAAAATGTTGACCGGCATGGATGGATAAAAATAGAGAAACAAATATGATACACATTGGTATGTTTGATTTTTTTTTTTAATTCTACAAGTTTTATACCTCTCTGAAATATGAATTAAAATTAAACTTTAAACTTTAAACTTGAAATTTATAAAAGTGAAATAAATTAAATCTGGTGTCATGAAAAAAAGAACGAGCCACGCTAAAATTTCCCGAGGAGGTATTATTCAAAGATTTATAGTAACTGACACCTATTAAACGAGAAAATGTATAAGAAACCAATAATACTTCCGTAACTGAAGATCGCGTTGTGTGCACTGAGACTGCTAAACAGTCTTAGTAAAAGTTACAAAATAAAAAAAAAAGGTTTAAAAAATATTTTTCATACAGCTGCGACCATAATACTCTAGTATTAGGTGCATTAAGCAACAATGAATCACTAGGCATCAAAACCACAATTCACTCAAAAATGCCATTCACCTTCTTTTTGCAGTGAGAATTGTGAGAATTTTCCACTGTTATCTATCACTACAAAACATTGCTTACTAGCAGAACTTTTCAAACTAAACCGCAATAAATTCTTCTCATGTTAATACCGTTGTAATGTAGCTACGATCACCCTTCCAACTCTCCTCTTACATCAAAATTATTTATGCAATGAAAAATTATAATAAAAACTGTAAGTTTGCATTTCGATACGTACAAGTTTTAAAATTTTTTTTTTAATCGCTTATCAATATGTTAGAAACTAGTCTCCAGCATCATGATGTTCCTCATACATTTTGACATCCTGATGGTCCTTGGGTAAAGTCAGATGCTCAAAAAGCACAACTGTTTGCTGACCATCTCCATGACAAGTTTAACCTTATAATGATGTAAATGACAGACTTTCCCTCCGCATTTCTTCAAAATAAAGTCAACGGGCCCTTACCAATGACATTATTTCCAAAATCAGTCCATCCTTGCGAAGTTCGTAATATTCTTGGGAACTTGCCAAACTCCGAATAAAACCTAAAATAGAGCTCCGGATTTGACTTAATTACGAATTTAATCATTAAACTCATTACATAGAACAGTTTTATGCTGAATTGGAAAGAGAAGTTATTAAGGCACAAAATAAGAATAGGGAGATATTATAATGTATTACCTAGATGCAAGAAAAGGAAATGACTTCAGAGGAGCCCTTTGATGATGGGGAAGCATAGTGTGGCGATGCAACAAAGAATACGGGCAGCGACTGATAGACTTCTGTGTAGGCTTTGACCTACTGATTGGTAACTCCTTATTTTCTCATTAAAAAAATCCACAATATTGCGTTTGGTATCCAAGCAAGAAATGCCAACAGCATTATTAAGTATTTTCACTACATTAAAAATGTTAGAAAACTTTTCAGAGCTGTGAAGGTTATAAGAGCAGCGGGAATCTGTTCAGATCACATAATGCTTAAAGCCGATACGCAAATCCTTAAGCCAAGGAAAACACTTAAAACATTGTACGGTTCCAGGATCCACGTAGATATGCCACAGAACTTGTGACAAAGCTGCAGGAAATTAATCTTAATATACCTCTGGAAGAAATCTGGATTGAAATCAGAGATAAGATTCAAGCTGAAATAGCGGTATATGGCATCAATAGATATTCCTACAAGAGAATAAGGCTGATCTTTCCATGCATTCTCATATTTTTCTATAATGTAATTTTCTTTTCATGCAATTGGAAGTCGAGCACATATTTTTGTTACCGTCAACCGGGGTGAGAATGGCCAAAATTCCTGTTGGTGTACAAGTTCAGTTCGATTTTAAAAAAAATGCGCTTTTGGGTGATGTATCACAGTAACTTTTCAGTAATATTCCTTACATTTCAGATTATCGCACTATATGTGCGAGTGAGAGAGCAACATATGTCCATGACCAATAGCCAGCCTGTGTTCGGAGTTACTATGGCCACGGTTTTTTTCATACAAACTCACATATTTAAAGGCTGAGGCCAGAAAGATAATCTTATAAATTTCCAAAAATGTTTTATGAAAATTTCTTTATTTGTTTTCTATTCATGATATTGACGTATGCCTAAGAAAACTAAATGCTGGAACATTTAAAGGATCTAAAAAAAATACAAATATCTTTGAATAGAAAATTAGGAGGCCTTTAAATTCGTCCTCTACGAATCTCAGCCATCCTCTTCTCCCCTTTTTTTCGGAGGAGCTAACAATATCATTTAATGCATAAATAGATACGCTCCTAATCAAATTTAAATAATTTTAATTTATGGGTAGTTCGGATTACAGAACGGAATAATCACATGCTGAGCGCAGAGCGAGAATGGCCGTGAATCCATTTGGCCATAGTCACCTCGAAATAAATTGAACATTAGCTTAATCTAGAAAATTTGCTTATATTTTCATTTAGCTCACAAAATGATAGAATAAACCTTACCTTTATTTGCATAAGGAGCTGTGCTAGCACCACAACAAACGATTAGGTAATCGGTTCAAGGTGATACCTGCAGGACAAGAAGTTTTGCCAAAATAACAAACATACACTGTATAACAAAATATACTAATTTTTTCCTGCATGAAAATCTTGGCATAAAATTATTGATAACATATAAACTTGTATACAATTACCTAAGCTCACATAAACCTCCAGTAAATGAGAAAACAAATTTATTGGGGAGGCATTTAGAGCATATTTTATATTTTCTCTATTTTTGGCCGGTATGGTTTTTACATTTAACTTTTACTATTTTTACTTTTACTACACTACTAATTTACCGTACTTCTATTCTTAATTTAAAACCTAAATTTATTCCAAATTGACTCTATTTTACTCTAATACATTTTTACAAAAAGGGTAAAATCATTTAGATTCAAGAGTAAATTTTGGTTTTGTATTTCTCTAGGTATACAAGAATCTTTAAAAATCTTTTGTGACTTTGAGTGGTTATGATTTTTAAGAAACAGTGGTTAAGAAGCAAAGCCAAAATAATTGGGATAAGATACAATTACCTAAAAACACGCTTTTGTTTATATTGAATATACGTAATTTTTTTCAGGGTATGCTTAATATAAAAAATACCAGCGATATGCCATTAGTTAGCCAATTAATAATGACTAGACATCATGAATGTTGTACATCACAATAGCTCTATATGTTACATAAGCATAAAACAGTACTATTTGTGTATATTTTTCGAAACGAATTTTGAGCAGAATGTCTCCCGGTTTTACATAATTTTTATCTCTTATGTTACATAAATGAAGGGTGGGCTCAAGGGGGAAGTCCACTTCTGGTTTCTGGCCAAATGTCAAGACCCAACCCAGGCGTGTATATATAGTGAATTTGCTCTTTGGATCGTCAGTCGTTCCGTCAACTACACCAGGGTAGCTTAACCAAGATGAACCAACTTGTAAGTTGTATTTCGAAGCTTCAAATTAAAAATCCGTAGCTTACTATCTACTAGAATTTTAGCAATACAAAATACAATCAAGAAAATAAATAAATAGTCCTCATTAAGAATTCAGTAAATAATTAAAAAAAAACAGAGTAGATGTTATTAATATATATGCTGTATTGTAGATAAAAATAATAAGGAAGCAAATATGAATGAATCAAAATCCACATTAAATAATCAAATTAAAAAAAAAAAAAAAATTAGTGCGTGAATCATACGAAAAATATATATATCTGTCATATATATTTAGTTTGCAATCAAATTTGGGAAGCAAATTCACTAATTTAATTTATTTACATTAATTGTATTATTTTAAGTATATTTTATATCATTACTCTGTCATATAAGATTATGCAAGATACATAAACCATCTGAATTAATTTTATTTCTTTTTCAGAAAATATTCTTATTGTGCGGTATTCTTGCATGCGCCTTTGCTGGTGATGCAGTAGAAAAAAAGAAGCCTGAGAAAAGGGGGGTCTTCTCTGGTGGTCTTGGATTGGGATCTGGCTTATATAGTGGAAGTTATGGATATGGAGGAAGCTATGGAAGCGGATATGGATATGGTGGTGGATATGGATATGGATCTGGACTTGGCCTTGGTTATGGATCGGGAATAGGACTGGGTTCTGGAATTGGCCTAGGTTCTGGAATTGGCCTAGGTTCAGGTGTCGGCCTGAGTTCTGCTGTTGGGCTGGGTTCTGGAATAGGTTTGGGCTCAGGGATTGGTTTGGGTTCTGGAATTGGTTTGGGTTCTGGACTAGGATATGGGGGTGGAGTCGTCTCTCGCCACGTCACTGTTCATCACCGAGTAGGAGTCCCAGTACCTCATCCTGTCAGTGTGCCAGTAGACCGACCAGTTCCTGTTCCAGTATCCCACCCAGTTCCAGTTCCAGTGGATAGGCCAGTACCAGTTCCAGTCAACCGCCCATACCCTGTACCTGTAGAAAGACCATACCCAGTGCCAGTCGATAGGCCTGTGCCTGTTCCAGTACCACACCCAGTTACTGTTCCAGTATCAAGACCTGTACCAGTTCCAGTGCCATCTCCAGTTCCAGTACCTGTCGTCAATAATGTTCCAGTCCCAGTACCTGTTTCTCAGCCTATTTCCGTCTCAGTTGGTGCTGCTCCAATTGGTATGACTTATTCAAGATTATATAATCATACTAAACTATTTCAAAAACAGTCATCTAATTATGTTTCTTTCTTTTTTTTTTATAAAATAGCTGTTGGTTCCGGCATTGGTCTGACCTCCGGTTATGGAGTTGGTTCAGGCATTGGCCTTGGTTCCGGTATCGGCCTTGGATCCGGGTATGGAGTTGGGTCCGGCTATGGATTAGGCTCCAGCTATGGAGTAGGCTCTGGAATCATCTCTGGAGGTTCCAGCCTTTACGGCGGAGGCCTGTACACCAGTGGACTCTATGGCAGCGGTCTCAGCTCTGGACTGTACGCAGGAGGCCTCAGCTCTAGCCTGGGTAGTTCTTTCCTTGCCTACAAAGCTGCTGCTCATGCTGCCCTAGGACACTAGTCGAGTCATTTGTGATATTCATCAATAATACTGGGTAATGCGATTAACAGTTATAAGTATTCTAATATTTTATTTTAAAGACAGTGCAACTTCGAGATGTATCTATAACTTTTATTTTTTTAACATTATTAATTTATGTTTGTAGTCTTATTTCTCAAGATATATCATTTTAGCGGTTGGATTATTTATTAAATGATATCTGATATTTTAATTACATTGTAATCATACTTATTCATGAATAACTATACTTATGGAATTAATCATTTCAGGTCGAAACCCAGGCTGGTCGAAGTCATCACATTTTCAATATTATTTTTCATTGTAAATATCATTTATTGTTATGTTTTTGTAATAAATGTTCGTTTTTTATATTTTTGAGCTTTATTCCTCGCTTCATATGCAAATATTCACATTTCATTTAGTAATGAAACTTTTATTCAAACATTTTTAACTAGTAGGGGTCATTCATTCGACAATAACTACTATAGATCCAGCAGTAGTACGTATGTACCAATATTACAATGTGGGTTAACACCATGTTTAACTTTCAAGTTGGGAGATTGTCCAACAAAAGGTACTAAAAAAATCATGATACAGAGTTTCTTATATATTTTTAAAATCACTAAATTATAGCGTTTTCCTTTAATATAGAGAGTTATTAATATTCATTGCTTTAGTGGTTCATAATCTCAACATCCAAGAAAATTGCGTTTCTTAACCAAAATGGTGTTAATTTACGCTAAAATCCTTCAAAATATTCTTGATTTTGGAAAAGTAACAGAATAAATGAATCGAGGAACCGAATGAAGGTTGTAATGAAATATTTAATGAACGATATCTATAACTATGAAGTTCGTGCAAGATATTAATGTTAAAAAAATGTTACTTTAATCATAACATCATATCATAATATCATATTATATTAATATTGTGCTTAAATTACTTTAATACTGTAAATAGTTATTTGTAATATTAATATTATTACTTTGATAAAAATATAAATACTTATTTGTAAAATTTCGGAACTGAACGATTTCACCAGCTCTTGTAATTTATCTTTTTAACTTGATATATTGATGACATAATACACATATCTAGTAAGTGTAAATCAGAAAGAAAAAAAGAAATTTTAGGTATAAACTTTTATTCCTCACCACATTTGTGAAGTATGCCATCGGTGTATAATCCTGTATCACTTTCTTCGTTTATTAATTAAAATTTCTAAATTGAATACTTATGTAGTTTTCTGTATGAAATAAACTTTTAATATTTAACCGGGAGTATCCAACATTTATTATTTTTTAACTTCATCGGTATATGAGTCACAAGATGATGGCACCTGATAAAAAACTTTTTTTTCACAAAATTTAACAACCGAAATCAAATATAGTACTCTCACTTTTCGAGAATTGGAATATAGATGAGGTGGTTGTGACCTCTAGGCTCTGATCTCTTGTTGCATTACTTGTGAAATAGTTTTTCAGTCATAAAAGGTTCCGGAAATTAAATAAGAATGGGATTTAAACTAACTAATTTTACAGTCTTATTAATTTAATATATGCAAAATGAGCAAATGGTTAGTATTCGAAAAAAAAAACACAATAAAAATTCCAAGTTTTTAGGAGGGCAGCCTAAAGTTTCGAAATCTCGTCCTTGTACAAATTAAGGGTATTCATTAAAACTAGCAGATTGTGTTGGATTCAAATTTCACAACTTTGATCGTATCATCAAGATCGTAACGCCGGGCGATTATAACCAAGTAGGATTGGGATATCCAAACGCAATATATCGAAATGCCGATATATCGGATTTGAAAAACCTATTTTCTATCGATATCTTATCAACCGGTATATCAATAGTATCGATATTTTAATACGATATGTCGATATTTTACTACTATATTATTTTATAAGCCAATCAGTGCGAACATTTCGCATAAACCCATAGCTTTGTATCAGATTTAAATACATTAGGACCTCTGTAGAAGTTTAATTATTTTAAATTCGTTTCATATTCCCTAGAGCACGGTTTTTGGGGTTTCGGGAAATGCCTGATATGTATGTGTATTTATTCTTTTTTTCCCCGTTACATTTGAGCATTTCCAGCTACTTGGATCAAATGAGCAGATATGTGGTATGTATCGTGGCTATCTAGTCTGAACAATACCATAGAAGTGGGAGGAGGGGATAAATTTCCATTGAAATTACGGCATGTTTAAATGTTTTTCGCGGTTTATATGAAATATAGTTAAAAACCTCCATGATAAAAATTTGTTACAACAATCAACAATTATTTTTTGCCTTATTATACACAATCTTTTTTTTTTATAATAATTCATGGCTAGTATAAATATTGGTTTTTGAATAATAATTGTATTTTTTCATAACCATCATCACTGTATTATATTATATTTATTTAATGCACTGTTTCTTAGCTTTTTTTGTTTCTTCTTTTGTTTCTTAGCATCCTTTTCTAAACACCAATATACCGATTATCGACAGTTTGTTTGCGATTATGGATGGATATCGATATGAGGTTTCACGATATCGATATTCGATATTTTACTTTGGATATCGCAATCCTAGGTGTAACTTAACAGTATAAGTGCCTTTTGTGCTGTTGGTGTGCGAATACACAGTGTATTCGTTGGCATATATTTAAAGTGCCGATAACCGATCGTTTAATCGGAAAATTAATTGTACAAATATATAACGATTAATAATAAAGAATGATTGAAGTCAATGGCGACTTGCACAAAAACTTTATTAATGTTCTGACTATAAAAGAACAAAATGAACTCACCCACAAACTACTGCGCACTAATATCAGTAATATAACAACCCTTCAGCTATTAACTTAATTATAGTCTGAATCAAACTATACCAAGAAACGATCAGCTATTTTTCCATTTAGTGATTTAACTTTACAATATTAAGTTTAAAGTTACAATTCATGTTCAATCTAATTAAATTAAAAGGTTTTATCGTTGTTCTCCTTTTTTCTGATAACCATAGATTATTCAAAAACAATTTTAGTTTTAAATTTATACTAAATTGTACCATATGTTTATTCGGTTAGCTCAATTACAATAAAACTTTTATTGACATAATGAGCGACTTTAACAACTTAACAACAGTGTTGAATACTTTTACGTGTCCCCTAAATACTGCATGAAAACTGAGTTTTCACTTCACGTTTTTTCGACTTTACTAACGATTAACTAATTTTCGATTCTTTAATAGACCCTTTAATTTCAGTTTGATATTGCCAAAGCAATATTATTAAACATGTGCAGAGGCAATTTAGCTCCGTTCACGATCGTTCCGAACTTTTGAACTATTGTTTGCTCTTTTGAACGAGGATAATGTTACTTCATTGAAACTGTTTATGGCTTTCTGAATCCTTATTAAAATAAATTTTCAAAAAGGTCAGAGAGGACTCTACAAGCCTTTTTTCCCTTTAAAACGGCGCCTGTCGCAGCTATATTCTCTTGTACAACATGCTGTTATTTTAAGTGTGTTTTGTAATTTTTTTTTATATTGTTCTGGCAAAATTATTTTCTTCTTGAAAAAATATTTAAGGATAGATCATTTAGTTAATCTTTAGGAGAATTTGTCAATGATCATCATATTTTTATTTTTAGGAACAATTTCATTCCATTTCTGAATGGTTTTGGTTAATTTACTGATATGGTTTTTTGGAAAAATTTTGTTTTCTTATAATACCCCATTTCTGTAGCCCAGCAGAGGACCGTGAAAAATATTTACAAGTAAAGTGTGATTTAAAATGATTAATAATACATTTCACTTTTTTTCAGCCCGAAAGCTCCCTTAAAATGGATTGAGTTAGGCCAAACTAAATTTTGTAAATGGAAATATTGCCTACTTTACGATGGTGCAATTGAATATTAATAAACTTGAACAGTTTTTGAGTGATCGCTTCCTATTTAATAATTAGATTCACGAAATAAACCACATTTCACTCTTCAGGTCAGAATGACCCCAATGCACTCATTTTATCGCATTATATCGCCTTTTATCACTTTCATTCTCTCTATGATCCGGTCTACCAGAGCGTAGGTTAAAAAGACAATGGCCTAGAGATCTGCAGGTTCACAAGTAATCCAAAATTCAAAATTTAGACACATTATCAAGAAGATAGAGGACAAAAATAAACAAAATAACGACATCGAATTTGCTATATAAATATAGTATACAAGAATAATGAATAGTAATGTACAAGATCCTATTAATAGTACATAGATCTTTTCAATTTAAAGGTATATCATTAAAATTTTATTAAACGAATATGTGTATAAAATTATGATATCAGAATTAGTTTTGAATGAAAAAGAAAAATTATTTATTTGTTTAAAACTTTGATATCAAGGAAACCGTTATTTAATATTTCTAACTATAAATTTCTGATAGCATTCCATATATATAGGCCCACTACTGGGATAAACATAAATATCAACAAAGATGAAAGACGAAAAATATACCCGGAAAGGATTGTAACATCTGAAGATGGTATGGATTATAAGATATGGTCGGAATTCTCGGTCGTCCACAAGAACCGGTTTTGGAAGCAGGGATGGCGTACTACGCTGCTCAGCTTTTTTATTCTCTTCTTTCTTGACCCACATAACCAGATTAGGACAGTAAAGTCATGGTCATCTTTAGTTTATTTTTCGAATTATTAATAGTTTATTTTAATCATTTATAAATTTATCCGAATGGAATCATCATCGATAAAATATAATGATCTTTACGAGTATTTACTAAAAGATGAACCGTTGAATATTTTAATTCCTTTTGTTCTTTTTTCTGGAACATCATCTTCGTATCAGATTTGTAGGTGTTTAATGAGGCGTTCCTCCACTACAGATTATCAATGAGAATTCATGTATGTTTATTTGCTGAGCCATTAAAAAAAAGGTCATTGTAAAGGAAATTTGAGACGAGCAAGTAACAAGTAATACAAATGTTTAATTGGAGTGGTAAATGGAGCGTTTGTAACCTTTATTACAAAAACATATGTTATCTCATATCTCTGTATTTAATTTACTGTATTTAATTTAATTTATTTAATTTAAAATCCTACCCAAGTCAAAAACGTTGTGGATTATCACAATATTGTTTCTTTCTTTTTCATTTAAGAAGTAGATCTTTGTTATAAAAGATGATACAATTTTTTTTTTTTTGAAGCTAGGGTAATACCATACTATGTGGTCAAAAATAAATTAATTTGGTTGCTTGACCATTTTTATATTTTATATGTTGATTCTTCCTTGTTTATAGAGATAAAAACAGTTGGAGGATTACTTTTTTTTTAGCCATTTTTCTTCGGTTCTAATCGTCAATTTCAGTAAATGCAAGCATTGGCAGTTTCGTCAATAGTTCAAAAATTTTATGACTTAGAAAGATCATACAAACACCATTTTAAAGCCAATGCTTTAAGCTAAAAAAACTTATTCTTAGTTTAAAAACTTATTTAATTTATTTCTATTCCTAATATTTCAAAAGTTGGCCAGAAGTATTACACCCAAATTAAAAAAAAATCTGTTTTTAAACAATTTCTTCCACGAGAAGGAGTGCTATAAACAATTATCTCTTTGTGTGGTTGATAGGTCCCTAACAGTGGGTAAACCAAAAAATTTAAGCTTTAATATCTCCGATAGGACTGGTATTAAAAACCTGAAATTCTCGAAAGTAGTAGTGTTTTAGAAGAGATTTATGTTGCATAAAATCTTTTCTTGTTCATTTGCTCGGTCGAAGTTCGGTAACTGTTAGAAAAAGGAGGAAAACAGGGAAAGGAAATGTAACGTGTGAGTAGTGCAAGTAAGTTTTAACTAGATCATGGATTCATTTTTTCAGTTATTGACATTTTTTAACCAAAAAAATTTTCTTACAAAATTAAAAATATAATATGTACTTAATTTTTTATCAAGTTAAAGATGGCACAGTTAATTAGATAAAATTATGTGCATTATTGTTAACTAAATTGTTATAGCACTGCAATATTTTTCTATGTGATCTACCTTCAGTACTTTAAACATTTTTTGAAAAATCAGTAAATGTCAAAGTTTGTGTGCTATGTTTTAAGACAATAAGTGAAAAAATTATTCTAAGGTCCAATTAAAACTTACTTCGACTACTCAAACGTTGTTTGCGTACCGTATTTTCCTCTTTTTCTAACACTTACCGAACTTTAACCAAGCAAATAAACAAGTAAAATTTTTATGTTCCATAAACTTCTTCTAAAACACTATTACTTTCGAGATTTTCAGGTTTTTAATTCCAGTTCCATCGGAGATATTAAAGCTTAAATTTTGAAAAAATTTCAAATTTTAAAAAATCACAAAAAACTAAGAATACATCAAGGAGGATTGATATTTAATCTGGTTTACTTACTGTTCGAGACCTACCAACCAGTAGGAATAAATTAAATGTACTAAGAATAAGTTTTTTTTAGCTTAAAGCATTACCATTAAAATGGTGTTTGATCTTTCTAGGCCGTATAATTTTTGAACTATGGATGAAACCGCAAATGCTTAGATTCTGTGTTTTTCCCCATTTTCGAATAGTCACCAAGCTTTAACCAAGGAAATAAACAGGTCAGGTTTTCTTTACCATAATCTTCTAAAACACAGTTAATTTTGTGGACTTCAGATTTTTAACTCTAGTCCCATCGGAGATATAGAAGCATAAATTTTGAAAAAGTTGAAAAATAACAGATTTAAAAAAAATCATAAAAAAACAGAGATACATTTAATAGGATTCATATTTATACTGGTTGACCTACTATTATGGTCATACTCACCACGGGAAGAGGTAAGTTGTATATAGGATTCCTTGTTATAGAAAACAATTTTAAAAAAGGATTTTTTTTTATTTGAGCGCAAAACTTCAGGTCTATTTTTTAAATATTAGAAGTAGGAATAGATCAAATGTACTAAGTATACGTTTTTTAGCATAAAGCAGTAACTTTAAAATGGTATTTGTAGTATGTAGTTTTTGAACTATCTACGAAATTGCCAATGCTTACATTTACTGAAATTGGCAAATAAAAACGAAGAAAAAAGGCTGCCATTTTTAATCGGTCAAAGAAAAAACAAAATCCCCAACTGTTTTTATCTCTGGAAAGATGGAAGAAGCAACATACGAAATATTTAAAAAAATTGAAATGGTCAAGCAACCACCATTGGACCACTTCTGAGGGCTGACCAGCGATTGAAGTAGATTCGTTGGAAATTTTTTATAACTTTTTCTTTTCTTTTTCTGTGGACACTAGAGATCATAGAGATCTTATAGGGCGCGATGTGGCCTTCTCAAACACGCTTGTTGCTTGCGAGAGCATAGATAGCCTAGAGGGTGTCACCCAACCTCACGTTGCTACGAACTTTCATGGTGCAGCGGCAGGCTGACCATGTCCCGTCCGGTCCCTTTGGAGACAATTTGGCAGTGTCCTTCCCACCGACACACTCGGATTGGACGGCCACTCATCCAGTATTTACAATGCTGGCAGTATTTGTCTATTACATGCAAGTGCCTTAGCCCGCGCAGCCAACCTGACCCCTTTAAATTAATTATTAGGATTACATTTTTTTTAATAAAAACTTTTTGATGGATTGAATGAATAAATAAAGTCTAAATGATTTAGGAGCAGGCAAATAGTGGTTACTCAACTGCCTAACACCTAAATTCAACGTCTATTCATCTCATTATAGAAATGCAACCAAAGAAGAGATAATATATCCTGTATAACATACTTGTAATATCATATTTATTTATTTGTTTACAGCCAGCCAATCATCTGATTTTTAATATATGGCTCACGGACAGTATAAGATTTGAAAAAGTGAAAAATATTTAAATCCTCTAAATTAAATAAATGAAAAAAAGTAAAAAGTAAACCAGAAAAACACAACAAATAAGCGAATTTTGATTTTATTCGCATAAAATTTCCAAATGTAACTGAAATGATTTTTGAACAACTCGTTCAGACAACGTTGGACCAAAGATAAATTTTCGAATTTTACAATTTTACAAAGTGCAATTACAGCTTTTATGATGTGATGAAATTTTCGGTTCAGTTACTGGCACATTACTCTCAGAAATACTTTGGATGACAACAATTCTCTGCCTAAAGTGGAGAAATCCATTATTATTGAAAAATAAAATAAAATTATACTTATATAGAACATTTTGTATGTAAAGAAATACTAGAAAAAATAAAAAAAAAAAGCTGAATAATGCTTAAATATTCAATTTGATACTTTGTAAAACAGGAAATTATATGAATGTATTTTGTCCTTTTTTTATAGTTCCACACAAAAAATTCTTTTTTCATTTATGAGCATGGGATGGTCCTTTATTAGTGAGAGCGAAAAATATATATACCAGATGTCTCTGGGCGCTTTAAAATAATTTTTTTCTAAATACTTTCTTCACTTTATTTTAAATAAAAATAGTTTATTAGGTATAAGACCATCAAAAGGGGAGAAATGAACTAATATCCTTACTATTTACTACATTTACAAGATTTATAAATAATTATTATTTGAAGAAAAAAAATTTAAGTTAACAATATAGTATTTTTTATTTATTCAAAATTTATCGTGTGTACAAAAATTATGAATGACAAATAAGATAACTTAAAGCATATTTCAGGCTTATGCCTGAGATAATGGCCTAAAAATGTTTGTAATGTTTAAAAATAGGACTTCAGATCTTCAGATCTATATAATACTGGTTGATCGCATTCGATTCATCAAATTGTATCATGGTATTTTAGTACCATACACCATCTACTACTGTGAAAAAAATTAAAACCGCATGCTGCCACCTAAAGTTTTTTGTATTTTTTAATGATTGTTTTTTTACGTTTATTGTTATTTTACATTTAATATGGTCGAAATTATATCACAATTGTTATTTAATATTTTTACAGACATTTCCACATTTCTAAATATCGCAGGTGTAATAAAAATAAAATTATAAAAAAAAAATTTTTTTTTTAAACTAGGTGGCAACATGTGGTTTTAATTTTTTTTACAGTAGACTAGAGTGTATGGTAATAAAATACCATGGTACTATTTGATCGATCAATCAGTGTTATATAGAACAGGAGATCTGAAGCCCTATTTTTAAACATTACATATATTTTTAGGCTATTAACTTAGGCATAAGCCTAAAATATATTTCTAGTTATCTTATTTGTCATTTATAATTTTTGTACACATTATGAATTTCGAATAAATAAAACAATAGTATATTGTTAACTGAAATTTTTTTATCTTCAAATAATAATTGAAGCGTGCGAAAACGGCTTATAGATGATTAAATTGTTATTAAATATCACCGTCTGTTATCTATTCTTTTATCACTTTAACTATTACTATCGAAAAATTACAATGTACCTAATTGTACATAGGCATTGAAGAGTTAATGAAAAATACATTGCAAAGATGAAGCTAAACTATGTATTAAGGTAAGAAATAGCTGCAGTTCCTTAGTCAATGGACCCATAATTGGTTAATAGGTTATTTAATATATTGCACATATAATATGGTGATTGAAATTATCTTACATTTCCTAGAGAATCGATTTTGGATCAAATTCATTTACTTCACGTAATTTTCTGATTTGAGTGGATATATTTACATAATTGTCTAACAACTTGCTGGTGGGGTAGGCACCTTAGCGATACGACTTTCTGCTTACATATATAAAGAACGGGGCAATTATTTGACGGTCAGTTGCTTGGGCGAGTCCAATAGTGCTATAACGACTCCTTTCAGAATGAATAAATTTGTAAGTATCACTTAATTATGTCTGGTTTTTCAGCATAATTCTATCTGACAAAGATCAGAATTAAAATAGGGAATCATAATGTATCTTAAATATTGCCAGATGGAAACACGGTTAAAAAGCAACTTTAAGTTATCATAAAGCCTTTATCGGTTTCAGCATTAACAATGCAAGAGTTTTTGTTACTTAAGTTTCAATAGCTGATGTTATTATATAAAGGGGTCATTATCTTTACATGTTTTTTGTGTCTGTTATTGACAGATTATACTTATTTATTTATGAAGGGAAATTAATTTAATTCAGAATATCACATTAATAAATAAATAGTTCGGAAATAATAAGCATTCGAGATAGTTTATTTGTTTGCTCTAAGTCCAATTATCGGGCTCGTTCACCATTATCAGTATCAGTAGTTTATTTGTTAATGTATCGGAATCACATATAGTAAAGTAATGCCCTTCTGGCAGCACGTAATCTTCTGAAAAATTTGACATGAGAATACAAACAAGACAAAACAGAAACAAGCTTAAAAACATTATAAATAATAAATAAATATAAACTTATAACAAAAAAAACAAATAAATTTTATTAGCATGTCTGTGGGTTTATAGCTACTATTTAAACGTTTAAAAATAAACAAAATTCTCAACAAGTTATTTTAAATCATAAAATATCCATATAAAAAAAAAAAAAAATTAACATTTGCACCATAAAAATGGAGTCGTCATATCTAAGTTGCCCTCCTTCTCCCACGCCCACAAAAAAAAAAATACATTCTAAATTAAACACAAAATTCTATCAAATGCAAATAAAGCAGACCATTGATCATCTGAATAATTACAGTAAATTCTTAAATCAGACATTGAAGCTTTTGAAAGAATCAATTTTTTTTTTTCCAAGTTATTGTTTTATCTATTACTAACTATTAATATATACATGTATGTAAGAAAAGGAAACAAAACAGCAACTTTCACAATCATTCATATGATTTAAGATGTCAAAGTACACTGAAACTCCACAATATGTGGCCACTCTTTTACAACTTAAAACAGGCACCATAAAGCTCAGTTTATGTGAATGTTGTGAAAGTTTGTGTTTTTAGTACTTCAATGATAATTGTCAGAAAAGTTAACTATCACTAATTTTTTTTTGTTTATTTCAGTTTCCTTATGCCGTCTACTTTTTATTCACCTATTCTTTAGTAATAGGAGCCGAAGAGAAGAAAAGAAATGGAAAGAGAGGAATCCTTGGAGGTGTGCTAGATTTAGGATCTGAATCTGAAATTGGACTTGCTTCTGGAATCAATCTCACTCCAGGAACGGATGTGAGTTCTGGAATAAATCTTCCATCAAATATTGTAACTGCTGAAACGGGTATCACGAATGGAGTTCAACTTTCTGCAAATAGTCTTTCTTCGACTATTGGTGGAATCAATCCTGAGGCAGGAACGGGGATCTCTTCTGTCGCCAATCTTCCTGCAACTGGTTTAGCTTCCGGCATTAACCTCTCCACTACAGATGGTTTAGCTTCAGGAATCAACCTCTCCACTACAAATGGCTTAGCTTTAGGAATCAACCTGTCCACTGTAAGTGACCTAGCTTCTGGAATCAGCTTGCCTACTGCAGCAGGTCTCACTTCTGGAGCAGACTTGAAATCTGGGCTAACACTTCCAACGTCTCAGGCAGATGCAGTTCCCGTGGATCGCCCAGTGCCTATTCCGGTGTCACAACCGGTTGCAGTTCCAGTCTATAGATTAGTACCTGTTATCGTGAACCACGCAGTTCCTGTTCCAGTAGATCGAGCTGTCCCAGTAGCAGTTGACAGACCAGTCGCAGTGCCAGTTCCGCATGTAGTTACGGTACCAGTTTCTAGGCCGGTCCCAGTTCCAGTGCCATCGCCTTTTCCTGTACAAATTATCAAAAAGGTTTTCGTTCCAGTTCCACATCCTGTTACCGTTGTAAAGACTGTACCAGTACCGGCGTCTCGTAAGTGCAGATTACTAAATAATATATGATTTGAATGTCTTCTACTCAATGGCAAATTATATACAATCTACCAATAATGTATTTCAGCTCAGTACGGAGTCAGTTCTGGATACTCTTTCGGCCCACGCTTTGGCCCAAGACGCGGCATTATTGGTGGAGGCCCTTATGGTAGCTTACCGTATTCCGGACGGGTGTATGGGAGCGAGTTCAACGGATACACCGCGAGAACAGTTGGTTTAGGAACTTCACCTTTATTACCTCCTAATAAATATATATTCAGCAGTTCAAGATGAATTATAATATTTAATTTGTTACTAAATATTTTACTTGTTATAGTAGATAGAATGGAATTTAATTTGATGCCCATCATTTTTCCTTTCTAACTCTGTTATTGTTATTGTTGATTATTTTTTATAAGTTATTGATATGTTATTATTTATTGTTAATTATTTATTAATAAATAAAATGAAATAAAATAAATCATTTTTCTTCGCTTCTCACTACTGACTTTTTTAATTATAATGGTTCACCATATATTTTGAGTTGAAAGTAGAATAGATTAGATAAAAAAAATATATTCTCTCCCTTTTGAATAAGTATAGAAAATAAATTAATTTCTTGATTATAAAAATATACAATTAATCACAATGTGAAAATGTTAAGTATAAAGATTTATAAGTTCACAATACAGCAAATATTGTGAAAAAAACACAACATAAATCTTAACCTTTACAAAATAATGATCTAAAGGTCGAAATTATATTGACAAGAGATTGATGGTCTACAAAGTGTAAATGCAGGGTTATTAATGCACGTTGGGTATAGGTGGAAAAAATCCAGAAAGTGTTGGAACGTACAAGAAGGAGTGGTCGAATGCTGCAGTTTTGCGGGATGGAGTATAAAGTTCAGAAACATGGTATCGTAAGTGTTAAGTGTAGACTATAGACCTGAACTGTTGAGGATTAATAATATAAGGAGGAAGAGTATTTAATCTGTTGATATAGGCCAAGAAAATATTATCTACCAATCAAGGGTAAGAACGTGACAAATTTTTGGTTGAGATGGAAAAATACGATAGAGCCTATTATGTACCGCCATATCCCGAAGGCAAATCATAAGAAGTAGTCGATGACTTTTTAGATAACTTATTTATATTGGTAACCAAGTTTTTAGACATCCGCAGCAGAATCTAGAACTTAGAACTGTGGGATGGATTATCGGAACGTTTAACCTTGTTTTTGTCTTTTTGGCGGCACAGGCTATGGATACCCTCAAGGTCTTAGGGTTGTTTTAAAACTTATCAAATCTAAACGGAGAGAGGACAAATATATAGGTCAGCGTAGCTGCGATTGTATAAACGATGAAATAATTCAGGTAGATACTTTAAGCTTCAGGGCAGTGACATTACTACGGTTTTTACTCGGCGCCCTCCCACCCTTCCTCTCCAGGCAAAAATAAACAACTTGGTATACTGCACCTTGCATTATTTATCAATCTCTCTTCTAAACCTATTCAACACAGCATAATTATTCAGAGAAATCGAAATGGAATTTTTTTCCAGTATATTAGATTATGAACCTCATAGTCTCTGCGCCCCAAAGCGTGGCATCGGTTGCATTGGCATTATTTAGGTAATTTTTTCAGGAGAATAACCAGGAAAGGTTTCTTGATTGTAGATTAAGACTGATTTAGTACAGTGTAGTGGAACGATTAAAAACCAACAAATTGGGAAACGGGATTTTATTTTTTTAATTGGGGAAACTTGGCTTTTAGAAGAACTGTCTTTGCCTTGGTTACGAAAAAATATGATAAAACGGTCTGTAAGGTTTTTGTGAGATATATACGAGTGCCCATAGAACCTCCGCAGCGGAAAATTATTACATTGAAATTGATTAGCCATTTTATTATATTTGCAGAACTACTTGTTAACCAAAATGGTACTTATGTTTTATTCAATTATTCAATCTATATTTTTCATTACCAATGGGTGTTAATATAATTATTTCAATTGTACTTGTGGTTGAATTATAAACATAACAAATGGCGACGAATATGGTGAAGAAGACCATGTTACGTTTTTGAGAACTTTTTCAGTAAGTAGATACGTTAATTTCTTAAATTCATAAAACAATTCATGGCAGATTTCAATCTGCGAACACATGTTCGGATACACACGGGCGATCGACCATATGTTCGTTCTTTCGATGGTTGCACTAAGAAATTCGTCCAACCTTAAATCACATATCCTTACCCATGCCAAAACCAAACCGAGGGCACCTATGCGGAATGTGCCTGCAATGGCAGAAGACCCACCCCATCACCATTTTGTCAAAGTAGAAATGGCTGATGATTAGCAGTTCATTGTCTATGCAGATTAGTTTAAGAGGACAACAAACACATATCTATCAAGGCAAACTCTTGTGTCAAGCAATGCAGCGGCATTTTCCAAGATGACGAGGGCAACATACTAGAGTTTCAATGTCCTCTTAAACTAGAAGAAAATACACAATCGATTTTCATTTTAAAATGAAAACCTGAGGTTAAAATAAAAACCTCCTCTTTTAAAATAAAAAATGTTAACGATAAAAATAAGACTCACTTTATATTTTTTTTTCTGGATATAGTATTTTTAGTCTGGATATTTATAGTATTACATCTTTTTATTTTTTTGTATTTTTTGGGTCTTAATAATATGAATAATATATTAAATGGTGATTTTTTAAAATCAGTTATTTTCAATCTATTTTAGAAGGGACGCACTGTTAATATCCAAAATTTTCAGAAAGTATTCCTTTATTTTGTTGCAAAAACTGGTTAAAATTTCATCTCTGAGACTTTATTTATTTCTTAGTTAGAAATTTTGAAATAAATTGTGAGAAGCGCTTTTAAGTTTAGGTTTGAAAGACAAGATTACTGCAAGAGCTTATATGTTATAAGTTACAACTTGTTGAAGAAGTGAAGAAAGTATCACCAGAAGTAATAGCAATAATCTATTTTAGTGATGGAACTAGCAGCCATTATAAAACCATAAACAAGCTTTAGCAAACTTTGTCACCACTTATCTGATTTTGATCTAGAACTTGAGTGGAACTTTTTTGCTTCCTCACGAGGCAAAACGATTGTGATAGAATTGTTGGTTGCACGAAATCTTGCTTGTAGCGACTCTTCAGCAACCAAATTTCAACAGTAGAAGATTTTTACAGGTTTTTCTGTTGAAGATATGTAGAGATTTATCTTTGTAACATCATAACAAGTTAAATCACAGAGCATGAAATTACAGAAATGATTTGATAGTTGCATATGATTTCCAAATACAAGGTTATATAATAGATTTGTATCTCGAAGGGAAACACTGATCAGATGAAATCTCTCTCAGAATCAGAAAAATTTTCTGATTACTTGCAACACTACACTACTTCCAGATTGTAGTGTATTTTCATTTGACAAAAAGATCTTGAAAATTGAGGGAGCAGAGGAAAAAAACAATGACCTCTTTATTCACTTCATCCGACCACATGGTCCAAGAACCTCTTTAAAAATAAAATGACAAAGTGTGGGTACCATTCCGTAAAGCACTACGGAAGCTTACTTAATCAAAATTCACAACTACTACAACAGGTCGTAGTTTCCATATCAATGAAAAACTGTGTACAACAACTAGTGAACTTTTAATGATTTTTTTTTAAGAGCAGCTATCAAATGAAAATATATAACGGACTGTATCTTTTGTTTTGTTACAATAGTAAAAAGTAAAAAAAAATAATAATGAGTGAAAAAAATAATAATGTGTTTTTTTAATAAGATTTTCACTACAAGCAACTTTATCGCTCTTAATAGCGCTTAAAAAAAAATCTTTCTATAAAACTAATAAATGCTAGAAAATGAAATTTTAATTAATTATTACTACACAATAAACTAATATTTCTGGAAATTTTGAATTTTTAAAGTTTGTCCCTTCTGAGACATTCAACATCGAAATTAACTGATTTTAGAAAAATTGCAATTCTTGAAGACCCATTAAAAAAAAAAAAAAAAGGATGTAACTTCTATAAAATGCAAAATAGACTGACACATGTATAAATAATATAAAATGAGCTCACAAAAAATGACAGCTAAATATCTAAAAAATTAATGAATATCTCAACTCTTTGAATATGGTACAAAGATGTATAAACAATAAATAAATTTTGTCAGTCCCGCATCAACGACACGTTGATTTATTTTCTTTTATTAAAAATTGGCCATGGGTAAGTCGAAAAACGGCCTATCCTGAAAAGGGAAGTAGGTTTCTCAAAGCGATTGTTTCAAATTTACCTTCGGTCGTACCATGAATCGTTGCACCGTAATATATTTAAATAAAACATTTTTTTACAACCTCATTAGTAGAAATTTATTTTTTCTTGGTAATCGATTGCCTAGATATGGATTTTTTATAAAGAAAAAAAACGATAGTGATACTCTGAGTGTGACTATGGTCTGATCTAATCGTAGAATCATGGATCTTTAATAATAATTATGAAATGTCCTCTTATTATCATTTAAAAAAAAAAAACTCATTTAAATTATATTTGATAATATATTTCCAAAGACGTTTTACACTGTCGTGAAATTTCCAGCATATATTATATTGTATAACAAGCTCATATTCATAAGAAATTAAACTGAAACATTGTCAGGTCTTTTTATATTTATATAAATGGAATTCATAACGCTATTTTTACGTAACAATGCAAGGACCAACATCTAGGGGTAGGACAGGTCCACCAGCAGGAACTGTCGTAGACTAGATCTGGTGTATATAAGCTGAATTGGGTTTCAATTTGGTCAGTCATTGGTTCACCTCCGATTGAATTTCAACTACATCTCAGAATGAATAAGTTTGTAAGTAGTGCAGTTATGATTATAATTTATAGCAGTTGTGAAATTCATCAAAGTCTATTACAATAGGTAACTATTTGTTTGAATATGGGATGCAGTAAGTTTTCGAATACATAGAAATTCGGCAATGATGTTTTCATATACCAAATTTCTTCGATTAGATCACTAAAAAAATGTCACGTTAAACCGAATTTGAGGAAACAATTCATACCCGCTCAAGGATGTTTGGAAGCTTTTCGTAGCCTTTAAAAAACAAAACATTTTTTTTACTTATAAATAAGTATGATACATTTAAATATAAATATTTGTTTTTATTTATTTATTTTTTGTTTACTGATGTTTTAAGAATCTAATCTTAATGGCTTTAAAATCTCTAATACATTTTTGCTAAACCTATAACTTTTCAAATTTTGCTTTAAATTTATATGCTTATTACAAACTTTAATAAAGTTTATACTTTTAACATTGGAGAAAATTTTAATTTATTAAAATACATTCATGTGCTTTTTAGAATATATACATCTTTAGTCTTTTATTCATCTGGTCATTGGCAACTGCTGCTGGAGATAGGAAACCGCTGGAACGAAGGAGTATTGGCATTTCACTGGGTATACCTTCCGGGATCAGTATTCCCTCAGGAATAGGTCTTACTGCTGGAATAGGAAATGGTATATCTTCCGTCAGCAACCTGTCTTCTGGAATAGGACTTCTTTCTGGGATTAATACAGCATCAGGAGCAGGGATTCTTTCCGGTATTAACACAGCTTCTGCAACAGACCTTTCTTCAGGAATTAGCCTCCCTTCTGGATCAGGTCTTCCTTCTGGAATAAGTATAACTCCTGGAACAACACAAGCTTCAGGGACGAGTATATCTTCTGCATCAACATTTCCTTCTGGAATTAGCCTGTCTTCCGGAGCCAGCCTTGCCTCTGGTATTGGCCAGTTATTAGGCACGACCCTGTCTTCTGGAACAGGTCTTACTTCTGGAATAGATTTGAAAGCAGGACAGCCAATTTCACCTCAGCAGACTATCGCAGTGCCAGTAGATCGGCCGATACTCGTTGCTGTACCACAGCAAGTTCCTGTAGCAGTCGATAGGCCAGTCCCAGTTACAGTGAATCGAGACGTTGCAGTGCCAGTAGACCGTCCTGTTGCAGTAGCAGTAGATAGGCCAGTAGCAGTAGCCGTTCCTCAACCTGTCGCCGTTCCAGTATCTCAAAGAGTGGCGGTTCCAGTGGCATCTCCAGTTCCTGTTCCAGTCGTCAAAAATGTAGCCGTTCCTGTACCTTTGCCCTTTCCGGTTGTGAAAACAATCCTAGTTCCTGTCGGTGCCGCTCCAATTGGTAATATTCAATTTTAAAGTGGATTAATAATGATAGCCAAATGCCAAGAATCTAAAAATATTATTCCATAGGTGTTGGTGGACTTGGTTCAGGAATTTCTCTTGGAGCTAATTTAGGATTGGGATCAGGAACATCACTCCTTTCAGCGAAAATTGCTGCTTACGGGCGTTAGTGCTATTTAATAGTTAAATATTTATTAATTAATAAATAAAATAGAATAAACTTAAAAGTTATTTGTAAATGTCAAATTAACTGTAACAAGCAACAAATTAACAAATATGTACAATATTTCTTAATTTAGAATATTTTCTTTCAATAGATAGGGTTAATTTTAACATATCTCATCTTAAAAGAAGACTGAAATTGTTATTTCTTATTTTAAGGGTTTTTATATATATTTTTTTTATGTGATATAAAAATAAATGTTATTTTTTTCATTAAATTTTGTTTATGATTTTTTACTCCTCATAACTTATTTTTAATCTGATCGCTTTTACTCAAATAAGAGGATTTATTGCAATTATCATAGTTAATTACTTATATGGATGAAAATTCTATTATTGACAAATTCAGTGTTTTGAAAATTGTTTAGAAGTTGTTTAGATACGGATAATTCTCTTCCGTAATGAGTTGGCGCACGGCTGCATGCCTCTCTGCCCTGATGATGGCCTAAAACTTAGGCCTAAATGCTGGCACAAAATAAAAAACTCATACTTATTAGTGTGTTAGTCTTTGACCATACCCTCTCTCCTCCCCACCAACTTCTTCCTTAATTGATTATTCTTTTAATTTAACAATTTAAAATTTAACAATTTCTGACTATCTTTGTTTAATGATAGGATAATGGCTTATGAATTTTAGGTTCAATGGCTTGAAAAAAATAAATTTATTTCAAAATAAATTCAAGCCGAGTTAAATCACTCGCGAACGTTAACATGCCATAAAAAATAATATCCTGCGTTTCTATAGGAAAATTTGAAGTTCATTATGATTCGACATTGTTTTTTTTATCAAGTTTCACCAAGCTGTTTTAAAATTTCAGCTTTTAAGTCTATTGAAAATAATTAAAATGCTAACAAAACTCACCAATGCTACTACAAAACAAACAAAAAAATCAAATTTTCATTTTTTTTAACGACTATCTGGTTTGGAGAGCATTGAGCAATTACACAGAAACCAATATGACAAATGCCAGAGTAATAATGCAAAATTATCAAATTGATTACCCAAATTCTAATGAATTCACAAAGTGATTTTCGAGAAGGAGAAATGGTAACATGAGCAAATCAAACCTATGCTGCAAGGAAGGGAGAATATCGTAGTAAGAAACAAATAATTGATTGAATAATAATTCATTAAATATACAGATAAACGCAAATACAGAAAATATTCAAAAGCTCTTATTGCCTCAGTGCCATTATATTTTTCATTATTAAATGAAGGATTGAAGCATTGGCCAATAAATGCTGACCGAAAACAAAAATTAAATATATTCCGGACTTTAGACTGGAAAGATTGAATACGTTTGATGTTCTAAAGTTTAGCTGTCCCCCACAGTTCTAGTCCGTAGGTCCAAATAGGTTTCAGAATGGTCTTGTAGATTAGCAGCTTGTTGATTATTGATAGATGAGATGTTCTGTTCAGTAGTCTGTATAACTGGCCAAATCGTTGATTAAGCTCTTGTCTTTTAAGTCTAGTATGAGGGTTCCATGTTAGTCTTTTGTCAAGAATGAAGCCAAGATACCGAGCTGTGTCTGAAATGGGAAGTGGTGTGGAATTAAAATGGATTGACGAACAGGATCTGCTTCGGAGGGTAAATGTGATATGCTTACATTTTGATTCATTGACCTTGATGCGCTAATTGTTGCACCACTGTTCGATCAGAGTGAGGATGCCTTTGCAGGTTTAAGGATGCAATTTCAGGATCGGAATGGGATGATAGGATAGCGGTTTCATCGGAAAATGTTGCCTGAAACAGAAAAGTATCGGGATTTGTAGGGAGATAAGCGATAAATAAAATGTAGAGGACTGGATCTAAGACGCTGCCTTGTGGAACACCGGCTTCGATTGGGTAATAGTTGGAAAATTCAGCACCATAGTGAACTCTGAAGGAACAGTTAGAGAGGTAGGATCGAAGGATTAAATATAAGGATTGGGGTAATTGGATTTTGAGTTTGAAAAGCAAGCCATCGTGCCAAACCCGGTCAAAAGCTTGAGCTATGCCCAGAAAGGCGCCAGTGCAATATTGCTTGCTTCCAAGAGCAAAAGATATATGGTCTACAATGCGAAGGCCTTGTTGAACAGTGGAATGTCCTGAGCGAAATCCAAACTGGTGTGAAGGGATTTTTTGGAATTCGAGTATTGAAAGGATGCGTTTTAGAAGGATTTTTTCAAACATTTTTGAAAGAATCGGGAGCAAACTTATTGGTCTATAGGATGAGTTATTATTGATTGGTTTTCCTAGTTTTTGGAAAAGGATAATTGTGGAGTGTTTCCTCATCAGAAGAAAGTGGGTTTTGCGAAGGATACAATTGTACAGGTAGGTAAGCAGTATAACCGCTTTTGGGGGGAGTTGACAAAGGATATGGGAAGTGATGAGATCGTATCCAGGAGATTTTCAGGGTTTAAAGTTATTTATGAGGAATTTGACCTCAGAGGGTTTGACAGCTTTGGGAGGTAAATAGAGAGGAATTCCTTGACTTTAGCTGTATGGATGGGGTGGATTTCAGAATGGGGAATGAATACGTTGGAAAGATGATTGGCAAATTCCTCTTCTCTATTCCTATCTGACGAAGCCCAGGATCCATCATCACGTCGGAGGGGATGGGAAATGGAGTAGTATTTTAGAATTTTTTTTTTGTTACTTTCCAGAGGGAGTTGTCGGAAGCAGACTGTAAGGAAAGGTAGGAGTTATAGGATTGTGATCTATAGGTTGGCAATTTCTTTTTAACTAATTTGGAATAATGGTTGTATATTTTCCGATCATCAGGATGCCTGGTTCTTTGCCAGAGGGTCCTAGAACATCGTTTGGAATGGATAAGGTTTTTAAGATATTGAGGTAAAGGATTCTTTTGGCGGTATTTGGGGGAAGGAGGAGGTGAGGATGCATTCCAGACTGCTTGCTGGATCAAGGTAGTATAGGAATTCACAGCTTCATTAAGGTCTTGAGGAGTTTTTAGGGATATTCTGAGGTCTATTGAATCTGTTATTATTTGGCGGAAGAGGTTCTAGTTTACTGGACCTCTGATGAATGAAGGTGGTGGTGATTTGGGTATCGGCGATGTGGAAAGAGTCAGAATTTGAGGGCTGTGGTCTGAGGAAAGGTCATCGAGTCGGGAAACTGAATAATTTAGTGGCCCTACCCCTTTGTGGATGAAAAAGTCTAGGAGATCGGGATTACGATTGGGATCGGTTGGCCAGTATGTAGGGGAATCAGGGGAGATGGTGTTGCTACGATGGGAGTTAAATGCAGACAACAATGTTCGCCAACGAGTATTTGTGATTCTGGCTCCCCATTGCTGGCATTTTGCATTTAAGTCTGCACCTATTAGGAAATGGTGTCCTAAGGAATTAAGGAAGGAATTGAATTGTGATTCGGAAATAGGTTCTTTAGGCGGGGTATTATGCTGCAACAATTGTTAAAGGAAAAAGTGGAGTTGAAATTTTTACGGCAGTAGCTTGAAGGAAATTATGGACTGGCAGGGGGAATAAATGATAGGAGAGAGACCGATGGATGATGACAGCAGTGCCAGCATGTGCTTTTCCATCGGGGTGGTCAGTTCGATAAGTTTGGTAGTCAGGTATGTTGAGCAGTCGTTTACTGGTTAACCGGGTTTCAGTTATTAGGGCTAGGTCAATATTTTTTTCACGTAATAACACTGTTAGTTCGTTAATGTGATTTCAAACACCATTCGCATTCCAAAGGAGAATGAAAAGATATTTTATTAAGGACATTAATGGATTTATAGGGAGTATGATGAGGCTGGACACAAAGTTTGTCAGTAATGAGATGAGGGGATTGATGAGGGATTTAAACTCCGAAAGAAACGATGTAAGTAAACTTGTGAGGTCAGTGGCATTGGTGAGGAATGTAGGAAATTGGGTGATGACTAGACTTTTGGGTATTAGTCATTTGTTGTGGGATGGCGGGATTTGAGTGTTGGGGTTGAGATGTTTGAGGTTGAGGTTGTTCTTGTGGCAGGGCCTGAGTTTGTGTTATTTCTTTTGGCTCTCCTAACATTCGAGCATTGGATACTCTTGTATTCACAATTCTGGATGGTTGTCATTATGGCCTAGATGTCTCTTCCTGTCCAGAAGTTGCCTGCATCCTTGATTTTAAAATTTTATATGTCTGATACCTCTTGTAATTAGCCGGATATCCTTGGTGTCATAATGCACATGTTTGCCTGGATTTCCTACAGTCCTCAGATTTGTGTTGGCCACCACATTTGACACAACTAGGCATATATATGGTGGCAATAGTGTTTAGTGTGGCCATATGCCTGGCAGTTATGGCATTGCACTAATTCCCTCTTGTTGTAGGGTTTTTCTACGACTATACTGGTATAGTACAGGCGCGTTACTTTATAAATTTCTTCAATCCCGGGCGATCGCTCAAGGTCAACAAAGAATAGTGGTAAGGCTGTTTTGTTCTTATCACCCGGCTGTTCTTTATTTTCTTTAAATATTTTGACTCCCATGGCCATTAATTCTTCTTTTATAGCTTCTGGTGGAGTTGAGGGGTGCAGGGATCTGATGACCACCCTGAGCGCTCTCTCTTGGCGCAGTTGGTAGGTGTGGAAATCTGCCTTTGTGTCTGACAGATATTTAACAATGCTTTTTATGTGTCTGAGGTGTCAGGCATTAATTTTGTATCATTAATGCGACTTTGACACGTATATTTTCCTGTGTCTACTACGTTGTTTAATTGTTGGCACAGCAGTTTAAAATGTTTTATGTTTCTAATAAATTTTGGTAGAGGCTTGGGTTCTCTGGGAATTGGTGCTTATTCCATGTCTTCTGTTTGCGTATTTGATAACAGTTGGTAAGGGTTAGGAGTAAAAAAGGGTGATTCATCAGCCATAACTGTGGTTGAGGTTCAGTTTCTTCAACTGAGCTACCAGATGTGATCGGAGGTGTATTTCTTTTTGATCGCCTAGCCTTCTGTTTGACCAGTGAAATTTGAGGTGTATTCCTCAGACCTCTCGATCTCTTGCCTGTTGTTTTGGTCGACATCACCATATGGAAATATCTCATTTCATGTTAAATTGAATGAGAGAAAAGAATAAAAAAATATCTGATGTGGACAACACATGACTTCCTTGTACGCCTATCAAACTATAAATCAGTGGCTCAAAAAGTAATCCTGAATTTGGTTACTAGTTTCTGAAGATCACAGTATCTCACAGATCACAGAAACACTCGACGTCGCGACATCCATCTATTGACACACATACACACAAACAGGGAGGAAAACCAGTATTTTACACTAAATTTTAACACTTAAAACAAGTAATAAAAATGTAATTAAACATATTTTTGATTGGAAAGCAAATTGCGTTTGTAACCTTTATTACCGAAACATATGATTTATGTATTTAATTTAAATATAATTTTTGATGTAAGCTTATTATGACCTTCAAGTAAAGTACTGTTTTCGGCTCACCAATTTTAACCAAAATATAGTAAATACATTCACATCAATATAAAAGTCCTATTTACCAAATTTGAGATGTTTTACATTATATTTTAACATAATTTTTGATGAAAGTCTAATATGACTTTCAAGTAAAGTACCGCTTCCGGTTTTCCAATTTAGACCAAAATCTAGTATGTTATTTAAATCAATATATAAGTTATAAATACCAAATTTGAGAAGTTTTGCGATCTAAGATACGTGCAACTAAAAGCTGGCCCATGCGCAGACTCAGTTCAACAGTCTAGCATCTCAAAAAATGTTGATTATGATTTATACATGCATTCTCAGCATTATTGAATTATCTATGCAATTCATGACAGTAATATCTATGCAAACATTTCAAGAAGTCTATGTAAAAAAAAAAAAATGCTTCGAAATATTACAGTGTTATAACTGCCTAATGGCCGTATTTCTTTGATCAGAAATATATTAACCATTTTTGAGATCTTACACTGTTGAACTAGGACAGCGATATGTTCTCTTCTAATTTCTTCTGGTATCTTTGTTTTAGTTACGCCTTCCTGTATAAATTATTCAGTGTAACAAATCTATCTTTGTATTTCTAAACTAAACCTTAAACTTGGGATATGGTGGTACATCAAACGCATTTAAATAATTGTTTAGTATTTTATGGGTGCTAAAAAAAAATTAACAATTATTATTTAAAAATTAAAATACATATTTAAAAATCAAAATGTATTTATTGTGTTTTCTTTTCTGACCACACAACTATTATCATCTAGTTTTTTTTTTTTTTCTCGGTGGATATTTACATATTTAAAGTTAAACTAATAAGTTGGTAGATTTTTTACATTTATATAAATAGCATACATAATGCTATTTTTACGTAATAATATAATGTTCAGTAGGGGTGGGACAGGTCTAAACCCAGGAACTAACTGACTTAGCCCGAATCAGGTGTATATAAAGTGAATTTGGCTTTCGCTTGGTCAGTCATACAGGCTCTATCGAAGTTTCAACTCTGTTTTAGAATGAATAGCTTTGTAAGTTATAACAATATCTTATAGTATTACACTACAATAATTTTTAGTATTTCATTCCGGTTATAGTTATAATTTACAACAATAATATTTAAAAAAAAACTACATAGTGTATTGTGGTATATAAATCTTATTTTTACTTTAAAAGCTATTCAAATTTACATCGACAAGAGTGCTAGAAATACGTTCCCAGATCTATGACAATTCAGCAACATTTATAAGTAACTGTTTATAACATTAAATATTCTCTTCTAATGTAACGTACTTACAGAAGAAGGCGTTCAAAAGAATACATTTCGTATATGTTACTGCAAATTTATACTTTAAAAAAATTGTATATTTATTGTAATTTTGGGAATATGAAAAAAAAGAAGGAAATACTCTATTTATTTTTGGAAACTAAGATTTTTGTTTTTTTTATTTATGATTTTTAAAAATTAATAATTTAATATTAAATACCTATAGAATAGCCAAAACATACATTGATGCTGAGTTTGGTTCATATATTTCTTTAATAAATGTTAAAAAGTAGAAGTTTAATTTTCCTCAAAACTGATACAGACTTCATGTTTTTTTTAGAGCATATTCATCGTCAATTTTTTATTCACCTGGTCTTTGGCAACTGCGGCTGGAAACAAGAAAGCGCCAGGACGAAGGAATATCTTGGCTGGGTTCTATCCAGGCATATCTTCTGGAATCAGCTTTCCCTATGGAATAGGTCATACTGCAGGAGTAGGAGCCGATCCTGGGTTCGGCAAATCTTCTGTTAACAGCCTGTATTATGGAACAAGTCTTTCTTCTGAGTCTAATGCAGATTTTGGAAAACACTTTATTTCTAAGGTTAATTTAGCTCCTGGAACAGGCCTTTCTACGGGTATTAGTATTTCTCGAGAAACACAGCTTACTTCTGGAACAGATACTGTTACTGAAACAAATACATCTACACTTCCTTCTGGAAATAACATATCATCAGGAGCAGCTGTTATTCATGGAATCAGTCCGTATTTACAAACATCAGCTCCTTCTGGAACAGCCCATACTGCAGGAGTAGAAGCAGTTCCTGGATTCGGCAAATCTTCTGTTAACAGTCTGTATTATGGAACAAGTCTTTCTTCTGGGACTAATGCAGATTCTGGAAAAGTCTTTATTTCTGGGATGAATTTAGCTCCTGGAACAGGCCTTTCTTCGGGTATCAGTATTTCTCGAGAAACACAGCTTACCTCTGGAACAGATACTGCTACTGAAACAAATACATCTACACTTCCTTCTGGAAATAACATATCACCTGTAGCAACAATTATTTATGGAATCAGTCGGTATTTACAAACATCAGCTCCTTCCGGGACAGGTCATATTGCTGGAGTAGGAGAAGAATCTGAAATCGGGAAATCTTCTCTTAATAGCTTGTATTACGGAACAAATCTTTCTCCTGGGACTAATGCAGCTTCTGGAAACATCTATATATCTGGAATTAATCTAGCTCCTGGAACAGGCCTTTCTTCGGGCATCAGTATTTCTCGAGAAACACAGCTTACCTCTGGAACAGATACTGCTACTGAAACAAATACATCCGCACTTCATTCTGAAAATAACATATCTTCTGGAGTAGCTATTATTCCAGGAATTGGTCGGTATTTAGAAACATCAGCTCCTTCCGGAACAGGCCATATTGCTGAAGTAGGAGAAGGATCTGAAATCGGCAAATCTTCTGCTCCCGGAACAAGCCTTCTATATGGGATCAATACAACTCCTAGGACTGACTTCTCTTCCGTAATCAGTAAATCTCCTGGAAATACACTGGATTCTGCACCAGGTATCTTAATTGGACCACAACTATCTTCAGGTACAACACCTCCATTTGGATATAAACTCTATTCCAGAGGAGGGATAAAGGGTGAAAAAGGGAAACCTCAACATAAAAATAATAGAACAGGAATCAACTCTGAAATCATCCAGTCTTCAAGAACAGGTCTTTCAGCTGGAATAAAACAAGGATCTGAAATCGGTATAACTTCACTTAACAGCCAGCCTTCTGGAAGTCTTTCTGCAGAAATAGAGCAACGGTCTAGAGTCGGTATATATTCAATTAACAGCCAGCATTTAGAAACAAATCATCATTCTGGGAATAGTGCAGCTTCTGAAATTAATACAGCATCTGAAAAAGAAAAAGAACTAAAGAAAACAATTAGTTCTACCGACACAAATCATTCTTCAAGGGCTACACTGCGTCCTGCAAGCATCCTCTATTTTAGAGCAGACCTTATACCAGAAACTGATCAGGATATACGATCTAATGCTTCTTTAGGAAATTCTGAATTTGATATAAAATCTAGTCAAGCGATTTCATCACAAATAGATCGCCCGATATTCATCCCTATGCCCCAGAAAGTTTCTGTAACCGGTGATAGGCCAGAAGCAGTTACAATACAACAACCAATCACCCTTACAGTATCACAACAAGTGCCAGTGACATCGCCACCATCAGTTCCAGTAGTTACTAATCTAGCTGTTCCTGTTCCTCTACCAGTACCTTTTGTTAAAGCTATCTTAGTTCCTCTTGGTGCTGCTCCTATTGGTAAAATTTATTCTTAATATTGATCATTAAAGAAAGTACAATCCAAGAAATGTAATAATTAAAGCATTATTTAATAACTGTAGATGGACCTAGTTCAGGAGTTACTTTTAGCTCTAATTCAGGATTGGGTTCGGGAAAATCACTGCTTTATTAGGACATTTTTGAGAATCAAATTATATGTGTTTGAAATATTTATCAACATTGAAATTTTTGTTTTAGATGTGGACATGTCATGATCTCATCTTATGATTAATTAAGACTGGAATTGTTAGTTTTATTACTATAAGTGTTGTTATATTCGAATAAATATGTTGTATATAAAAGTGTGCTTATAATTCCTTTTACTACGCACATTATTTAAAACATTTTGTACTATCATTTAAAGTGCATTTATCATAATAGTGCATTTAAAGTGCACTAACATTGGCGTTATTAATTTTAATAAAATACAAAAATTAAGCTAAAAAGTCAAAATTGGTGATCCGAAAGGTCTACGGACCACAAAACCAGAAGTGGAGACTTCACAAGGGAGAGATAGGGGGATTATCAACCCTCCGAATAATTGTTATATAGGTAAAACATTATACTCAAAGTCTTACTGAAATTTAAAACCGAACCAGTACCACTTGAGTTAAGGAATATTGTTGTCAAGTGTAAATATTCGCAACAGTTAAGTGAAAAGTTCAAATCCAAATGAGTTGGGGAAAGTTACAATATTTCATAATATAGTTGGGAAAATTAAAATATTTATATAGTTTTTAAATCCGGCCAAAATAGTAGGGAAATCTTAGATTTTGCCCCTTCAATAAATTTTTGTAGCAACGTCCCTGACCGAAAATTGATACATGTGCGGACAACCCTCACCCCCGACTTAGGAATTAGGATACTTAAAAGTGCATTTTGAGAAACTCTTATAATGCATTTACCTATTAAAACTTTTCAGCTAACATTTCATCCTTTAGAAAGGTTAACGATAAAACAGTTCTAATTATAAGCCCTCAAGAAAAAAATATACCGGTGGGTGCTGTCGGATAATCTTGCGTGCCATTCCGCGGCACAAGCAGACCATCGGTGTGGCCGATTGTGAATCTAATAGGACAAAATTTCAATAATTAGGTTTATGATTACGATGAAGTACGTGTTGTACCATTGGGTAGGACGTTCATAGATGAACAAAACGTTAATAATCCGAGGTCAATGTACAGTACTGTACTTGGCTTAGCAACTAACTGCTACCTTTTCAACTCATTCATAGTTAGAGGTTATGGTAGATTGTTCAGTCTCTTAGCAGTGAACAGTATAAGGAGCTTGTAGTTATTTTTTTACTGTTTCACAATGGAATGTGTTTTTGTCAATTGTAGGCTATTCTACACACTCAGAATCGAAGACAATCAGCAACGTTGGCCAATATCCAAAAGTGTTCCACTCTTTAGTCTGTAACTTTTTACATGCACCAACGTGCGGCTTAAATTTTGATTATTGTGTCGAACATGATGTAAAATTAGCTAGTATGTAAAACTTAATCGCCCGTTTCAAAGTAAAAATAAGAATTGTGTTTCAGTTGTAAAACTCGTTCTTTTGAAAATGAAATTAATTGAACCATTTAAGACAGGAGGCCATAGTTACAACAATTCCCTCGAAGATAAAATGCATCTTATTGAGCTTATAAAACAAAAACTTGATATAGGTACAATCTTTAAATGTTTTGAGAGCACAATTAGATTCCTGGGATAAATATTCAGGACTCAGTCAACATGATTTTTTATCGTAAAAACCGACGTTTCGACCCTAACATATGGTGCACCTTAGTGGCTGGAAATAAATCAGAGATACAATAGATATGGATAAGTGTATAGTAAAAATATAGAAGTAAGTAACATAAGGATGTAAGATGAATAATGATTAGTTTTTATCTATTTATTTATTTATCGAAGTTTTAAAATGTAATTAACTATGGGATTAAGTGATAACCATATAAAATGTATTAGAAGATGGTTCAGCGGAAAATTGAAAGAGATACTACAGTATAAAGTATTGCAGAAATTAAATATTGAAGATGAGGCAAAACCCTGAAATGTTGGTGTGATGTTGTTGAGTTTTGAATAAAACAGCAGTATGGAGGATTTGAAATTCTCACATCTAATTATGACAGTTAATATCCATCCAAATTTTAAAATATATCATTTAAATGAATCCTGTAACCATACCAGATAGTGAAAAAGAAATTGATGATCCCGGTTTATGTGATATGTAATTATAGTTATTTTGTGTTTTAGCTTTAAAATTATTAATGTTCCAATATTAATATCCCACAAAAGTTCTGGACTATCTACTCAGAAAAATAGGCAGATTTACTCCATGGACGAATGGATCTTGACCGCTGATCTTGACGTGAAAAAGAAAATCTGATATACCTGGCCTGTTAAACGTAATCAGATGCCACTAACGAGTGGACAATAGCAGACTAGAAATCCGCCGGTCAGTCCTGCAGAAAAAACCGCAAACGAGTCCGCGGTCCCGTTTAAAATAAGAGTTCACGTATGGCTATCTAATGGTCGATATTCTCAAAAATAAAGGATACCATTTTTGAAATCCCATGTGTAAATTTTTTATTCGTAAATATTATAAATATAAAGTAAATAGAGTATTATCTCTTATCTAACTCATAGCTCATTATCCTGATTGAAACATTAAAATAACCTATAGCCTTAAGAAGAATGATTCAAGAGAAAACATCTTAAAATGTATTTGTGATATAGTAGAGAGAACACTACTTATGCCTGTCAACATACTTAACTTCAAGGATTATTGGTTAAATGTAAAAAAACGTGATATAAAAATTAAAGTTCTACCAAAATGTTCACCTGACTTGTCTCCAACTGACTACAATATTCCAGAATGAAAACGAGCTAAAATCCTCGAGTTCATTGATTTAAAGCCAAACATTTTCTGCGAACAAGGTATAAAAGAAATAACCTTGGGCAGTGGGAGAAATCATCAATGCATTTTTCAAACAGAAGACATTTTGAATAAAAACAATATCGTTAAAGTTAATTTTTCTTTAATATACCTCATACCCCAGGAACTTAGATTTCATATATTCCAACCCAATATTTTATGGTAATACTTGAAACAAGAAATTATGAAAGAAATACCATCCCACCAAAGCTGAGATGACCTGAAATGTACATTTTTACACAAATCGAAGATCAATTAGGTATCTGAGAATATAAAATCGGACAGTGATAACCTCAGTGTAGTTTCTTATATCTATTCTTTGTAAAATCTGACAATTTCTGATTAAGCTAATAGGTTCAAAAACATGATTTTCGACGTTAAATCGTTATTGACAATCATGCAAACTGACGATTGTGTCAGATTATTAGAAGATGATTGGGAAATAATTACATACATACATATTTGGCATTAAAACCCGCTAGCAAATCCTCCTCCTCGATCAGTTACCGCCAGATGCCTCAGTCTTGTCCTGCAGCAGTCCAGTTTCGGGTGCCCAATAAGGATCTCGCATCCACTTTAACACAGGCCCTGGATCTTCTAGTTCGGTGTACGCCCTCCATTAAAACTTTTTTTGGGGATCTCGGAGTCATCCATACGAGCCACATATTCAGCCCAGCGGAGTCTTCCCAGCTTTAAAATTTCATTGAATATCTCGTAGAGCTCCCTGTTTTTTTTTCTCCTCCAGACCTCTCTCTCTCTCTTTCTCTCAGCTATCAAATACGATGAGTCGGTTTTCTTCGGACTTCATGCATGCTTCTGACCCATAGAGCACTGGTCGTACCAGGATCTTGTATGGGATGATTTTGGTACGACAGGAGATATATCTAGTCATAAAATGGTTTGCCAGACCGTGAAAATACCTTTTGGCTGCATTAATACGTCTGTCAATATACTGTGATAAATCGTTACTGGAATTCAACTCGAATCCCAGATATATGAAAGATTCTACTTGTAGTTTTCTGAAACTTGTAGGGGCCAATTTTTAGGGATATAACATGGTCTCCGCCACTACCAAATCACATTTATTTGTTTTTTTTCTCATCAACTATGAGACCAAACTCCCTTGCCGCTGTTTCAATAGCAATGAATGCCTCTTTCTATGCTTGCTCCGATCTTGCGATAATGCCAAAGTCATCGGAATATTCCAGCAGCTGTACAATCCTGGAAAATATGGTGTCTGCAGTCCATATTTTTGATTTTCGGACAGCCATTTTCCATGTTGGAAATAAGACATGCAAGAGCGTCTTCTTGTCTTTATTCGCAGCTGATTTCAGACAGGTCTGACTCCGCAAGGACTGCTCATTTAGAATTTCGCATCGTCATTTTGGGAAATAATTAAGAGTATTAAATAATTAAAAATAAGAATACCTTTATAAATGGAATAAATATTCTTCTTCTTCTTCATTATCACCCTCCTTTAGTGCCTCTCAGCGTGGAGGTGCTTTTTTTTTCCAAGACTTTTTTTTATTTATTTTTATTTTTTTGTTCCCCCTACTTGGCCATTTCTGGCATAAGGCGTTTCAGCAGCAGTGGGGTGTTACGTATGGGATGTACGTATGCCACTACCGCCAATAAAACTTTGAATTAATTTTTAAACTATTTATTTATTATTGTTATACATAATTTAAGGGTATCTTTAATAATGGGAACAATATTTGGATATTCTATGGTGCAGCCCGGTGCGCGGCTGCACACCGTTTACTGATAGGGCTGCACCTTTTTGTCCATCCTTTCTGATTCGTGTAGTCAGGGCTGGCTTTGACTTGCAACTCTGAGCCTCCTCTCTGCACTGCCCAGAGCCGCCGCTAGACTTCAGCTTCTACCTATGGTTCCTGCTCAGGCTGTCTCAGCGGCTGCAGCCTCCCCTTCATCGGGTGGACGGCCTCTACCAAGAGTGAAATGTGTGGGAACCACGACCTCTCTCCACCTTCCTATGTATTCCATGAAGAACGGGTAATTTTCCTCCTCTACCAACCTCGGGAAATAGGCCTCGTCAAAGGCATGTAGTCCAGTTTTTCTGGATAGCCAGGCTCGATGTCCATCCATGGCGGCACAAGATATTAGTGCGTGCTCGGCTGTATCAGGCACACCGCAGGTGGGGCACCTGGGATCGATTTTCTTGTCATGCTTCCGCAGCTTCTCCCGGAAACCCCCATGGCCTGCCAGAATCTGTAAGGACCAGTAATCGGGATGGACCCACTTCGCCGCTCACCTGGAGTAGACGATAGGAAAGAATTTCTTAAGGGTTGCACCCTTTTCAAACATGACCCACCGTCTGTTCCACTCATCCAGTGAGTCCTCCCTCAACACCTTCTTTCACCTCCCAGACTCCTCACCTATCCTCTGCTGCAGTCCCTCCGGAATCGCATCAAGCCCTTGCCACTTAACATCGAATTTGATGGTGTCCTCTCGCAGAATGAGATCCAAGGGCATCTCTCCAGCCAATACCTGCACTGCCTAGTGCGACACGGTTCTGTATGCCTTGGTGACCCGCAGCAGTGCCAGTCTCTGGATGGTCGCCAGCTTCTTCTTCTGTGTTTGTGTGAGATAACGACTCCAGGAAGGGGATGCATACCTTAGGATGGCCAGCACGACTCCCTTATAGATGGTTCTAGTAGCCGGGTACCTCAGGCCCCAGAATGCACCCCCTATTCTAGACAGTCCATTCAGGGAGCAGGTCACCCTATCTAGGAGGTATCCGAGATGTGGGGTGACGTCAAATCTCTTCTTGAATTTCACCCCAAGGTATGTCACCTCGTCGCCGAGGCGGACCCGTTCTCCTCCGAAGTTCAGGCTGATAGGGTGAGCCCTATCTGTCGAGCCTCTCAGCAACATTACCTACGTCTTGGCAGCGACCATACTTAGCTTTCGCCTCTCACACCATTCCGCAACCTTACTGGTACATCTCTCCGTATCTCCGATTAGTTTGGCTCTGCTGATCGCGGAAATTATAACCGCTAGGTCGTCGACATAGCCGTCCCTAGAAGTCCCTCCGCCTCCAGTTCATCCAACAACTTATCAAATACTAGCTTCCACAGGGCTGGCCCGAGGACGGAGCCCTGCGGGCAGCCCCTCTCAATACTTCTCTCAACCTCGTAGAAGCAACCACGCACCTTCACCCTCCTATCACTGAGATAATTACTAACAAGGGAGTACAGGTTGCTGGGGGCATCAAACTTCTGCAGTACGAAAGGCCACCATACAGTATCGAAGGCAGAGAATATGTCAAATAATATCAGCAACAAGTACTTCTCTGCCCTCTCCTCAGCGTCCCTTCGCAATCGCATCAGCGCGTCCGCTGTCCCTTTTCCTCTTGTTGATCCAAATTGTCGTGGGTGGCTCGCCGCTTGGAAGACTGGCCGTAAGCTAGTGATGATTAGGTGTTCCAGGACCTTACTAACAACAGGCAGGAGGCATATGGGTCGGTACGCCCTCCGATCCAAGACTGCCAAACTTCTCGATCTCCAGCCAGCGCTTTTATTACATTCATAGGCCTTCCCTTTCTTTCACCAATCCCCGAGATGTGGTCCATCCATTGTAATCTAGGTCTTCCTCGAGGACGGCCTCCGGTCACACAGATGGCCAAACCATCCCAATTGTCGTCTCTCCACTGTTTCCTCCAGTGCAGTCACTCCCAGGTCTCCCCTTATCCTCTCATTCCTAACGATGTCCCTCCTTGTTTTGCCTGCCATTCTCCGGAGGTATTTCATCTCTGCCGCGGTAGCCCTACTCCAGTGCTTTTCCAACGGGACCTAGCTCTCACTTCCATAGATAAGGGTAGGTAGGTATATGGGCTTAATGATATGTAATTTTACATTATTTCCCAATTCTCTTTTCCCTACCACTGTGTTGCATAGCTGGTAGTATATGCTATTAGCTTTTTTAATCCTGTTTGAGAGCTCTTGGTTCATTTTCCCATTTCTACTGAGCACTACTTCTAATAAATATAACTTTTTAAAATAAAATGATAATTATTATAAACAATTATACGGTTACCGATGGAAGATGATTTATCGGTAAATTTTAGTGAAATTTATCTAAAAAATTAATTATCTACCAATAAACAAAACGATAAAATCAAAAATCTCAATAAAAAAGAAAAATAAATATGAAGAAATATTAGAACTATTTAACTGTCACCAAAATGTAATTCACTTTACAGTAGAAAATCACCTCGTTACTAACTGAGGTTTCCGGATATGGGAATTATGTTAAATAGTTACGAAATAAAAACAAAGTGGACAAAAAAATCAAATACCAGTAATAAATTACTAAATAAATTATCTAATTATCTAAAGTATCAAAAAATGAATGTAGCTAAAAATCTAATCAGTAGGGTGGTAAATGTAACGGATGCTTTACTAATCAAAATATCTAAAGAAAGAAATATATAGGGTGTACCAGATAAAAACTAGAAATCAGCGGCTGATTCTGTACATCAAGAGCAACAAAAGAGTTCGTATGAACCATGATCCGATTTCAGACTTAAAAACAGAAAATTTAGGTTTTGTGTTTTGTTTTTTTTCTAATACGAAGCGATCATTCAAAACTATTCAAGATAATCATGTTCCAATTGCACCATTGTATAGTTTGGTTTAATTAAGTCCATTGTAAAGGGGCTATCTTTTACCTCCACAACATGGGACTAACTGAGTCACCGACATGTAGACTATGTGGGATGGAGGACGAAACGGCTTTCCACATAATCTGTGGATGCGATGCTTTGGCAAGGGTGTGGTACCTCCACTTTGGTTGTGACCGGATCACTGACCCTAAGCTCTGCGAGATGATGGACCCGATGAGTCTACTCAGATTTGCAAAGGCTACTGGCCTGTTTTAAACGGTTTAGGCCAGCGCACAATAGGCCTTAATAGGCCGCGGTGCAAATATGCTGGGAATAAAAAAAAAGGGGGCTATCAGATAAACCTTTAGCGAAATGTTTTATTTATATTTATTAAATCGCACTTCACTTATAAATGATTTTAGTAGCCCCCTGCTGTGCTACAGATACTCCACTTTCAGCAAAACTTTTCCTTTTATTAAGGTTTAATTTCGTATAAAATAATTCGAGGTTTCTTTTGGGAATAGTCTTGAATTGGCGCCTGATTTATCAAAAAGTATGGCGTGGAATTAGGTTTCCTCCATAAAGAAATTTTTTGAGTATGAAAAATTAATGCCTATATACTTATTAAAGTATCAGTTTTTTTAATTATTAATGCCTATATACTTATTAAAGTATCAGTTTTTGGCCGCATCCCCCGACCAACTTCTTTCTTAACTCACTCCAATATTATTCACTTTAATTTGTCAATGTTAATTTTATTCTTATTTTTAAGTACAGATTCATTTCATATTTAATTTCAGAATTGTTTTGGTTAATTTACAGACATATTCTTCTATTTTTTGTAAAGTTATGTTTTGTTTCTATTTTATTGACTAGAAAAAAAAAAAATTAAAAAAATATCATTCTCAAAAACACTTCTTCGTCGGAGAAACTTAATTCCACACCACACTTTTTGACAAATCCGGTGCCAATTCTTGACTAATTCCAAATGAAACCTCAACTCATTTATATGAAATTAAAACTCAATTAAACGAAAAGTTATCCTGAAAGTGGGATATCTATAACCTAGTAGGGGGCTGAGAGAAACATTTACAAGTAAAGTGTGATTAAAAAACATTTCGCTAAAGGTCTGCCCGATAGCCCCCTTACAATGGATTTAGTTATTAAGCCAATCTAATTTTCTTAAAGTGCACTTTGTCTACTTTAGAATGGTACAATTAGAACTTAATTAACTTGAATAGTTTTTGAGTGATCGCTTCTTACTAAAAAGAAAAGTGAAAAGCGACTTTGTGAAATCGACCATGATCCATCTGAACTGTTTTTTTGCTGTTGACAGTGGTGCAGCCAGAGGGAAGGTCCAGGGAATCCGAAACCCCCTTCCCCTCCCTCGAAATTACAAAATATTTAAACTTATTCTTATCTGTAAACAAAAGTTGTATAAACCTATTTGATTGTTATTCTAAATATAATATAACTAGACATAGAAAATATTATATATAGAGAGGACCCGCTTACATCCCCGGTAGGTTTCTTTAAAGTAGATAGACCCTCCTTGGATAGACCCTCCCCAAAGGGAAATCCTGGCTACACTACTGGCTGTTTAGGTGCAAAATTGGCCTCTGAAGTTTCCTGTATAACATCATAATTGAAAACTTTTACCCTAGAAAGCTTAAGAACAGCCCAATATCTAAATAATTGATGGTGCAGCCCAATCAATAACGATCCAAAATCAAATAACAATAAAAAGATTGACAGGATACTTAATAAACAACTAGACAAATGATTAATAAAAAGTTTATCACACCTTCACAAAAATTTCCCAAAGATAAAGACAGAAATATAAAAAACATGGATGATATCCAAATAATTAGAAATCTTTCTCAATTCTAGTCAATTTGTTTTTAACAGTTTGTTTCTCAATTCTCCAGGAGAACGGAAACCCGACATAATTTCTCAGGAGGCTCTATGGTTAAACCACATAACCACACAGAATAATAATCTTTTTCTTTCAAATTCAAAAGGCTTTTAAAAGTATAGCATACCTTTGCTGTAATTACTACCTTATTTAGGAGTACTTACAGCAAATAATCAATATTATACTACAAATGTGAAAAAGAAAAGAACAGTCAAGTAAATTATAACAACTATTTTGATGTTTCTAAGGTAACGCTTAGTATTTCCATTCCTGCACAAAGGACGGGTTACCAACTACTTATGTGTTGGAAAAACTCTTTCAATAACTGAGAAATTTGCAGCTTATCACAAAAATCACATTGTGAAGTTTAAATCGCGTAATGAAAATATGTAACATGATCACACTTCACAATTGGGAAGGGAAAACCACATATTTGCGACGAATATAGATCTATCCCGTATGTCTATAAAGGTTTGATTAGTACTTTGTAGATAGATAATCTGTTAGTTAAGGAAAATTTGAAGAGTCTGCCAAGTAACCTGGATAATAGTCCAAATCGTTTGGTCAGTTGTTTTCTTTTCAGTCTAATGTGACTCTTCCACCTCAGTCTCTTGTCCAGGTGAAGTTTCAAATATAGCACTTCCTCAGATGTAGGAATATTTGATTTGCATGGAAAATTAATTTTTAAATGAAAATATTTTAATTTGATTTATTTTTGTAGCCTTTTTGGTCAATTTTTCATTGTTTAATACGTGTATATTTTGCTTTTCTGCTGGTCAGCTGTTTGAATAAAACCTTTCTCAGCTGTCGTTGTGTTACCTACTATTTCATTCGGCCCATTTAGGTGTCTTTAAGTGGCGTACCGTCTATGGTTGATGCATCTTTTTTGGCTGTTGGTGTGAAATGTGCTGCATTTTGTCTGTGATTTGTTTTTTTCTGTCCTGGTAACGGCCGGATTCATCATTAGGCCCAAAATGTCCGGGGAGACAAACTAAAAAAAAAAATGTATTTAAATAACAAAGAATATGTTTATGATTAGTTAAAAAAAAGTCTTTATTCTCACAAGTGATAGTATTAGGCGATAAAATTAAAATTGTCATCATAAAAACTATTTTCTTGAGGAAAGAAAATTGCCGGACAAGCCTCTCTTCTCTTCCAATAGCGCAAAGAGGTGCGTCGAAAACTCTTTGTCCTAGGGACGTCCAAACTTTAAATCCAGCCTGAAGATGCCTGAAGATCCTGGCTCTGAAGATGCCTTAATTGTCGAAACGGTGACTGGTTAGTTACTTTAGAGAAGTGTTTCCCGAAGTGTGGTACGCGTACCCCCAGGAGTGTGGGAATATTGTTGTGAGGGTACGCGTCGCAGAGGGCTTTAAAAATAGACAAATATTAAAAAAAACTTCGTTATTTGCTTATATTGTGTATGTGTGGTTTTCGTATCAATATGAAGTTGCTTTTTCAGCATTTGTAGATGGTCTAAAAAAAGGAACAGCCTTTTGGACGAGGAACCTCATCTCAGATTAATATTAACAACCAAGATAAGAGAGCCAAATTATGATGATCTGTTGTCTGAATTATATTATATTTCGTTTATTATTATTATTTAGTTAGGAGAAAATAAATATATTTTGGTTCTTATTTAAGCCAAAAGTTTGTAAACACTACTTTAGAGATTCAAGCATGGCCATCTCATTTTTTAAAAGGAGGATTAAAGTGTCCTAGCCCTCTACTCGCAACCTACCATTCCTTGACGCCAGAGTTGGGCAGTAACTAATTACATTAGTATTTAATTACATATTCAATTACAATTACTCTAATTGTGTTAAGCATTTGAAATTACTCCTTTCAATTACTGTAATTGTATTTGAGGCTCTCAATTACAATTACTTCTTGACGGTAAGTAATAGCAAATATAATTACAATTACTTTTTGACGGTAGGTATTTGTAGCTACAATTACTTCTTGAGACTAAGTAATTAAAATTACAATTACCAAAAATTCAAGTCATAACAATATATTTTCTATATTTAATTTTGTCGTATTTTTTTGTAAATTTTCCGTTCGACTTATTGAAACTCGCCATTTCGAAATGTATCTCTAGCACATTTGTGGAAATAACTTCTTTTTAATGCCATTTCGGCGTTAAGTAATTACAGTTACCAACTGAACTTACTAGGAATTGAAGAAATAAAATTACAATTACAAATAACTGTAATTTTAATTGCAATTACTTTGGCTTAACTAGTAACTGCAATTGCAATCCAAAATTACAATTATAGTGGTCCATCAAGTAATTGCAATTACAATTATTTGTAATTGTAATTTTATTTCTGAAATTTCACATTACATTAATTGGTAAGTAATTGTTAAGGAAATTACGTTTTGCCCAACACTACTTGAGGCCAAAGCTTTGGTGTAGATATTAAAAATTCTAAACACTAGACAAATCCTCGCCTTCAGGTTAATTACAACTGATTCGTCGATACGCGAAATTATTCAACTAAATTTTTACTAGCGTATAATTATTCAATTATACATTTAAATTTTTACTTCTGAAACTGCAATAACATAGTAGGCTGGAGGGAAGGAGCTCGAACCCATTCTGCTCCGTATTTCTTTGGGTTTGGAATCTCCCAATTACACCTATAAATTATTTTATCATTGACTATTACAATGCTGGAAGAATGGCTCCACTTTTGAATAGAAATCAATAAGGTCATAAAAATAATTAATAATAAAATAATAATAAAAATAATAAAGGTTGCAGCCCCGAAACATAAAATGATGTTAATTAATAAATGATGGAACGAAGTAAAGTTTGATCTATTAAGAATGAAATAAGATAATTGATGAATCTTTTCATTAAAACCCGAATACACAGGAAATAGATCACTTGTAAAAAGACAAGAAGTACAGAGGTATATACAGTGATGAAACAAAATTTAAAAATTCTTATATAAATATATCGGTAAGTTGTTAACAAAAGGTTTTATATTAAACTTTACAGAAAATTATAATAAACTAGAAAGATTTTATTCATTGAAATATTATTTCTTTGAGAACTCAACGACGTTGATAATAAAGGCGTTACGACTAATAGATTTTTTTAATAAGTTCTGTTGATAGGACATTGATTGGTATTAGTCTTACATGTCCTTGTAAATGAACATTGAACCGATTTCTTGTATTTTACGTAATTTTCTTATTTCGACCAATATATATTTATGTAACTGTTAAAAAACTTGCTGGTGGGGTGCGCACTGTGCGGATACGACTACCTGCTTGTTTGTATAAATAACGGAATAATTTTCGAGATAGTCAGTCGCATGGGCAACTTCTCAAGAGCCATTAGAACTTGTTTCAGAATGAATACATTAGTAAGTATCACTTAATCATGCTTTCTTTTTTTCTAATTAGTCGTAATAAGATAAGAACTCAAATAATTAATTATTTCCAACATTGATAGTTGGAAATTCTTTCAAATAACAAGTATTGCTACCATCGAAATTAAATTGGTGATTTTTCCCATCAAATCATAAAATCTGTATCGGCGTTAACCTCACTAAGATTAACAATTTCTGTAGTATTATCTTTAACGTTACTGTCTAATTTTACCTACTCTTGGAGGAAACAAAGGGGAGAGGTAAGGGAACACTTGCTCCGGTCTGCAGAATTTGTTGGGCGGTGAATTTCGAGCGAAATTTTATTTTTACGTTTTTTAAATAAATAATAATTGAAAATTACGAATGAAGCGTTGTTTATTAATGGTGAAAAAATCTCTGTATCTCAGAAAAAACGGATAATTAAAGACGTTTATTGATAACTGTTAAGAAATAAGATTATCACAAGAGTAAAATTTGATCCACATTTTTTAATTTCAGTTTCCTTTTGCCGTCTACCTCTTAGTGACCTACTGTTTAGTCGTAGGGGCTGAAGAGAAGAAAAAACCTGAAAAGAGAGGAATCTTGGGAGGTCTGCTCGATGTAGGATATGGTTCTGGAATCGGTCTTGCTTCTGGGATAAGTCTTACTCCCGGAGTGGGTCTTAGTTCTGGAATAAATCTTCCTTCCAATATTCTTACTACTGGAACAGGCCTCACGAACGGAGTTCAACTTTCAGAAAATAGCCTTTCTTCGACGATTGGCGTCTCATCTGGAATCAGTCTTGCCGCAGGAACTTCTGTTGCCAGCCCTCCAGCAACTGGTTTAGCTTCAGGAATCAACCTTTCCTCTTCAAGTGGCCTCACTTCTGGAATCAGTATCTCTTCTGGAACTGATCTCACTTCTGGAACTACTATTCCTTCTGGAATCAGCTTACAAACTGCAACAGGCCTCACTTCTGGAGTAGACTTGAAATCTGGGGTAACACTTCAAACGTCACAGGCAGTTGCAGTGCCCGTAGATCGCCCAGTACCAGTTCCAGTGTCTCAACCGATTGCAGTTCCAGTCGATAGGTTAGTTCCTGTTACGATAAACCGCGCAGTCGCTGTTCCAGTAGATCGGCCTGTTCCAGTACCAGTTGATCGACCAGTCGCAGTGCCAGTTCCGCATGTAGTTACGGTACCAGTTTCCCGGCCTGTCCCGGTTCCAGTGCCATCACCTGTTCCTGTACCTATTATCAGAAAAGTTTTTGTTCCAGTTCCACACCCAGTTACCGTTGTCAAGACTGTACCAGTACCTGTTGATACTCATCCGATTCGTAAGTGTAATATTATAAATAATATACAATGTAAATGTTTCATTTCTTATTTTAACTTAAAAATATATCAATGATATATTTCAGCTGGATACGGAGTCAGTCCTGGATTCGCTGCCGGCTCACGTTTTGTCCCAGGCCCTTATGGAAGCATACCGTTTCCAGGTAAGGTGTACGGAGGTGGCTTCAACGGATACATTGCTAATTCAGTTGGTTTCGGAGCCTCCCCTGTGCTACCGCCGAAATATTGAATGAACAAATTATTTTCATTAGTAAATATGTATGGAAACATATTTTTCCGTCTTTAATAAGTGCTTCAACCTGATTTGTAATTTTTAGCTTTAAGATGAAATGTATTACTTTTTACGTTTAATGAAGCATTGTTTTATGTATATATATTTATGTCTTTCAAGCATTGTTACTCATACTGTTGATTGTTTTTTTTATAGATGTTATTGCTGTTGTTAAAGTCTTTTTTAATAAACAGTTTAACTTAATGTTATTTTTTTTTATTTCTTATGGTTGCCTATATTTTTCGAGTAAAATATGCAAATCCTATCATCGTAAAATCTATTATTTTTATTCCTGAAATCGAATATAAATGAACCAATAAACAAGATTTAAGTATTATTAACTATTCTGAATCCTTCTTCTTTAGCAGAGTTATATTTTAAAGAATTCGTAAATAGAAACTACTGCGCTAAAATTGCTGTAATGATTTTTGTGAAACGCCTAAAGTCGTCTCCTATTGCCTTTTTTCATATATAGTACACCTCCAAACAAAAAGAAGGAAAATGTATGAACGTAATTTTATTTGCGCAAAATTCAATAATAGTATCCATTTAATGAAAAATTCAATATAATCACTCGAAAGATAATTATTCTGTACAAAACATCATTTAAAGCGGACCAGTATTAGCTAAGACACGGCTTATTGGAATTTGGATCCATGTTTTGTCTTTCGAATAACACGAAAACTATACATCTTCTGAGAGATTTCAGATTGAACCATTATTAGCGAAGATACAAAAAGCAATTTTTCTATTGGGCTTTGAATCTAAAGCGGTAAGGAAATTCGTATGAGTTATATATATTTTAATAAGCTCCTGGAACACATTTCATTCCTGGGTCTCTTGAAGATAATATACTAAAAACTAAACTAAACCTATTCTAAAACAGTAACTGTGTTCACAGCTGATGTAATCGCACTGTTTTCTACCAGAGCACTGGGGCCATTGGTGGATTTAGTATTTACTTAATGGAGTCGAAGAACTTAAAACGTCTTTGTTGAATAAACTCTTGGTAATTCAAAGAAATCGCCAAGTTGGTCCGGTTTCTGCTCTTCAGCGACGCAGTTCTTACCATCTTTCGCAACACAGTGATCCGAAACCATTGAGGATGGCATAGGGTGAGAGTTAAGTGCGTGTCACAGAGTATACACTGACATATCATGAATTTCAGCCGCTCGGAGAGAACGGGCGACAGGAGTAGATGAAGCCTTTATGATTTGTTTCTGACTATACGCACCTTTGAGTTACTGTGGGCTGAGAGCTCCATATAACGGTCAGTCTAATATCCCTTTAAACTTTTGAGTTAGGTGGTGCTATAGTGGTGTCTTCTACTTGGAGGGTTCACGCCAGTCTTGATTTCTTCACCCGTTGCAGGGCGAAAACTATGCACTCTAATTAGTTGGATTCACTTTTTATTTAGGATTATTGTTTACTGGATTCACTGGATACTTGGGCTACAGGCAGTACAGGAAAATCTCAGAAACGAGATAACAATCATAGGAATTTTCTTTTAAACGGATGAGGCAGACTTTGGACAGTTATTTCAGATATTTAAGATTGGGAATGAATGCTTCTGCGAGATTAACCATATTTTTTAGTCAAATAATACAATCTTCCTATCGGCCGTAGGTACTACTGGTGAGTGTTATCTTTCCATATAAATAGGCACACAGACATTTAATAGAAAAAAATAACGAATGAGTGTGTTATCTGGTTTTTAAATTTTTATTTATTTTTTTTGGCTTCGTAAACATAATTGATTCATACTTATAAATATTTGATTTTAACTTCCATTAGATTAATACTTACATATTCAATGTATTCAATCATGGTACAGCAGTTAGGCTTAACTAAGCCAATTGCAAATTAAATCCGTGCGCCTAGTAGTAAAGCATGGATTTAAGCTAAATCGATTTTTAGATAAATCGCAATGCCATCGAATAAAAGTGATGCTAAAACTAATCCTTGAGGCACTCCAGGGTATATTTTGTGTTCTATAGAAGCATAGACCAGTAGAGACGAACCGAAAAAGATCTATTTGTTAAATAGCTATTTTAATTAAAAATGGTGATTTTAACTTTAAAGGGATTACCCTTGAAATATAATTACAAAACAACATTAAAGAAGAAAAATGAGCATATTCAATATTGATACCTATAATTTAATATTATTTATACTTTCAGTTAGCAATTGATAAATTCATTATCGTAAGGGTATTTTTATAGTTAGTCAACAATTATATCGAAAAATAAATAATTCAAGAGGCTATAATTATAGTCTGGCCTGGAAAAAAGATTAAATGGTTTCCATTATTTATCAATTCAACAAAATAAAAGTATTAAAATATAGGATGAAAAGAACACGTATATTTCTTTCGTATGTTACTTAAATGTTCATAGCTCAAATTAAATGTGAATTTCTTTTCATTTATTTTGCCTAGAATCCCTTCTCTTGAATGAATATAAGTTATAAATTTAATATTATATAAACTAAGCCGTTCTAGACTATCCTCCGATATTTTTATTTCCTGTTATCGATATGTAGTGTAACAAGTTTTTGTTTTTTTTTGTTTTTTAGAAAAAATTGTGATTAAGTTCCTCAACGTTTATATAAATCTCATTCAAAATGCTACATTTACGCAATAATACAATGACCAGTTCGTGTGCCCCCGCATGCATTAAACTGGACCAGGCGTATATAAACTGACTTCGGCTTCTTTTTAATCAGTCATTAGCCTTACTCCGTTTGAGTTTCTACCTACTGCATTTTATAATGAACAACTTTGTAAGTAACACATTTATAGTTGTATTATAATTTACAGCTCTTATGGAATTGATTAATTGTATACTTGACAATGCTACAACAAATTATCGTATTCGATTAGATGAATAGTAATACGTTCCCAAACCTACGACAGTTCTGCAAATTGTAATAGTTTCTTTAGATAATTGATTTATTATCAATTTAAAAAAAAAATGAGATATTTCTTTAACTGCTGAGATGTTTCATAAACGTAAAGACTAATGCAGACTTTAAATATTTTTCAGTACATTTACATCGTTAATATTTTATTCGTCTGGTCATTGGCAAATGCAGCTGAAGTCCGAAAAGCACCTGAAAGAAGGAGTATTCCTGATGGCCTAAGCTCTAATATCATTCCGGGGGTCAGCAATCCATCCGGAATCGGTCTTGCAGCTGGAGCAGGAAATGGCATAACTACTGTTAATAGTTTGTCTTCCGGAATAAATCTTATTTCTGTGGATAACACAGCTTCTGGATCAGGGCTTTTTTCCGGAATTGGTCTCCCTTCTGGGACAGAGCTTCCTTCTGGAATAAGTTTAACTCCTGGAACAACACTTGCTTCTGGAACAAATATTTCTTCTGGGATTAACGTATCTTCAGAATCAACACTTACTTCAGGAATTAACCTCCCTTCCGGAGCAGGTCTTACATCTGGCATCAGCCAGCCATTTGGAACGACCCTTCCTTCGGTAGCAGATCTTACTTCTGGAGCAGATTTGAAAAAAGGACAAGTGATTTCACATCAGCAGCCCATCATAGTTCAAGTAGATCGGCCGATACTTGTACCTGTTCCCCAGCAAGTTCTCGTCGCAGTTGACAGGCCTGTTCCCGTTGCAGTGAACCGAGACGTACCTGTACCAGTAGAAAGACCCGTTGCAATAACAATAGATAGACCCGTAGCAGTAGCAGTTCCACAACCTGTCGTTGTTCCAGTATCACAAAGAGTACCTGTTCCGGTGGCATCGCCAGTTCCGGTCCCAGTCGTGAATAATGTTGCTGTTCCTGTCCCACTACCAGTTCCTGTCTTGAAGACCATCCTGGTTCCTGTTGGTGCTGCTCCAATTGGTAAAACTAAATTTGATCAATGATTAATTATGATAGCCCATCTTTAGAAATCCCGAACTAAAATGGTTGTTTTTAGCTGTTGGCGGATCTACTTCAGGAGTTTCTTTTGGTTCTAATTTAGGATTGGGATCTTGAACATCACTCCTTTCAGCAAAAATTGCTGCTCTTGGACGCTAGCACTGTTCTAAAGTAAATATTAATGAATTGCAAACAGTGAATTGTTTTAAAAGTTAATGCATGTATGTTATACCAAATATGTACCTGAAGTATCTATTACCTTTCACTTTGTTTTTCGTTTTAGTTAAAGAGTAGATGTAGATGGACCATAATATCATTGCATCTCCACCATCAAAGAAGACTGCACTTTTTATTTCTTAGTTTATGGATTGTTATAAGTTATTTTTTATGTGAATAAATATTTTTCTGTTTGAAGCATGTTCATGATTCCCCTTGCGTAATACATTACATATAATTTACGTACTTCAACATGAAAGAGAGGATTGTTTGTAATTATTAGATCGTATTCAAAGGTTTGGCAGGTCCTTCAAATAAGTCTCTGGCTTAATTCTTTTTTACTTTAATTATTTTATTTTATTTAAAAAAAATAATTTTATTTTATTTAAAAAAAAATATTTTATCTCTACTTCCACCTTTCAATTCTTAGATCCATTTCCAGGGAAATATACACTAGAAAAACCGCTTTCAAGCCAACATTTTACCCTGATTTTGTCACTATTTGCTGGTTGAATGAAAGACACTAGTTTGGATTAAATTATGTATACAAATAGAACATTTACTTGAATAAGGATGATTTGAATTATCAGTTGTAGTTTTACATAACCTATTTTTATCTTTTAAACAATATCTAAATATAATTAATTATTTTCTCTCAAAACGATGATAAAATAAGTAATGAAAAGAAATGAAATTTCCATATTATCCTTTTATTTTTGTACATTATATATTGTTAATTATAATTTGTGAGTGTTGTAGTGGGAGGGCTAAAGTAAAAAATATCAAACACATTCATCTATTTATTCTACTTCGTTTCAGTAAAATACGTGAAAAATTGGTAAATTTCAGCAGCAAACAATAGCTGCACAAACATAATTAAATACAATGACAATATAAGTAGTAATAACCTTCATTTTTTCAAGATTATTGAACTCATAAAATAAATAATAACCTAATAAATAAAGCTATAAATTTTTTTGATTCCTCATCCCCAAAATTATAAATAAGTAGCAAGAATTAATAAACGTTAGCCTAATAATAAAGTGTGTATTATAAACTTGTTTCCACGGGTATGAGGTGGTCATAACGACTACGAACACCTACCTTCATATGATAGGTTGTTATTTTATGGATACTCTAAAACTTTCTGTTATTATTAAAGGATTAGTTAATGACTGCAACACACATAACAAAGCATTTATATGAACTGCATTATTCTAACCTGCACAAATATTAATTAATAAATACGTATGATCTAATAAGAAATAGTAAAAAAATGTATTTTTCTATACTACACTTTTCTCCCGAACCAATACCACCCTCTCCTCCGTTTTTGGGTAGTCCCGTTGGAAGTTCCTCATCGACGATTACTCCAGTTCGTCTTCTAACGTGATCTGCAAGCTTCCTCAACACCAACATCTATCTCGTAGCTAACCTCTCCAGTCTTCCTGTTGATTCTTCCTGGGTGCCATCCACTTTCCCTTTTCTTCCTCATCCAGACTTCATCTGCAGCTGAAAACTTCCGACACTTCAACCTCTTATCATTGTATGGCTTCATTTTCCATGTATTAGCTTCAATCGCATTCTTGATATCTGCTTCAGTCTGTCTAGGAATTCTTCTAATAAAAGCCTCTGCCGGGGAAATACCAGTTATTTTTGAGGAGAGTTCCGATATGAGAAAAGAAATTTCTACAAGGTTAAATCTCTATCTCTCACATCTCTTATACTTTCTGCAAACACCTTTTAAATGTTTTATTAAGCTTTTAACTTATTCCATTTATTTTTCTTTCTTTCTTACGTTCTTCTTACAAAATGTTCTGAATTCCTCTGAAACAAATTGGGGGCCATTATTCTTTGGCACACCAAATCTGGCAAATATTTCCCTCAGCTTCGTAATTATGACGCTTTCTACCTCAGGCCATTTGGACAAGACATCAACAACGATAAGGCAATTTTTTCCGTTGAATTGACCACCTAAATCTATATGAACCTAATCCCATCGTTTGTCAGGGATGGTCCAGAGATAGAGTGGGAGTTCAGGTTCGTTGTCTTACTCCTCCAGACATGCTATGCATAGACTGACTGGTCTCCATATCTCTATCAATATTGGGCCACCAAGGATTATACTTGGCTAATGAAATCATAGAAGCGATTCCTGGATGTCCAGAGTATAAGATTCGCAAGATCATTCTTGTTGATTTTTCAGAAAAAAACAATCCGCCGAAGAAAGAACATACTCAGCGGTTCCAAACAAAAAGGAAAGTAACAATATCGGTCCATACGTTCAAGAGATAATCGTGGAAAAGTCAGAAATATTGCAACAGAGTTTTACGGAAAAATATGAGAACAGTTTTAATATTGTGCATACTACACGCATATGCCTTAGATGTAATGATATATCTATGCCTCCTCTCCTCTTCCCTACTATGCATACATGCGGGGAAACCGGTACGACAAAAAAACTGTTTGCCTATTAATGTGTTGATTGGAGAGAGAATACTGCACTGGTTCACATGAAAACCCGTTTTATTTGAAATAGTTATTCAAATAATTCGAAAACGATGAAGAATTGATAAATTTTCCGGAGCATTCAAGTTGCTAATTTGAAGGATGATTAAATCGTACTGGAATTTATACCTAAATTGGTAAGGAAGTTTCATCAAAATCATTTGAGCCGTTTTGGCGCAAGAATAGGATTCAAGACCGCCTATGTGATTTGCCTTAGCTGTGGTGTTCCTAAGTGTTTTGAACCAACATCCGCAAATAAAGTCAATTTTGTTATTACAATTTTTGCATAAGATAATGCAGTAGCTGCTTATAGTATGGAAAGAAGTTTATTGGCTCTTTCTGAAGAGCCAATAAACTTCAATATTGGATTAACTGAAGAGGAGATACAGAGCTTTAAATCCAAACGCAATTTTTATTCCTCAAAAATTTTGAGCACCCTCGGAATTTAAATAATTTTTTTCGATGATATTTTCAAAATTAAGGTTATTTGGTGTCTGAATCAAAATCTGTGATCACTTTTAGTTTAAAAAATGTTTAATGCTAGTTTATTTAATCACTCAAACATTTATTTGACCAAAAATCAATTATTTTTTATTGATATTTTTCCTTTAATGTCCTTCGAAAAACAAATATTTGCTGGAAAAATCATGTCAATATCATTTTTCAAACTCAAGATAAAGAATTAAGCAGTTTCAACGTGTCTTGCTACATTTTTTCTCAACTCTCTGGGCACACATTAGATGATTTTTTATTTTTTGTCTTGTAAGAAAGTTAATTGTCTTTAAAATGAGCATTTGTATAGTTGACGAAAAATTTATCCTTTTCGAGTCATGCGCAAATAAATTATTCTTTCCGTCATAACTTTTTCCCTTCATTTTCTCGGGGATGTAGTACATGCATGAATAGTTAAAGGCTTTAAGGAGAAGACTTGAGGAAGGTTTCAGCAAAATTTTTGACGTAGATTCTTCTCCACACCATCATCAATTGATTTTGAAGATCTTCATTGAATTCTGGAAAGCAATCTTGCGGTATTCTTCAAGAGTGGATGGGCCGTCCTCATCAAGTGGAGATATTGTAGGTCTTTGGTCAAACAGTAAATACGATGGTGCAAAGCGGGTGGAGCTATGGATGGTATCATTATATTCCTTAACACATAAAGTGCCAGAGTCGGCCAGGCTTTGATAGCGGATTTGTTGGCATTGTAGGCGATTCACTAATGTTTGATTTAACCGCTTCGTTAGTCCAATAGATTCAGGGTGGTCAATAAACGTGAGAACGATCTGAATACCATCATTTTCCAAAAATTTAAGAAATACGTTGAGTTTATACCTGTATATTGGTCAGCTAGTAAAATTGAAAATTATATTTCCTTTTGATCAGCTTCAAATTGATATAATCTTGGGCACTCTGATCTTTTGTTGTCGAGATCCAAACATATCTGGTGAAATGGTCGACAAGGATGTACATATATCTTTTGGAGGATAGGCTACTTCAGGAACCTCCAGCACTATCAAGGGATATGATTTGAAATGGTTCTGTCTCTGGTCCCAATTGTGAGAGAAGACCGATGGCAAGACTTAGACAAACTTTATTCTCAATACAAATCTTGTAACTTTTACAGAACATGTAAACTGTTTGATCAAGACCCTTGAAGTAGTAATGAGGCCTGATAGTTGAAATTATGTGTGCAGGTCCGATGTGTTCTTAATGCACATGCATTTTGATGATTTCTTTACCAAATGTAGGAGTAACGAATATTCTGGATTTTCTTTTTAATTTGTTTAAATTATTGCTTGTCTACGCTCAGTTTGTTGAGCTTTTTCCAAATCAGGAAGATTCTCAGCTTGATCCTTTAATGTTGCAGCTAGATCAATTAAATTCACTATCTTAATAGCATCCTCATTCTCGAAGTATTCAAGGACTGGATTTCTGGATAGAAGATCCGCAAGAATATGTTCTTTTCCTTGTTTATAAATAATATTGAAGTTAAATTGGGATAGATCGAGAATTAGATCACCAAGAATTTCATCAGATCTGGCTTTTGTCTTTAAATTTTCCTGTGGTTTGTGATCACTGCAGACCGTGAAGTGACGTCTAATCAAGTAATACTGCCCAAAACTTTAATTGCATCCTTGATTGCTTTGCATTCCAAATGAATGACATCAAGACTTTTCTCTATTTCTGAGAGCTTGCGGGAATAATCTACAAATAACGTACATGTAGTACGTTCAAGGATTGGATTATTTTTTATTGCTCTTATATTGTCATCATCATCTTATATTGGATTGTAATTTATTGCTACTTATCTCAAAGTCCTGGGTTTGAGACCGACTGAGGCAGATAATTATTTATTCTGTATTCAGTCGAAGGTCGACCCTGTGGGATCGGGAGGACTCTCCTGGGGCTCACCAGCTTCTGTAAAGTGGATACCCTTAATTGGGGAAAAACCTGTCGGTTGAGCATGATCTTGGCCAAATCACCTCCTTGCACAACCGTTGGCCTAGAAAACAGTATGGTCCTTACTAAGTACTGAACCTAAGACCCTTCACGGGTTGTAGTGGTACAGGTTTGCATAATTCTATATTCAATAAGTACTACAAATGATTAGCTAGAAAATATGAGATAGGTTGTTGAAACAGTGAAACCATTCTGACTCCCTCGAAATAGTAAGACTTATGATACAGGTTTTTATAAGATACATATTTTTTTACAAAATATGTGCTTCGTATCTTAAGTTATAATATAGAAGTTTTATGAAGGGTACCTTTATTTTCTTTTAAAACATAATGGAACAATAATAAACTAACCGGAAGTAGCTCATTTAACATAATTATAATGTTTTTTACTTTACAATTTTACATAATTACAATTAGCTGTATTTCATTGCGTAATTTTTCTAATTGTAAACCGGGCGATTAATACAGCTGGTCTGGTCAGGAAATGCCCCACCCGACCTAAGTATATATACAGTGACTTAAGCTCTTAGGCGGACATTCGTTAGAGAATATGCGATAAGATATACCAATATTAGAATGAATATTTTGGTAAGTATGGTATAATTGAATATTTACTATTACCATATATCGTTTATAATGCTTTATGTGGTATTTATTATTATTGGGGTATTAATTATTTTAGGATATTGTTGGAGCGTAGGCTATGAATGAAATAAACACTAATGCTGCAATATGAAAAATACTTTTATATAAGTATAAACAACATAAATAAATGTTATAAAATGTATTTAAATAAAATAATAAAATAATAATAATAAAATAATAAAATGTAAAATAATACTTTCTTATTTTATAGGACCTTTCTGTCCATTGGTTAATATCTTCTTACCTCCTTCGTCTTAAAGCATTTTATAATACTGATTTATCATTTTCTTATCATTCCATCACTTTTATATATGTAGTTATGAGAATTTTTTTTCTATAGACATCGCTCAGATTTTTGGAAATAAATAAAAGGAATGTGCACGGTTCGAAACGTGAATTTCGAGAAGCCTGTAAATTCTCGAACATTATAAGCTTTCGAATTTTTTTCTACATCTTGGTAACAATAGATATAAAATTATTAATGTTCTCTTCTTCATCCAAGAATTTAGTAACAACCAGCTTAGGCGGTATCCGAATCTCCCTCTTATTAAGGGACGGTCCTAGATTTTCTGGCGTCCCAGTCAAAAACAATTTCTACGCCCCATAATATTATACTCCCCTCTCCTCAACCCAAAAACCAAACTAGGAAAACCCCAACCATTATCACATCATCCCATTGTTACCATTTGTTTAAACATTTAATAAAATGCAACTCTTGAAATTGTTATTCCCATTGTACAATTAAAAAAATAGCCATACTGAATAGCCCCGACTTGATCCTCCGAAAACTTGTGGGGCGCAGGCACACTTAGGTTTTTGCAATTGTTAACAAACTGTGCATTTAACTAATAATAAAAAAAAAAATATATATATATATATATATATATACATATATATATATATATATATATATATATATATACATTTTAAAAATGGCTCTCTATTTTACCATTCCGCCCAAAAGATTTTTTCGCCCATCAACTTTTTCGCTCTTGGCGGCCACCTAGATTTCTCTATAAACGAGAGATAGCTCTCGATTAGAGTGAGAAATGTTTCTTAGACTTATATTTCGAATAAAAAACGAAATTTCGTTTGTTATTCAAAGTTGTTAGACAAAGAAACTTTAAAAAAAAGGATCATTTTTCGTTTTTGAGCAACCATGAGTAGAACAGTTTATTTCATTAATAAATATATAAAGGGGTAGTTCATATCTTACTATACACTGAATGCACAGGTGGAAATGGTGAAGTGCTTACATCGATTCATAGAACAGTTATTTAAAACTTAATTTTGGATAGTTATGACATAACTTTTTTTGGGGGGGTAATATCTTATTTCATCAGATCCAGCCTTGTACATTTAAATCGATCTTAACAGTTTATTTAAAGAATGAATAATTAAACAAATACATCTTCTACAGGTTACACCAATCTCGTTTGTGCTAATGGTCAGTTCGCTAGTGAGAGCAGTGAACGATATAGCGGGAAAAAGAAGTATTTTGGAAAGCCTCGTAGCTGGAATAAACATTCCAGCTTCTGGGATAGATTTTGGTTCAGGCCTCGCAGTTCAAGTTCCTTCTCAACCAATAGCAGTTCAAGTGCCTCACCCAGTTGCGGTTCCAGTACCATATCCAATAGTAGTTCCAGTGGAACGACCAGTTCCTATCGCAATCGACAGGCCTGTTCCTTATCCAGTTTCTGTTATCAAAAAATATTTTATTCCAGTTCTTTTCAAAGCTATGAAGACCGTACCTGTTATTCCAGTACCAACCTTAGCCACCGGTAAGTGTAAAATCTAATAAGTATTATTCTTAATAATAAAACAATTCTTTTTTAAGAGAGCAATAATGTTTTAGCTGGTGACTCTGGTACCGACTACGGCGGAGGATCCGAAATTACTGCTGAGAGCTTCGGTATTTACACCAACGGACTTGGTCGCCCGGGTGCCGCTAGTTTGACTTCAAGAAATACTGGTGCAACTGATAGCATCGATGCTTCTTCCTTATCTTCAGAAAAATCTGAAAAACGAAGCAATTCCTTCCGAATACACGTTAAGGATACTTGAATGGAAATATGATAACCCTGTACCTGTTTTTAAGACTGCTAATATTAATGTGATTGTATTATATACTGTTCAAATTTTGTTATACTATTATGATATAATAAAAACCAAATGTATCTATTTTGTTTTTATTTTATGTTTTCTTCCACATAGAATGCACATAATAATGCCAAATAATCTTACATATGCTATTCCAAATTTATTTTTAATAAATATAATAAGGTTGTAAAGCTTTAAAAATCTCCACAAACAATTTATAAAATGTACGCATATAATTATAATCACACACACACGCATATATTTAAATATATATATATATATATATATATATATATATATATATATATATATATATATATATTATATATATATATATATATCGACGTCGCTGTTTGTAAAAGGCATAAGCGTCATTTAACAAACTTAACAGAAAACCCATGAAACGATTTTTCCCCAAATAACCATATATATTTTTTTTAATTTTATTCTTTATTGTATAGAGTAGGAGTTTGTTAACTTGGGAAAATCTTTATAATTACAATATATTAAAAAGTATACTAGAAATAATGAAGACCAGAGTGACGACTGAGAGTCGTTAGTATTTGGTGCTCAAGTCATCAATAATTTTAGATTTTTAGACCATTTCCAATTTTTTTTTTTATATATCGTGAGCGGGAATCTATAAAGATGGTGTTTATGTCCCAAAATCAATTGAAACCTAAATTTCGAATTTTCGGTGCTAAAGCCATTCTAAAAACTATATATATATATATATATATATATATATATATATATATATATATATATATATATACACAATATATACATATTGTGTGGTGGAATACTGGTTACTCTATAAAGAATCTATATGGCCCTTAGAGATTAAAACTGGGTTATCATATATATGTATATATATATATTGCAATGAGACAAACTTTGGAAAAATATTGAGAGTACAAAACTGACCTCCATCTACTATTTATTGACTATTGCCGGGCGTTTGATAGCGTGATTAGAGAAAAGTTAATTAGTGCGTTGCGGGATTTTCAGAATGGAAAGTTTTTGGGAAACTTCTATTCAATGGTTTTGTCAGTGATGCCTTTCCGATCTCAATTGGGGTAAGACAGAGAGATGCATTATCTGCCACACTCTCCACAGCAAAGTCAACAAGCTAAATGTTAGAGGCACCATAATTTACTCCTCGAAACAAATCTGCGCTTATACAGACGATATACGTCTGGTAGCAAGAAATATGAGACTGCGAGAGATGTTTCAAGCCTTAAAAGCCGAAGAAGAGAAAATTGGCCTCACTGTCAATGAATGTGAGACCAACTATAATTATGTCAGTCCAAATGGCAATTCAACGATAGATCGAAACATAAAAATGGAAGGCTATTGATTCGAAAGAGTGAAAACGTTTACTTACCGGAAAGAAAATAAAATTAATGCAGAGATCGATAAAAGAATAATGACAGGTAACCGCGCCTATTACGCCAATATTAAACTTTTCCGTTCTTCCTTACTGTCACGAAAAACAAAAATAAATTTGCACAAAACGTTAGTGAGACCGGTTGTGACGTACACTCCGGAAACATGGACCCTATGAGCTGTACGGCGAATGTAACATCGTTGAATTCATGAAGGCTAGACGAATAGAAAGGTTGGGCCATATAACTAGAATACCAGATGATAGAATGCCAAAGAAGATCTTGTTCACCCCTATGCAAGGCACAAGAGGTATAGCTCGCCAGAGACGACGATGGTTGAATGACGTGCAAGGAGATTTGCGTACGCTGGGAGTAATAAATTGGAAGGGGAAGGCATTGTGCAGTGAGCAGTGGTCTGATGTCCTAAGGGAAGCCAAGGCCCACCACGGGCTGTAGTGCTCTCCAGTAAGTATATATATATATATATATATATATATATATATATATATATATATATATATATATATCGACGTGTTTTTTTAAAAATGGCGCCAAAATTCGAAATTTAGGTTTCAATTGATTTTGGGACATAAACACCATCTCAAACGATTACCGCTCACAATATATTAAAAAAAAAATGGAAATGGTCTAATAATCTAATATTGATGACGTGAGCACCAAATACCAACGACTCTCAGTCATCATTCTGGCCTTAACTAGTAGTTAAGGTACCATTCCTGTCTATTAAAAGTTTACTTCTAACACTTTAAACCAGCCCTTAAATTTCAATTTGCTATGACATGAACAAGACAAACTAGCAAGAAGACCCGTTCTGATGTTTTTGGTTGTTGTATAATATAATTATTTCATTAAAACAAAAATGATCATTCCAATATTTAGGTATTATTTCTTGATCTATAATAAGGATTTTATATTAAAATATGAACCTTAATATGACTGTATAGAACGCCAACGGGCTGCTAAAAAATAAAAACGAACTGCAGATCTTTCTGGAATTAATTAATATTGATATATGCATATATTTCAGAAACACATTGTACAAATGAAAGTTTCTTTAACTTCTAATTAAATGAACCATAAAGTAGTTTATTATGATTATTTTAGTAGGAAGGATAGTTTACATGATATTCAATATCTATTGTTTGAGGGCATTAACGTGAAATTTAATTATAATAATAATTTTATTTTTTATGAAAAAATAATAAAATACAAAAAAAAAGTGTATATTACATTTAGTCCAGTGTATTAAGGCATGATTTCATTTTTACTTCCTTGTGCGAAGTAAAGGAAATAAGAATAATAAAACGTCACGACGAAACAAGTCAAAATGGATATTTTCGTAGAAATCTGAAAACCGAATATTTTCGCGATTACAATCCTTCCTTTACTTCGCACAAGGAAGTAAAAATGAAATCATGGCTTAATACACTGGACTATATGAAATATACACCTTTTTTTTTGTATTTTATTATTTTTTCATAATAATAAAATTATTATTACAATTAAATTTCACATTAATGCCCTCAAACAATAAATATTGAATATCATGTAAACTATCCTTCCTACTAAAATAATCATAATAAACTACTTTCTGGTTCATTTAATTAGAAGTTAAAGAACCTTTCATTTGTACAATGTGCTTCTGATATATGCATATATCAATATTAATTAATTCCAGAAAGATCTATCGTTCGTTTTCATTTTTTAACAGCACGTTGGCGTTCTATACAGTTATATTAAGGTTCATATTTTAATATAAAATCCTTGTTACAGTTTAAGAAATAACACCTAGATATTGGAGTGATCATTTTTTAAAAAATGAAATAATTATATTATACAACAACCAAAAAACATCAGAACGGGGTCTTGCTAGTTTGTCTTGCTCATGTTGTCATAGTAAATTGAAATTTAAGGGCTGGTTAAAGTGTTAGAAGTAAACTTTTAATAGACAGGAATGGTACCTTAACTAGTAAGTTAAGGTCAGAGTGACGATTGAGAATCGTTAGTATTTGGCGCTCACGTCATCAATATTAGATTTTTGGACCATTTCCTTTTTTACTTTCACTTACCTATATACGAAGTATCTAGTAAGGGGAAGTATTGCGATTGTGAAAATTTTCGAATTCGAAGAGTTTTCGACGGAAATACACGTTTTAAGGTCTCCTGAGTCCAATGACCAACTCTCGCAAAATGGTCTGTGTGTCTCTGTGTATGTTAACAGTCTAGCTCAAAAACGAAAAGTTGAACGATACTGAAATTACGTATTTAAAGTTGACACATGCATGTGATGTTACAGCAACATTTTCGTCAAAATCGACTGACCGGAAGTGCCACTTTATATAACCGATTTTACAATTTTCTCGAAAACGGCTCTAACGATTTTGATAAAACTTGCCTAAATTATTCTTCATAAAGACCTTTAACTTTTAACACCGAAAAAATGCAGGGAAAAAATTGTGATGAAAAGAATATAAGAATATGAATAAGAATATACTTAAAAAGTATGCATTTTACGATAAATTATGTATAGAATTGCATGAAAGGTAATTAAATCATCTAAAAAACAAAAAAAAAAGAATCATCAAAATCGGACCAATAATAGCAAAGATACAGCGGATCGGACTAACCGAGAATGGTAATTATATCATGGATATTACAATTGTTTACTATTTTCTCGAAAACGGCTCTAATGGTTTTGACGAAACTTGCCTAATATCTTCTCCTTATAGCCCTTTAACTTTTCATGTATGTAGTATATCAACGAAGAAAAGGGAGGGGAAAAAAGTTATGATGAAAAGAATATTTTATTTGTCCATAACTTAAAAAGCATGCATTTTATAGTAATTTATGTATAGAATTGTATGAAAGATAATTAAATTATCTAAAAAACAAAAAATATAATCATCAAAATCGGTCCGGTATTAGCAAAGATACAGCGCATTGTATTAACAGGAAGTGGCAATTATATCTTAGATTTTACAATTTTCTCGTAAACGGTTCAAACGATTTTGATGAAACTTGCCTAATGTCTTCTCCTTACAGCCCTTTAACTTTTCATTTATCTAGTACATCACCGAGGAAATGCAGCGAAAAAAGTTATGATGAAAAGAATATTTTATTTGCGCTTAACTTAAAAAGCAGGCAATTTATATTAAATTATGTATACAATTGTCTGAAAGGTAATTAAATTATCTAAAAAACAAAAAAGAATCATCAAAATCGGACCAGGATTAGCAAAGATACAGCGTATTTTATGAGGAGCACAAGACCCTAGATGGATAACCGAGCGCATCTGGAAGGAGACGGATGCGACCGAACCTTCTCTCACCAATCTGGTATAAACAATATGCTCTGTAATAAAGTAATTTAAGAATACAAAAGTGGAAATTGACTTAATAATTTCTACTTTCATATTATTTAATGGAAAGAAAATATTTCTATTAAAAAAATAAACCGAAACTTTTAATATATATTTGCAACTTGACGAAGTTAAAATATATCGGTAGTGTAAAGAATTGTTATACTAAAATTGTTTAAAAAACTGTTTTATTGTTAACTGAGAGAATATGTGAAGAAGTGGATGTTGCATTTTTTTACTCATAGCTTCTAGATAATAGCTGTTTATTTGAATGGGAAGAAGAAAGTTCTATTTTTACATCGAGCAAAAGAACATAGAAATCGTATCAACTGGAAACGAGATACATGGCTCCAAATCGAAACTTAATTTCTTGGCTTTAAAATTTTGAATCCTCTCGGAAAAGAAAAACAAAATTTGTTTGTGATATTTTCAACTTAAATTTTTCGCTATGCTGAATAATTATCTTTCATAATTTTGGAATAAACAAATCTATGAGGCTTATCAACACAATAATTTAAACATTTTTTCAATTTATTTGACCAAAAAACCAGTTATTTTTTAAAGTTGGTATTTTTCCGACAATATAATCTGAAAAAACCGACGTTATTTTGATTTTTGAAACTTGAGATATAAAGTAAAGCAATTTTCGTGTTTTATTTTGCCTCGGCAACTAGGATCCATTGGAACGAACGCGGGGGAAAGTGTCTAATATATTTGGATGAGGAATCCAATTGGTTAAAATCGCTGACCAATTGACTGTGCCCTCCCCATCGAGTCATATTTTAAGAAAAGTTAGATATCACAGGAACTATTAGACATGCTGAAATCTATTACCACTCAAATTGGAGCCAGTCCCATATATTAGTTCATTATAAGTAATCTGATGAAAATCATCTTCGTAGATTTTCCTTGATATGTTCCAAAATAATTTTCAAAATTGATTTTGATGATTTCTCGTGTTATTTTTTTTTTTTAAATGTGATTTTTGAAAAACTTTACTTCGGGAACAATTTGAGGTACAGATGTCAATTAGCACTTACATTGGAGCTAGTTAAATTAGTCATTATAAAATAGTTTATAATGATTATCTTCGTAGAAAGAGCAGTTTCCATGGTATTCGTCAAAATAAATTTAAAAAATGGTGATTTCTCGTTTCATGAGAAAAAATTATTTTTGTTTTTTTAATTTTGTCATGGGAGCTACTAAATGTAATGGGCTGCAGTGGGCTCAAATTTTTGCAAATTGGCTTAACTTTAAAAAAGTTATTAACAATTTTTTTCGCGAAGTTTGTAGCAGAAGTGGATCCTGAGGAGCCATGCGCTATACCAAAATTAAATACATGACTAATAAAATACAGGCGAATCTATAGTTTTAGGGGGCCTCCAGATTCTCCCTTCCTTTTGAAGGGTATAGTAAACTTCCGATTATTGAAATAGTTTAATATATATATATATATATATATATATATATATATATATATATATATATATATATATATATATATATATATATATTTCGAGGACATTTACTGTACCTATTGTAAAATTTTATTATTTTTTAAGTTTAAAAAAATAAAATAAAAAGAAAAGCGGAAACTTTTAATGGAGAAACTTTTTACTTATTGACGTAAGAAACTCAATAAATGAAGAAAAATTCAAATCCGTCCATTGTGTGGGTTTCTAGGTATAATCCTAAATTGCTGACAATTAGTATTATATTACTACCACAGCCCCGACCATTGGTTTCATCTATGTCAGTTATATGCATATTTAAAATAAAATAATTTCATTCTGGTTCATATTTAATTTTTTATTTTCACTTTCCAATTTTTATTTTATTTTTAGCTACGATCATCTTCAGTTGCCGTACATTAATAAAATGTTCTGTTCATGCTTGAAATTTGTAAATATCTTAAAATTTTACATAATTATTTTCAATTTCAGTTGCACTTTTTACGCAATTACACAATGACTCGTTGGGGTGGTTTGATCAGGAACTCCAGTCCAGGCATATATAAGCCGCTAAGGCCTCTAAGTAGTCAGCAGTTGACCAGTTGTCTCAGGGAACAAGCTACCGTGTTAGAATGATTAAGTTGGTTAGTTAGTATTAATTTAAGCTTTTTCTCAAAGTTATTAAAAAGAAATGCTTAAAACAGTTATTAGAACTATTAACTAGAACCAAATTCAGTATAATTACAACAAAATAGATAACCTTATTATTTTTTTGAGAATAACTGATTACAAATTATATTGTTTATATTTTCAGAGCACATACACCCTATGCTTATCACTTTTTTGTTCCTGTCTGGTGACAGCTGAAGATAAGAAAAAAACTGAAAAGAGAGGTATCTTCGGAGGCCTGACGATTGGGCCTGGCCTTGGATATGGTGGAGGCTATGGTTATGGTTTAGGAACTGGCCTCACTTCAGGAATTGGTCTTCCGTCAGGAATCACAGTTACAACTGGAACAGGCTTAAACTCTGGAGTAAGTCTTCCTTCCGGTATTAGTTTAGGCATTGGAACTGCACTTAATTCTGGAATAGGGTTACCTTCCGGTATTAGTCTGTCTTCTGGAAACAACCTCCCATCTTTAATCAGTACGTCTTCTGGAACTAACCTCAGTTCTGGAATAAGTGTGTCTTCTGGTGCTATCCCTCCTTCAGGAGTCAGTACGTCTTCTGGAGCCAGTCTGCCTAATGGAATTAACTTGTTATATGGAACCAATCTCCCTTCACTTTTGAATCTGATTTCTGTGGCAGGCCAGATTAAAGCCCCAGCACCTCAGACCATTGCGGTTCCTGTCGACCGTCTAGTACCTGTTTCAGTTTCACAGCCGGTTCCAGTTCCAGTAGACAGACCAGTACCTGTTACAGTCAACCGCGCAGTTGCTGTTCCAGTAGATCGGCCAGTCCCTGTAGCAGTGGACAGACCAGTTGCAGTGAATGTACCTCAACCAATCTCAGTTCCAGTATCGCAACCAGTACCAGTTCCTGTGGCATCTCCAGTTCCTGTGAATGTTATCAATAAAGTGCTCGTTCCAGTACCGCAACCATACTTAGTTCTCAAAGCTATACCCGTTCCTGTGGGTTCATCTCAAATTCGTAAGTTCAAATCTAATTTTAAAATATTTTCTATGGTTTGAATAATCATTTATAATATTATACAGCCACAGGAGGACTTTCTTCAGGAGTTTCTCTCGGCAACGGCGTAAATTTTGGCTCCAGTTTGTACAGCAACGGTGCCCTCTTAGGTCGGCCCTACGGTGGACTTTACGCTGGCTCTTATTCCCTTGGAGCACCACCCTTTCTGGGAGCGAAAACACTGTTTGGAAGATAGCCAAAGATTATTAAAGCATTTTAGTGGTATAATAATATTGTTGTTGTTTTAAATTAAGTGTTAATAAATGTTATTAATGTTTTATGTCATCGAGGAACAATTTATTCATCCTTCAATCAATTTTATGGTCGGTTATTATTATCAATTGTGCCAATATATTTAAAAATGTACTTGTAGCTTATTAGGTAAAAGTTTGTTTTTCCCCAACTAACATCACAAACTTGGATTTCGGCGTTTATAGCTATTAGTAAGCAGTATAATCCTCGGATATCTTACCACATTTATTATATTTGTACTGAACATTGTATAAACATAGTAAGTCGATTCTCATAAAACAGTACTATGAATTTTTAGCGTCAATTTCCTAGCATATATCACTAAAGGAAAACTTTAATCACCCATTCGGGTAAGAACACCATCTTGGTAAGGCCTTGACTATATATATATACAAATATGCACCATGTCTTGACCATCGCTAAAGCGTGTATATGCACCACAACTACTAAAAACAATTAGCGATAGTTGCCATTGATATGTTGGTACTTCGTAATCGATAGATGTCACGTCATTATCCTTGCTAATATGCTCGAAAACAATAGCAGTAGATAAGATAATTTAATTATGTTAAAATTGCATAGATTTAATTGCATAGACCAATAGGATTAATTACAAGAGCCAAACTGCTGAGGGTAACATGACACTTTATTTCAACAAAAATAGAGTTCACTCAGCTGTTAACTGCAAACAACAACCCATACTACAGAATTCCCTCAGCTGGTAACAGCAGACAACATCCCGTACTACAGAGTTCCCTTAGCTGGTAACAGGAGATAACAACTCGTGCTACAGAGTTCCCTCAGCTGGTAACAGCAGACAACATCCCGTACTACAGAGTTCCCTTAGCTGGTAGCAGCAGATAGCAACTCGTACTACAGAGTTCCCTCAGCTGTTAACAGCAGACAACATACGGTACAACAGAGTTCTCTTAGCTGGCAACAGCAGATAACAACTCGTAGTACAGAGTTTTCTCAGCTGGTAACAGCAGATAACAACTCGAACTATAGAGTTCCTTCAGCTTGTAACAGCAGACAACATCCCGTACTACGAAGATTTAGTGTACGGGTGTAAAACTGTCCAGCCAAATTCAATCTGTGGAGAAGCTGAACCTACAAGAAAACGAAAGCGTTGATGCAGAAACTGACAGCCCTAGAAAATAAGAAAAATAATAATGGACCAAATAATCAATAAATAATCACATGAATCACAATTAGTACGCCACTAATCGGTTTTCAATCAACGAATCATAAAAAATTAATCAACCTGGGATAGGATCATTTTCTTATTTTTTTTAAAGTGGTTATTAATTTATCTTGCTGCATATATAGACATCCGAAGTCATCAACGATGCTTAAAATGTTGCGTTACGAGTTAAAAACTTGAAAAAAGAATGCAATGAAGGAGCGTGAATAATCTTACATCTGTTATGTAAGCGTTAAATTCCTCAATTAAATATTGAGATCATCTCCTGGACCATTTTTTATTTCAAACCAACAATTTTTTTATAGATTTTTATGCCTTTTTTTGTTCCAATAGGCATACGATTTTTTTTTAAGATCGAACGGATCGTTATAATTGATATCCGCATGATAGTATAGAAGGATCAATCTAATTAGGGATTGATAAATTATTTGCCACTTCTATAAATTTGTTTTATTGAAAATTAGTTTCGAATGTTATATATTCATCCTCAGTTCTAAAAACACAAAAAAAATCAAAAATAAGCAATTCAAAATATAGTTGGTATTATTATTCATATTAAATTAGATTAATATAAATCAGTATTATAAAACATTTATGAATTATGAATTTAATTAAGACAAAAAATCAAATACATGTTGGTACTCACCAAGGTTTAAATGGATTATATCAAACAGAAAAGTTTGAACTGTTTTCTTCTCGTATTATACTAATAATGAACGAGAGGTAGGTAGGATGTTTTTAGATAAACGGTTTAAGAGTCAGGGGTTTTCCAGTAATGCCGGTGAGTAACTGTTTTTTCTGTTATAGATGGGAATAAATTTAAGATTGGACTATTGGAGATATTAGACTATCATTAAATGACTATTGGATGGTCATTTAAGCAAAAATCCGGATTGGATTGAAGGATTTTATTATTTCAAGTGCTTCATATATATTTAATTTGAGGCTGTTTTCAAGGTGATATATTAATTTAACTCCAGAGTTTTTGATGAATTTATGATTATTTTCATTTAAATGAATTGCGAAGTTGGAATTATCTGTCTTATTATTATATGCACGTATATTTTCCTTTAATCTCTAATTTAGCGATCTTCCAGTTTTTCGTTAGTATAGTTCGTATACTCCGTTTTTTTGGAAAGAGTCTATTTTGTCTCTTTTTGACAGGGTTTTTCTTTTTAAATGCAGGGTTTAATCCTAGTTTTTTCAATTCATTTCCGACTTTGGTGGATATAGTGCCGTAATATGGAATCGAAACATAATGTTTCGGAATGGGCCTATCTTCGGAGATTGTTGAATAGATATCATTAATTGTCTTTTTTTGTATTTGTTTTTTTAAAATATGATAGTGGTTTTATTATACCCGTTATTTTTTGCTATGGTATATATTATTTTAATTTCTTTATTATAGTTCTTTTTTTTTAATGGTATGTTCAAAAGACGATAAATCATGCTATTAAAGGCTGCGAGTTTATATGCTATCGTTCTCCTAGTACCATTGTTTTTAACATTTGTGTGGGTGGGTTTCCGGTAAATTCCAAATTCATGATGTTTGTTTTTTTCTGAGATTTCTAAATCTAAAAAGTTTATGGTTTTTTTTTTTCAGTTATACTGTGAATTTAATTGAGGGATGAATTTCGTTTATTTCCTTTAAAAAATTATTTATTTGTCTTGTCGTACCAGACCATAGGCATATAATGTCATCTGCATACCGATACCAGTATATGATATGTTGAGCTAGTTGAGAATTATTTGGGTCAAGAATTTTTTGTTCTAATTTGTTCATAAATAAATCTGCCAGAAGGGGCGAGAGAGGGGAGTCCATCGGTAAGCCTTCTTCCTGTTTGAAGAATTTTCTATCAAATTGAAAATAATTATGTTTTATACAAATAGACATCAAATTGAAAAGATCTAGTTTTTCTAGTGGTGCTAGATTCGATCGGAAGATTAACTGTTATAAAATTTCTATTGTTTCTAGTGGTGGGATACTTGTGAAAAGATTTGTGACGTCGAATGATATTAATTTCGCGTTATCCGGAATTACTATGTTCTTAATTTTGTTGACTAACGCTATAGAGTTTTTTTACCGTGTGTTTTGGGGAAAATGAGATTCTGGTTTTGAATAAATTGTTCAAGTAATGGTCAAGTGTATAGATCGGCAATTGATGTAAGTAACGACTGGTCTTATGGGGATTTCCGGTTTGTGTATTTTTGGTAAGCCATATAGTCGAGGAGGTAGCGGATTCATCTCAATGAGAGTGTATTTTTTACTATCCGGTATCAATATGCTGTTTTTTATTAACTCGGTTTATAATGGGTGGCAAATTTATTCACGGGATTTTTGACATTAGGAAAACCGTTTTTGTTTATGAAATCATAAACTTTCTTTCTATAGTTATCTATTTCTAGAATTACTGTCGTATTTCCTTTATCTGCTTTTATGATTACGAGATTATTTTCGCGTACTTACTGACAATACACGTGCTGTTTTATGTTCTGCTGATATATTTTTTTTGGACCTATTGATTTTTTCTATTTCGGTTTTTAGTACATTGGCGCATAAAGAATTTGGAAATAGAGTCGTTATTATATTTTACTAGACCGGTTTCGATGTGAACCGCAAGATTTTCAAACATTTTTTAAGTTTAAAGGTGAATTTATGGAGTGTTTTAAGCCTTTATTAAGAAGGTTGTTTTCAGTTTGCGATAAGGTGGTGCTAGAGAGATTGACAACACGTTGGGAAAATTGGTTTTGACTTTGGGAATTGTTTGACGAACCAGAAGAACTGATATTTAAATTGACATACTTTAACCGTAATTTTGTAAGTTTCTTTTCTAGAGTTTCATGTTTTTTCAACATGAGGTTTTGGACCCGGGTTCGAATTTGTTTATCGAGAGAGTCAAATTCAAGTGAGTGGAGGATATTCTAAAAGCTAATTTAGAATGGAGGATATAAAGGTATAATTTTATACTGTCCCTAACTGAGTAGCAATGATTGATTTCTAGTCTCACCCATTGTCTTCTTGCATGGTGGATGGCTCTTCATGCTGCTCTTGTTTGAACTCCTCAGCTGCTCTTGTTATCGTTACCTTCGATAATTTTCGTTTCAGTATTCTTTTAGACTCGTTATCAGAAGAAGTTTTCATATTTGGTGACTGTTCCAGCTTTCCATTTGCAGTTCGAACAATTCATTATAAAGTCATTATGTGCGATTTTTTACACCCATTTTAATAATAAATCACGAGTTTATCATCAATTTAGCATATTCGGGAATGATGATAATAATCTTTCAAACTTCATCTATATTTATTGGATGATGATTACGCTTTTTCAAGTCTAAACTTTTGATCAAATTAATTATCAGTAAAATTTCATTTTCCCAACCAATCTAATTCTTATTTATTTTATATATCAAAGTTTTTCATAAAGAAATGAATAGCGATGAAGTTTGAAAGTTTATTATGTTTCATTTTGTCTTTTATGTTATCCGAGTATGCAAATATATTTAAATTTACAAATGGAAGATAAATATTGCAACATGAATTTATCTTATTAGTGGTTCTATCATACTTTTATTTTATTATTTCCTCTCTGAAAAATATGTCTATGCCATCCCTGCTTGTAAACATATTCATTGTGCTATGGTCCAAAATTATTTTTCCTATTTTCAAGGGCTGTCAGTTTCTGCATCAACGCTTTCGTTTTCTTGTAGGTTCATCTTCTCCACAGATTGAATTTGGCTGGACAGTTTTACACCTGTACACTAAATCTTTGTAGTACGGTTTGTTGTCTATAACGGAAAACAACTAACCTGTCGATATTTCGCCAATTCAGGCACCATCAGGACAGAATAAAATTGAATAAATATCAAATATATAAAGAACAAAAAGCAGCATATCTCACATTCACAGCCCAAAAAGAAACCAATCAGAGACAGCACTCCACCTCAAGACACCCACACACACACTGAAGGAAAAGGGAGGTTACATAACAACAGCTGGGAAAGACTAAATTGCTAATTACTGATCATAAAAAAGAGTAAAAATGAAATGCACATGCTAAACAACCAACAATTTACAAAAAATCATAAAAATAAATGTATGATGCAATATTTTCAATACCCAATGCCTGAATACTGATATAAACATTTAAAGTTCAGCAGCCGGCTGTTCGGTATCAATACACTATAATATACTCTATTATGTAAATATTCGCTATTTTATCTCTGTTTTGGGGGGAGGGGGAGGGTGGGAGGTAGAAAAGTTAATTTCAAGAAGAAATAGCTGTAAAGTCGAGATTGATAAACCCTAATTATACAGTTAATTTTAAGACTGATACAGTTCATTTAAAAAGCCATTATGCAGGTGTAATGGACGAAGTAGAAGAAAGCAAAGGCGGATGCGCATGATAAAGTGGGCAAAAGAGAGACATATGGGAGGTGAAGCAATTGTAATACATGAGACATATGCGTGGAGTTGAAAGAAGCGCGATAAGACAGTCAAGACGTATGCAAACTTTCTCTCTCTCTTTCTGCCTCGTTTACGTATCTACGTATGTATTACATATGTAAATAAGTATTTGATTGTTATGTTTCGTAGTTTATAATGTAGTTATAAATCATAGTTCATTCATCGTTTATTATATATAGTTTATAGTTTATAGTTTTTAGTTTATTTAGGTCTTGTTCAAAATTTAATTATGCATAAATTGGTTAATGAATTGGTTAATTTTGTTTCGTTGTTATAAAATAAAACAGATGTTATTGAAACCATATGGTTATGTGAGGTTCTTCTATAAATTCCTTGTTTATTCTCATATTAATAATATTATCGCCTACGATTCCTTGATAAATACTCACTTATTATGGTCGATAATATTACACAGCCATAAAAATAAAGAAAGTAAATATAAAATATTGCATTCAAGCTTACGTATCAACCACATCCATTTTGATGAGATTGATAATTTAATTGAATAGTACTTTGTACGAACTTGCCTCTGCCCCAAGATTCCATGTTTTTGGGCGAAAACACCTGCGTGTTTAGGCTTCATGCTCCGTAAAGGGCAGCTCTTACAAGGTGAGGGTTTGGATTTAACGAGACAATAAAACACTTACCCTGAAAAAGTACTTACCTCACATCACCCTACCTTGATTTAAACATATAATCATATAAACATAGAATAATCACAGGAATTTGAACTAAATATTAGTGAGATTGAAGTAAATATATTAGTTGGCAGGTATATGAAAATAACAAAATGGATTAACACAAAATTCACTTCAGTGTTAGTACTGTGTGACATTGATATTCAAGAAGAACAACCATGTAAGTATAATGTAATAACTATAAATAACGAAGTAAAATTATACAGGTGTAAGGACAT